>CAMXCT020000209.1:0-82818 GCA_947184155.2 Cladocopium goreaui | reverse complement strand
CTCTCTCTCTCTCCCTCTCCCTCTCTCTCTCTCCCCCTCTCTCTCTCCCCCTCTGTGGTGCAGTGTCATTCAGTGTAATGTAGTGTAGTGTAATGTAGTGTGGTGTAGTGGAGTGTGGCGGAATGTAGTGTAGTGTAGTGTAATGTAGTGTAGTGGAGTGTGGCAGAATGTAGTGTAGTGTAGTGTAATGTAGTGTAGTGTCGTGTAATTTGGTGTAGTGGAGTGTAGTGGAGTGTAGTGGAGTCTAGTTGTGTAGTTTTAGTTGTAGTTGTAGTGTAATGGAGTGTAGTGTAGTGTAAAGTCGTGAAGTGTAGTGGAAGATAATGTAGTATAGTGTGTAATCTAGTGTAGTGGAGTGTAGTGTAGTGTAATGCGATGTAGTGTAGTGTAGTGGAGCGTAGTGTGGTGTAATGTAGTGTGGTGAAGTGTAATTTTGTGTAGTGGAGCGTACTGGAGTGTAGTGTAGTGTAGTGTCCCGGAGTGTAGTGTAGTGTAATGTCCTGTAATGTCGTGTAGTGGAGTGTAGTGTCGTGTCATGTAGTAGTGTAGTGAAGCGAAGCGTCATCTGAACCTCCAAAAGTGGTCCGAACGAACCCCTAGTGTTTTGTACATGTTGACTTCGAAATGCGCTTCGCGCCACAACGGCGTTCACTTTTTCGACATCTCAACTGCCAAAAGTGGTCCGAACCCCTAGTGTCTTGAACATTTTGACTTCGAAATGTGCTTCGCGCCACAACGGCGTTCACTTTTTCGACATCTCAACTGCCAAAAGTGGTCCGAACCCCTAGTGTCTTGAACATTTTGACTTCGAAATGTGCTTCGCGCCACAATGGCGTGCAATTTTTCATCTCTCATCTGGCCACATGGCTCCGCACCCGCCGCTTTAGCGAGCCTACTTTTCGACCCTCCGGAGCCACAAATCATTGGAAAAACACTGTGAATCGCGACTTTCCTACCTTTTCGCGCATCTGCATCTTCTTTCTTCTGACTCTTTCTCTTCTCTGACCTTCTCTCTTCTGAGACTCTTCCCATCTCTACTTTTCATCTGTCCATATTGTCGGAAGTTTGACTTCTAAACTTCCTTCGATCAATAACTGATCAACGTCGTTCCAGCTCTTGTCTCCATCGCTTCGTTGTTGTTCCTCCCCGATGTATTTTCAATCTTCTACGGGTGATAGTTGATCTAAGCCTTCTAAGGCAAGAAAAGGTTGAGCAAAAGTGTCAATGTATGGCTACAGTGTATCCTGATGACATCTGATGACCATGATGTGTGCCGTGAGCCGGATGTGTCTTCATATGTCTCCATATTTCATACGTCCATTGACCAAGGATCAACTCCACCCACCATCTGGGTCCAGGGAACTGAGCAAAAGACACAGCCAGTTCAGCAAATGCGCCCACAGACCCAAGAGCCCAACAGGCTGTAAATCCCAAAGTGGATTAATGAGGGTCCAGTACCTCGATGCCGATCCAAGATGATCCAAGGGATTCTGAGGGGTTGGATCCTGGGGTTCTCTATATTGTTCAAGCTTTAAGGTCCTGGAAATGCGAGAAAATCCCAGAACAAACATGCTTCTTGCGGGCTAAATTCCAAAGCATTGAGCCTAGGAGGGAACATGGAAACAATGGGGAAACTGGAATACAGTGAATACAGTCAGAATACATGACACTCAGCTTGGTATCTGGTAACTGTGGATGCCTTTTGCCAAAGGTGACCCCCTTGACAGCAAAAACCATAGCAAATTCCTTCCATGGCCATCCCAATGAGTTCAACAGCGGTCAACCTTCATGAACACTTTTCAATAATGGGTTGAAAGATGTTGAAAGGTAGTTTACTCCGGCAGGTGTGCTCAAAAGCGTTTCGGGGTTCAGTTTCGGCTCAACTGGATATAATAAAGCGGGAACCACATACCTAGGGAAAGCAACTTATAATAGATTTTGGCGGAACCCACCGGATCTGACTTTCGAGCTACAATACCCTTTTCCCATAAACCTGTTGCATCCTGTCGCTTTATATCAAACGGCTCCACCAACATACCCAACCCAAAGACCCCTTGCCACCTGCGACCTCGTTCACGCCAAGACGCAAAATCACCACAATCCTCAGCTGATTAGCTGGGGTTTGACCACCTTGAACTTAGTGACCCCCACAAGTGGTTTGTTTCTCACACTAACAAAAGCCACACTTCTGGCCACTTCTCCGCCCCTTTCCAGAGCCTTACCCATTGACAGCTGGGAAAAATTCGATCGCAGTCTGTGCTTTGGGTGAATCGGCCACGGTTGCAACGAAAACGTCAGCAAGTTAATCGCCGAGAATGTGCGAGATGTTTCCAAAGCTTTTGAATGTTTGATGTCAGGATGTCTGGCCGTTTCCACCAGTTCTAATGGAAGCCCTGGTCACTGAAATAGGGGAATGAAATAAAACAAATAAGTCAGTTTCCTAGCATTCAGGTGTTGTCTCATTGCTTTCAGGTGTTATGTCTGCAGCAGGCAACTGCACGCAGTCATGTTTTGGATCGTGCACTCCGGCTGTATTAAAAGGTTAAACACAGGTGAACTATGTAAAATGAAAATGTTCAATCAAATAGATGCCGCCGATATGGATTGTTTTTCCGTTGGTACTGTGTGTCTGTTCAACAATTGGGACAACTGTGCTTTAATGATGGTGCTGGATTGTTCGCTACTGCAACTTCCAGGCTCAAACTCTAACACTTGCAAACAATGACGCTTATTACGCAACATAAACCGATATCCGATAGAAAGCTCGACTGATATGGTTATTCTCATGACCAAAAAATCTCAAATTCAAGCTTGGCTGAATCTGATCTTTACACGGAAAAGCGGTATGGGCAGCACACGGCTTCAAAGCATGTTCATGCAGGGCGGCATCCCGGCGTCCCGGCACCCGTGATGATACAACGCAACACAAGCTTGCACCACCCTTTTGCGCAGCGAACAATACGGTGCAGTCGGCATTCCGTTAACCGTTAGTCAATCAAAATCAGACTTAGTAGCACATAATTCGGGTTCCTGCGGGTCCGTTTGCTTTTTATGTTCCTGCTGCTGTTTTTCCGGTAAAGATCAAGGACCTTTGGATTGGTGATTCTTCTGCCATTCAAATTGCGGTTACTTCGCGAACCAATTTGCAAACCCGTTCGCTTTGAACACTGCGTTTTTGGAAAACGGCCGGCGTGTATATATCCCTAAAATATCATGTTGCCAAAGTACTAGTTTGGCACAGAATCATTTTGCCAAAATATCATTTTGCCAAAATATGGATATGCCAAAATATCAAAGCTGAGTTTTGCCAAGTATTAGTTCGCCACCATTTGTTTGCAAAATGATAGGCCGAAAAGTTCGCAAAATAACAATCTGGGTCGTCCCCAAATCCCAGTTTTTTCACAATCTCCAGGGGTGATGGTCCCGCTGGAACCGTCGTCCCCTGTGATAGCTACCACTAGCTACCCGAACATTTCGTAAATATCAATCTTAGCCTGGGGTGATGGTTCCACCGGAACCATCGTCCTTTTAGCTTTGGATAGATCTTTATTTAGCTTTTGGGGTCTTTAGATCCACTGACTCAAGCTGACGCTTAGCCCACTTACAGGGGGTGATGGTTCCAGTAGAACCATCGTCTTTGAGAAGTGACTTGGTGGAACCCACGAAGGATGATCCTGAGATGCTGCAAAGGGATACTAATAATTTCAATGCTATCAATCAATGCACAGATCTGTGCCGGGAAATGTGCGAGAAGCTCTTGGCATCACCATATTTTGGCAAAATGACATTCTTTGGCAAAAATACAATTTTGGCAAAACAATGCTTTGGCAAAATGATAGCTTGGGATACACACTGGCCATTTTCAAAAAAAACGCAGTGTGCAAAGCGAACGGGTTTGCAAATTGGTTCGCGAAGTAACCGCAATTTGAATGGCAGAAGAATCACCAATCCAAAGGTCTTTGATCTTTACCGGAGAAACAGCAGCAGGAACATAAAAAGCAAACGGACCCGCAGGAACCCGAATTATGTGCTACTAAGTCTGATTTTGATTGACTAACGGTTAACGGAATGCCGACTGCGCCGTATTGTTCGCTGCGCAAAAGGGTAGTGCAAGGTTGTGTTGCGTTGTATCATCACGGGTGCCGGGACGCCGGGATGCCGCCCTGCATGAACATGCTTTGAAGCCGTGTGCTGCCCATACCGCTTTTCCGTGTAAAGATCAAATTCAGCCAAGCTTGAATTTGAGATTTTTTGGTCATGAGAATAACCATATCAGTCGATCTTTCTATCGGATACCGGCTTATGTTGCGTAATAAGCGTCATTGTTTGCAAGTGTTGGAGTTTGAGCCTGGAAGTACCAATTGTTTGTGCAATATAACCTAAAAGAAAACACCAATTTGGTTGAACATTACATTTATGTACATTGTGCAACTTTGGTCAGGCTTTCGAACAGTAGAATGCAAAATCCAGAGCAAAACTGTGTTGCAAAAATCCAAGGAAAAAGTGCATGCAGTTGCTTTGCTGTTGAGTGAAAACGGCAAGCTTAACACCTGAATGTAATGAGACAACACCTGAATGCTAGGAGAATGACTGAAATATAAATATGTCCCCAAACAGTGTGTCCACACTGAGGGGTTCTTACGGTAGCTGTAAAGTTAAAGGCCGGTGCTTGATCAGGGTGCTCACTCTGGTCTGCGGCATCTTACCTGTAAATTTCAAGATAAAGTGGCTCTTGTGAAATCTTGACATGCGTTTCGACTGCGCAGGCTCGCTCAAAATGTGTGTCTGCGTTCTGGGCTCAACCTAGGCCGCGGCATTTGTCCTGTAAATTTCCGTATAAAGTGGCTCTACTGATGTCTCTTGTGACATGTGGACATGCATTTCAACTGCGCAGGCTCGCACAAAGTCTTCGTCTGCGTTCTGGGCCGAATCTGGGCCGCCGCATTTTTGCCGTAAATTTCCGTTAAAAAGTTGCTCTTCTGATGTCTCTGCCCAGGCTCGCACAAAGTCTTCGTCTGAGTTCTGGGCCCAATCTGGGCCGCGGCATTCTTCCTGTAAATTTCCGTCTAAAGCGGCTCTTCTGATGTCTCTTGTGACATGTGGACATGCTTTTAGACCGCTCAGGCTCGCACAAAGTGTGTTTCCCGGTCTTGGGATCGGTCTTCCTCCTCAACATCATCGTCCTCAACACTATCATCTTCCTCCTCCTCAACATCAAATCATCATCTTTCTCTCCCTTGACATCATCATCCTCAACCTCATCATCCTCCCCTTCATCTTCCGCATTAACATCCTCATCATCATCATCATCACCATCATCATCATCATTATCATCATCATTATCATCCTCAAATCATCCTCATCATCATCATCAACATTATCATTTATCATATACTATCCTTTGACTATCCCCACACTGTTCGGGGTCTCTTGCCGTTTTTTTTGTTGCCACTTTTGCCACGGCCTCACTAAGGTTTGCCCAGACTTATTCAGTATACAAATGCGAAACTGCATTGCTGCATGAATGAAGGAACAAGGACCGACTAGCAAGCACCTAGCATTGCTGGAACCTGCAACAAACGACTGCTATACAAAAGAACTCACCCTCCTATCAGAAGCTATCGAAAACAAATTGTCCAGCACAGCCTGCTCAGTTAGTGCAAACATGAAGTTAAAGTCTTTCAATGCTAATTGAATGGACAAATAAGGAAATGGAATTCACACAAACCTAGAAAGAACATGAAAGAACAACCCTTCGTTAATCATTGCTTCATTTGCATTTAAGATCATTTTAAGTTGTTGCGTCCGAGGTTCAATGATGTTGGCTGAATCATATACCACAAGGCCACAGTGTAGCGAACAAAGAGGGGAGCCTTTCCCTGCGAGGGGCCATCAGGCAACTTGGCGTACCCCCACGCGGTGGAGATGCAAAGCATCACCATAGCAATCGTTTCCACGATCAATGCCCAATTTGTCAGGTAAATGAGCCAGAATGCGCCAATGTCCTGAAAATATTAGCAAGGTTTGGGAGCAGTGATGATTGGGGTCTGCATGGCAATCCACCGAGCTGTTGAGCGGTCAATTGTCACTATGACCAGTGGGTCCTTCCTAGCCTCATTGCAAAAGAAAAGGGCAGCACCTGCTAGTTTAAATAAGACGAAGTGCTGGGATGCTCTCGGAGAGATTCATGATCAGAAATACGACAAAAACAATCGCAAGGAGCCCGTTGAAGATCGCGTAGACCAGTGGTGGGAACCAATTCGACGTTGCTATCTGCGCGCTGCAGCCCACAGGGGACTGGGTTGCACCCCTTATACTGTAGTTGAAAGTTGGGGCCAAGATCCCATGGAACAAGTCTAATATCAAAGAAATGCGTCACAGTGAGTAAGATCCAACTGTCAAAATGTAGGTGTGTGCGTGTGTGCGCTTGTGTGTGCAACAGATGGTAAACCTCAAACCTTTTCTTTCTTACTTAGACTCCCCAAGTATTGCAGCCCAAGGGTTGCACCGTGGCCCACTTTCGTTATTAGATACTTTCATGATCATCTCCAGTGGGTTCTGTCGGTCATCGACGGCATCAGAAACCCCTGAGAATATCCCCCTTAAACCGGCTTCTCCCATAATCTGTTGGGGAAAACCACACTTTATTCGACTGGAGAGTCAAGTGTGGAGGCTATAAGGCTCTCCAGGTAGGACCTGGTCATTCAACGATTTGATTAATTAACTATAATTAACTTAACAATTTATGTAGACTAACGCAGGGTGCACGAGCACCATTGCAGCAATTGTTGGTGAAACCACACCTGATCAGTCTGGTGTACCTTCCTGGTTTTTATCACCTCTTTCCCGAGTCTGATAGTTGTTCAACGATACATCTCTTTTTGAAATTTTGCCATCAATGCGTTCCAAAACCATCTGGCCAGGCCAACTTGAGGCCGAAGGGTAAGAGACGAAAGCGAGCTGGGATGGTGATGCTGACGACGATACGGGGACGATGTCCGCACTGGGGATTTGAGCCAAAGCAGAACTGGTGGTGGAAAAGCCGGGGGGGATACTTAATTGTGAAGTTTCATGCGATTGGCGATTGCAGCCCCTGCTAATACCTTGCTAAAGCAAGAGGGCCTTAAGCCAAGAAAAACTATAGTTTTTGTGAAAAAACTCGTCGATTCTTTGGTCTCTACCTTTGCATATAGAAATCTGACAGTGTTGCATTGGGAAATCTTCCGCATCTTTTTTTTGCCCATGGACTTTGTCATTGCTTTGATTGGAATTGGAGATCTAGTGCATAGATGTGCAAAGTACGTTCAATCATACGGATGTGATTCTTCGACCAATGAGCAAGGGCGGCAGTGAGTCTCATTCCACCCACCGCCCAAGAACTGCCTGAGTCGAATCTCATGTTTAACATTGCTTAATTATATTGAATCTTATGTCGAAGAAATTGCACGTCTGCTGTAATCTATAAATTCTAGACTTTCTGAGCAGCTTTCGACACTTGGTCACGGAGTGACATATTCAAACTTTATTTTGATCGATTTCCCTCTTTGCCTAAAGAAGACATTGGATTGCGGCAGCAATTTTACGCAATGACATAAATCTCTCTCCCTTGTTCATATTATCACGACTTCTCCTGAACATTCCTGAACCAACAGTGTGGCCATGCCCAAGGGAGCCTGCTCGGGCCAACGGAGCTCAACCTTGAAGACGTTGCAGCAGCCAGTCATGGCAGGGATTTATGTCTCGGTCCTGATCGCCTGCTGGGGATTGGATCACGGATCCAAAAAGGCTCCAGAAGAACGGGAATGTCCGAGCAAAGCCAGTAATGTCACAAGGGGAATGGTGCTCCATGATGATGATGATGATGATGACGATGATGATGATGATGATGACGATGATGATGATGATGATGGTGATGGTGATGGTGATTGTGATGAGCAAGGGGGAGGATGATGAGGAGGACGAGGATGATGATGATGATGATGATGATGATGATGATGATGGCAATGATGATGATGATGGTGATGATGATGGTGATGATGATGACGGTGACGAAGACAATAAGAATGAGGATAATGAGGATGATGAGGATGATGGTGATGATGGTGATGATGGTGAGGATGATAAGGATGATGAGGACGATGGTAATGATGATGATGATGATGATAATGATGATGATGATGGTGGTGAAAATCATGATGATAAGGATGAGGAGAATGATGATGGTGATGATGATGATGGTCTTGGTAATAATCATGATGGTAATGTTGAGGATGGAGATGAGGATGATGATGCTGATGATGATGATCATGATGATGAGTATGATGAGGATGATGGTGATATGATGATGAGGATGATGGTGGTGAGGACGTCGACAATGACAATGACAATGACGATGCTGATGATGATGATGATGATGATGATGATGATGATGATGCTCATGATGCTGATGATGATGATGATGATAATGATATGTTGGGGATAAGGATGAGGACGATGAGGATGATGAGGATGATGATGATGAATATGATGGTGATGATGATGATGACGATGATGACGATGGTGATGATGATGATGATGATGAGGAGGATGATGAGGATGATGAGGATGATGATGATGATGATGATGATGATGATGATGAGGATGCGGAGGATGATGATGATGATGACGACGACGATGACGATGACGATGGTGATGGTGATGATGATGATGATGAGGAGGAGGAGGAGAAGGAGGATGATGATGATGATGATATAAAGATAGACTTGGATAGGGGAAGCTGAAGCATGCCAAAGCAACTGCTCATCTTTTCTCCTCCTTCGCTGAGGTGCCCGAAGCGCATCTGTTTTGATGCAAACCCCGAGAGGTGTAAAAGCAACCCCACAGGAGCCGGATCAGCCCTCGGTTGCTGACTGATTTTCAGCCTCACAGGGCCGACAAGAAAAACAGCTTGAGGCAACTCATTTTTGAGCCCAAAGCTTTGATTTGGAAGGTTTCTGCTGCAGGAAAGACAGCATCACGAAGTCGCTGGGCCGGGCCGGTCCACTGTTTTCTTCAGATTGCGACCAGCCACCCCAATGGCAAAATGGTAATTTTCCCGAAGATCGGGGTGGATGATATCATGTTCCGGCCTCAACTCCTCAACTAGCAACATTTTGAAGGCCCAACAGAACCCCGCCATTCTCTTGGCTTGTCGCACCCCACACTTCCTCCCCTCTCTGAATGATACAATCATGATACAGCCCACGTCTTCAGGAATTAATTACAGTATACAAAAATGTGCAGCAGTGCATCTCTGCTAAGCAGAATTGCCGCTTGGTTCCCGCTGGATTGCCAAAAGCAATCATCACTGGGAGCAGCCATGGGCCCCATGGGCCCAGCACACAGGAGCCAACCTGCGAAACTCACATGCTCTTGGGGTTGGCAGTGAGAGCATTGTGAATCCCAAAGGCTTTTGAAAACAGAGTGGAGTGATGTCACGATTAAAGCATCATGTGCCGACACTAGTTTTGAAGTGTCAACATGGATTCTGGGATTCTGACATGGATAAGGGCCCCAAGCAGCCCCAAGAACCTGGACACTTAACATGTTTATACAGTTTTAGTATGTTTCGGGGCTGCATCGTCTTCATGTCTAAATATGTCTATATAATAATGACATCCGACGACCTTTAGGTGACCGGTGGCCGAAAGTTCTGGAAGGGATGGGTCACTGCATGTCATGCCAGCTCTTGCAGGGGAAGATCATCCTCGCAAACTAAACGTAGACAGTCAATTTCAAATAGCAACAAACACAGAAAGAACCCATGCATGATGCGATGGTTCAAACGTTCAATCCATTTCAAACATGCGCATCACCGCGAACATCTTCCCAAGTGGGGGATAGACACCAGCAAAAACTTGATTCAACATGGAAGAACGTGTTTGAAACACCACGGATAAATAAATAGTGTCACACCATTGCCATGCCACAAGCATCGGCCCCACAATGATCATCCAGGATTTTTGGGTGGCTGAAGAAGTGCCTATCCCATCCCATCCTAGGCAGCGTTCTCAATCGTCTCAATGTTCTGAGGTCCATCTTTGGTTTCCACTTCTCCCACGGGCGTGGGGAAGCAGCATTTGCGGCAACGGACCTCGGACGCAGCCAGCAGAGATGATGCGATGGAATGATTTGTAGGGGCCTTTTACTTCCAAAGAGTCACCCCATGGCATTGCTAATATAGAGACAACTACATTGAAGGCCATGCAACTTGTCATTCTGAGGATGGGCTCTCGTTGCAGCTGTTTTTCGATACGCTTGATGCCTTTGCATTGTTCCATCTGTATTTTGCTTACACTCTCACCGCAAATCTCACCCAACATATTTCTTCAAAGGCGCGAAGGCCGTGTAGAGTCCTGCGAGCACGGCATATCCCACCAAGGCAAAAATGGTAATGATTGTGGTCATCATCGGCATATTCCAATCAAACGCGTCATAGATGGGGCACTCCTGACAGCGTTGATGGCATCTCGGATGTGTGCCCGGAATGTCTGTACCGATAACATTGAAACCAAATGACACGGAGAACATTGGAAGAATTGGCTATATTATCGGCATGTCACGTTCCATTCTGGGATTCCTCCCAATTGGCTGTCATTCAAATCTTGGTTTTGTTATGTATCATTTAAGTAAGTAATTAACGGAATTCCCGTGGGCCACCTGATGGCCACCTGGGTTTCAGTAATATCATCGCCAGCTGCTGATGTAGCACAGGATGTTCCGTACATGTGATTAATTTTCTGCAAATCCCGCTTCGAAATCTTATTTCATTGTGGCTTGCATGCTTGCCTGTAATGACCTTCACAGAAAGACCACTTCCATCTGTGCTGTGGGTCACCTTTTTGCACACTTAGATTAGAGGTCATGCATGTGCTTCTAGCATTTTCTAGCGACCATGTGAGATCCAACCCCTCTTTGCAGCAAGGTATCCGGATCGATATAGAGTTCGCAGCCACGAGGGGTACCAATTTGCGCGAAGAAGTGAATCAAAGTCCAGCCGAGGTAGGTAAGAAGGAAGACCCTCCAAACGATAGGTTGATCCAACATGACAATCAGCTCTCTGCACGTGTGACACCATCACAACATGCTGTCCGCACGTCTGAGACTGTTTGTGCTTGCAGGGCACTGCAATAAACATGGAAAACAATTTGCAAACTATGGTTTTTGGCAATGTCGACAAGACTTTACTTCACCCTTGAGATTCGGGTACTGCAAAGCCCTCTGCACGCGGTTTGGCGATCAGATGGCAGAAATCTTTGAAACACTTGCGCAACACAGCATGATACAGTGACAGTCTGGACATGTTGAGGCCGTCCCCAATTCCCTTTCAGGACTAGCAGCAAACCCCAAATGAAGTTCTTGAAGGACCATGGAATGCGGGCCGCAAAAAAGCCTCAGGGTCTGAGCTTGGAATGACATCGAATGCATTCGATCTTGCAAGGATTGGCCCACATGTGTGTATGGTTTGGATGCCGAGTCATATTTGTCGACTGGATTCCACTGGGCTTAATCACTTCAGGTCCTTCAGGTGAGATATATTTTCCATGTGCGCAAAATTACCATAAACTACCCGGAAGATCCAAGCAGTGGATCATGTTGAGCAGTCGGTTCCCTACAGGCCCAGTTCGAGATCCGAAAATCTGGTGCTGTGATTGTATGGTGACGGTTTGGGAAAACATTCCAAATCTTTGACTTTGTATCTTCAATAGTATCCATGCCCAAGATTACACGGGCTATTCTAAATGTCACTCACATCCAAGCCCCATATCAATAACTGATCAACATCGTTCCAACTCTTGTCTCCATCACTTCGTTGTTGTTCCTCCCCTCTGTATTATCAATCTTCTACGGGTGATACGGTGATAGTTGATCTAAGCCTTCTAAGGCAAGAAAAGGTTGAGCAAAAGTGTCAATGTATGGCTACAGGCTATCCTGATGACATCTGATGACCATGATGTGTGCCGTGAGCCGGATGTGTCTTCATATGTCTCCATATTTCATACGTCCATTGATCAAGGATCAACTCCACCCTGCCATCTGGGTCCAGGGAACTGAGCAAAAGACACAGCCAGTTCAGCAAATGCGCCCACAGACCCAAGAGATCAACAGGCTGTAAATCCCAAAGTGGATTAATGAGGGTCCAGTACCTCAATGCCGATCCAAGATGACCCATATATTTTTCAAGCTTTGAGCAGAACAAACATGCTTCTCGCGGGCTAAATTCCAAAGCATTGAGCCTAGGAGGGAACATGGAAACAATGGGGAAACTGGAATACAGTCAGAATACAAGACACTCAGCTTGGTATCTGGTAACTGTGGATGCCTTTTGCCAAAGGTGACCCCCTTGACAGCAAAAACATAGCAGAGCAAACTGTGTGCAAAGAGACTTTCCCTCCATGGCCATCCCAATGAGTTCAACATTGGCGGTCAGCCTTCATGAACACTTTTCAATAATGGGTTGAAAGATGTTGAAAGGTAGTTTACTCCGGCAGGTGTGCTCAAAAGCGTTTCGGGGTTCAGTTTCGGCTCAATTGGATATAATAAAGGTGGAACCACATACCTAGGGAAAGCAACTTATAATAGATTTTGGCGGAACCCACCGGATCTGACTTTCGAGCTACAATACCCTTTTCCATAAACCTGTTGTATATCAAACCGCTCCACCAACATACCCAGTCCAAAGACCCATTGCCACCTGCGACCTCGTTCACGCCAAGAAGCAAAATCACCACAATCCTCAACTGATTAGCTGGGGTTTGACCACCTTGAACTTAGTGACCCCCACAAGTGATTTGTTTCACACTAACAAAAACCACACTTTTGGCCACTTCTGCGCCCCTTTCCAGAGCCTTACCCATTGGCAGCTGAGAGAAATTCGATCGCAGTCTGTGCTTTGGGTGAATCGACCACGGTTGCAACGAAAACGTCAAGAAATTGATCGCCGAGAATGTGCGAGATGTTTTTTGAATGTTTGATGTCAGGATGTCTGGCCGTCTCCACCAGTTCTAATGGAAGCCCTGGTCACTGAAATAGGGGAATGAAATGGAACAACAGTAAATATTTCCCCAAACAGTGTGTCCACACTGAGGGGTTCTTGCGGTAGCTGTACAGGCCGGTGCTTGACCAGGGTGCTCACTCTGGTCTGCGGCATTTTACCATATTTTACCTGTAAATTTCCGGATAGAGTGGCTCTTGTGAAATCTTGACATGCGTTTCGACTGCGCAGGCTCGCTCAACGTGTGTCTGCGTTCTGGGCCCCACCTAGGCCGCGGCATTTTGCTTGTAAATTTCCGTATAAAGTGGGTATAGTGATGTCTCTTGTGACATGTGGACATGCATTTCGACTGCGCAGGCTCGCACAAAGTCTTCGTCTGCGTTCTGGGCCGAATCTGGGCCGCCGCATTTTTCCTGTAAATTTCCGTCTAAAGTGGCTCTTCTGATGTCTCTTGTGACATGTGGACATGCTTTTGGACCACTCAGGCTCGCACAAAGTGTGTTTCCCGGTCTTGGGACCGGTCTTCCTCCTCAACCTCATCATCCTCAACATTATCATCTTCCTCCTCCTCAACATCAAATCATCATCTTTCTCTCCCTTGACATCATCATCCTCAACCTCATCATCCTCCACCTCATCTTCCGCAACATCATGATCATCCACCTCATCTTCCGCAACATGTTCATCCTTGTCATCCTCCTCCTCAATATTATCCTCCTCAACATCATCATCTTCCTCCTTCTCTACATCATCATCCTCCACATTTCATCATCATCATCATCAGCATCATCATCATCAAATCATCCGCATCATCCTCATCATCATCCTCATCCTCATGCTCATCCTCATCATCATCATCATCATCACCGTTCATCCTCATCAACATCAACATCTTCCTCCTTCTCTACATCATCGTCCTCCACCTTATCATCCACTTCATCATCCTCATCCTCATCATCATCATCATCACCATCATCATCATCATCATCTTCATCATCATCTTCACCCTCACCATCCTCGCCATCACCATCTTCACCATCCTCACCGTCCTCACCATCATCATCCTCACCATCACCATCATCCTCACCATAATCATCATCATCATCGTCATCATCATCATCTTCTTCTTCTTCTTCACCATCATCACCCTCACCCTCACCATCATCATTATCATCACCATCGTCATCAACATTATCATATATTATCCTTTCACTCCCCCCCACACTGTGTGGGGTCTCTTGCCGGGATTTGTTTTTTTTTTTTGCCAGGGCCTCTCTAAGGTTTGCCCAGACTTATTCAGTATACAAATGCAAAACTGCATTGCTGAATGAAGGAATGACTAGCAAGCACCTAGCATCGCTGGAACCTGCAACGAACGACTGCAATACACAAGAACTCACCCACCTATCAAAAGCTATCGAAAACAAATTGTCCAGCACAGCCTGCTCAGTTAGTGCAATCATGAAGTCAAAGTCTTTCAATGCTGATTGACTGGACAAAAAAGGACATGGAATTCACACAAACCTAGAAAGAACATGAAAGAACAACCCTTCATTAATCATTGCTTCATCCGCATTTAAGATCATTTTAAGTTGTTGCGTCCGAGGTTCAATGACAATGGCTGAATCAAATACCACAAGGCCACAGTGTAGCGAACAAAGAGGGGAGCCTTTCCCTGCGAGGGGCCATCAGGCAACTTGGCGTACGCCCACACGGTGGAGATGCAAAGCATGACCATAGCTATCGTTTCCACGATCAATGCCCAATTTGTCAGGTAAATGAGCCAGAATGCGCCAATGTCCTGAAAATATTGGCAAGGTTTGGGAGCAGTGATGATTGGGGTCTGCATGGCAATATATGGCAATCCACCGAGCTGTTGAGCGGTCAATTGTCACTATGGCCAGTGAGTCCTTCCTAGCCTCATTGCAAACGAAAAGGTCAGCACCTGCTAGTTTAAATAAGACGAAGTGCTGGGATGCTGTCGGAGAGAATCATGATCAGAAATGCGACAAAAACAATCGCAAGGAGCCCGTTGAAGATCGTGTAGACCAGTGGTGGGAACCAATTCGACGTTGCTATCTGCGCGCTGCAGCCGACAGGGGACTAGGTTGCACCCCTTATACTGTACTTGAAAGATCTTGAAAGTTGGGGCCAAGATCCCATGGAACAAGTCTAATATCAAAGAAATGCGTCACAGTGAGTAAGATCCAACTGTCAAAATGTAGGTGTGTGTGCGTGTGTGCGCTTGTGTGTGCAACAGATGGTAAACCTCAAACCTTTTCTTTCTTACTTAGACTCCCCAAGTATGGCAGCCCAAGGGTTGCACAGAAGCCCACTTTTGTTATTAGATACTTTCATGATCATCTCCAGTGGGTTCTGTGAGCCATTGCGCAGGCACCCCGATTGACTTCTGATCGGTCTGTCGGTCATCGACGGCATCAGAAAGCCTTGAGAATATCCCCCTTAAACCGGCTTCTCCGAATAATCTGTTGGGGAAAACCACACTTTATTCGACTGGAGAGTCAAGTGTGGAGGCTATAAGGCTCTCCAGGTAGGACCTGGTCATTCAACGATTTGATTAATTAACTTAACAATTTATGTAGACTAACGCAGGGTGCACGAGCACCATTGCAGCAATTGTTGGTGAAACCACACCTGATCAGTCTGGTGTACCTTCCTGGTTTTTATCACCTGTTTCCCGAGTCTGATAGTTGTTCAACGATATATCTCCTTTTGAAATTTTGCCATCAATGCGTTCCAAAAGCATTTGGCTAAGCCAACTTGAGGCCAAAGGGTAAGAGACGAAAGCGAGCTGGGAGGGTGATGCTGACGACGATACGGGGACGATGTCCGCACTGGAGATTTGAGCCAAAGCAGAACTGGTTGTGGAAAAGCCGGGGGGGTACTTAATTGTGAAGTTTCATGCGATTGGCGATTGCAGCCCCTGCCAATACCTCGCTAAAGCAAGAGGGCCTTAAGCTAAGAAAAACTATAGTTTTCGTGAAAAAACTCGTCGATTCTTTGGTCTCTACCTTTGCATATAGAAATCTGACAGTGTTGCATTGGGAAATCTTCCACATCGCTTTTTTTGCCCATGGACTGTGTCATTGCTATGATTGGAATTGGAGATCTAGTGCATAGATGTGCATAGTACGTTCGGTCATACGGATGTGATTCTTCGACCAATGAGCAAGGGCGGCAGTGAGTCTCATTCCACCCACCGCCCAAGAACTGCCTGAGTCGAATCTCATGTTTAACATTGCTTAATTATATTGAATCTTATGTCGAAGAAATTGCACGTCTGCTGTAATCTATAAATTCTGGACTTCTGAGCAGCTTTTGACACTTGGTCACGAAGTGACATATTCAAACTTTATTTTGATCGATCTCCCTCTTTGCCTAAAGAAGACATTGGATTGCGGCAGCAATTTTACGCAATGACATAAATCTCTCTCCCTTGTTCATATTATCACGACTTCTCCTGAACATTCCTGAACCAACAGTGTGGCCATGCCCAAGGGAGCCTGCTCGGGCCATCGGAGCTCAACCTTGAAGACGTTGCAGCAGCCAGTCATGGCAGGGATTTATGTCTCGGTCCTGATCGCCTGCTGGGGATTGGATCACGGATCCAAAAAGGCTCCAGAAGAAGGGGAAGGTCCTAGTAATGTGCCAGTAATGTCCACAGGGGAATGGTGCTCCATGATGATGATGATGATGATGAAGATGATGATGATGATGATGATAATGATGATGGTGAGGATGATGGTGATGATGATGACGATGACGATGACGACGACGACGACGACGACGACGATGATGATGATGATGATGGTGACGATGATGGTGACGATGATGATGATGATGATCATGATGATCATGATGATGATGTGAGGAGGAGGAGGAGGAGCAGGAGGAGGAGGAGGAGGAGGATGATGATGATTATGACGATGACGACGATGGTGATGATGATGATGATGATAAATAATATAGACTTGGATAGGGGGAGCTGAAGCATGCCAAAGCAACTGCTCATCTTTTCTCCTCCTTCGCTCAGGTGCCCGAAGCGCATCTGTTTTGATGCAAACCCCGAGAGCTGTAAAAGCAACCCCACAGGAGCCGGATCAGCCCTCGGTTGCTGACTGATTTTCAGCCTCACAGGGCCAACAAGAAAAACAGCTTGAGGCAACTCACTTTGAGTCCCAAAGCTTTGATTTGGAAGGTTTCTGCTGCAGGAAAGACAGCATCACAAAGTCGCTGGGCCGGGCCGGTCCACTGTTTTCTTCAGATTGCGACCAGCCACCCCAATGGCAAAATGATTTTCCCGAAGATCGGGGTGGATGATATCATGTTCCGGCCTCAACTAGCAACATTTTGAAGGCCCAACAGAACCCTGCCATTCTCTTGGCTTGTCGCACCCCACACTTCCTCCCCTCTCTGAATAATACAATCATGATACAGCCCACGTCTTCAGGAATTAATTGCAGTATACAAAAATGTGCAGCAGTGCATCTCTGCTAAGCAGAATTGCCGCTTGGTTCCCGCTGGATTGCCAAAAGCAATCATCACTGGGAGCAGCCATGGGCCCCATGGGCCCAGCACACAGGAGCCAACCTGCGGAACTCACATGCTCTTGGGGTTGGCAGTGAGACAGAAAGCATTGTGAATCCCAAAGGCTTTTGAAAACAGAGTGGAGTGATGTCACGATTAAAGCATCATGTTCCGACACTAGTTTTGAAGTGTCAACATGGATTCTGGGATTCTGACATGGATAAGGGCCCCAAGCAGCCCCAAGAACCTGGACACTTGACATGTTTATACAGTTTTAGTATGTTTCGGGGCTGCATCGTCTTCATGTCTAAATATATTAGGTGACCGGTGGCCGAAAGTTCCGGAAGGGTCATTGCATGTCATGCCAGCTCTTGCAGGGGAAGATCATCCTCGCAAACTAAACGTAGACAGTAAATAATCCAAACGAAGTCAATTTCAATGAGAATAGCAACAAACACAGAAAGAACCAATGCATGATGCGATGGTTCAAACGTTCAATCCATTTCAAACATGCGCATCACCGCGAACATCTTCCCAAGTGGGGGATAGACACCAACAAAAACTTGATTCAACATGGAAGAACGTGTTTGAAACACCACGGATATATAAATAGTGTCACTCCATTGCCATGCCACAAGCATCGGCCCCACAATGATCTCCAGGATTTTTGGGTGGCTGAAGAAGTGCCTATCCCATCCCATCCTAGGCAGCGTTCTCAATCGTCTCAACGTTCTGAGGTCCATCTTTGGTTTCCACTTCTCCCACGGGCGTGGGGAAGCAGCATTGGCGGCAACGGACCTCGGACGCAGGCAGCCAGCAGAGATGATGCGATGGAATGATTTGTAGGGGCCTTTTACTTCCAAAGAGTCACCCCATGGCATTGCTAATATAGAGACAACTACATTGAAGGTCATGCAACTTGTCATTCTGAAGATGGGCTCTCGTTGCAGCTGTTTTTCGATACGCTTGATGCCTTTGCATTGTGCCAACTGTATTTTGCTTACACTCTCACCGCAAATCTCACCCAACATATTTCTTCAAAGGCGCGAAGGCCGTGTAGAGTCCTGCGAGCACGGCATATCCCACCAAGGCAAAAATGGTAATGATTGTGGTCATCATCGGCATATTCCAATCAAACGCGTCATAGATGGGGCACTCCTGACAGCGTTGATGGCATCTCGGATGTGTGCCCGGAATGCCTGTACCGATAACATTGAAACCAAATGACACGGAGAACATTGGAAGAATTGGCTATATTATCGGCATGTCACATTCCATTCTGGGATTCCTCCCAATTGGCTGTCATTCAAATCTTGGTTTTGTTATGTTTCATTGAAGTAATTAACGGAATTCCCGTGGGCCACCTGATGGCCACCTGGGTTTCAGTAATATCATCGCCAGCTGCTGATGTAGCACAGGATGTTCCGTACATGTGATTAATTTTCTGCAAATTCCGCTTCGAAATCTTATCTCATTGTGGCTTGCACGCTTGCCTGTAATGACCTTCACGGAAAGACCACCTCCATCTGTGCTGTGGGTCACCTTTTCGAACACTTAGATTAGAGCCCATGCATGTGCTTCTAGCATCTTCTAGCGACCATGTGAGATCCAACCCCTCTTTGCAGCAAGGTATCCGGATCGATATAGAGTTCGCAACCACTAGGGGTACCAATTTGCGCGAAGAAGTGAATCAAAGTCCAGCCGAGGTAGGTAAGAAGGAAGACCCTCCAAACGATAGGTTGATCCAACATGACAATCAGCTCTCTGCACGTGTGACACCATCACAACATGCTGTCCGCACGTCTGAGACTGTTTGTGCTTGCAGGTCACTGCAATAAACATGGAACACAATTTGCAAACTATGGTTTTTGGCAGTGTCGACAAGACTTTACTTCACCCTTGAGATTCGGGTACTGCAAAGCCCTCTGCATGCGGTTTGGCGATCAGATGGCAGAAATCTTTGAAACACTTGCGCAACACAGCATGATACAGTGACAGTCTGCACATGCTGAGGCCGTCCCCAATTCCCTTTCAGGACTAGCAGCAAACCCCAAATGAAGTTCTTGAAGGACCATGGAATGCGGGCCGCAAAAAAGCCTCAGGGTCTGAGCTTGGAATGACTTCGAACGCAAACGATCTTGCAAGGATTGGCCCACATGTGAGTATGGTTTGGATGCCGAGTCATATTTGTCGACTGGGTTCCACTGGGCTTAATCACTTCAGGTCCTTCAGGTGAGATATATTTTCCATGTGCGCAAAATTACCATAAACTACCCGGAAGATCCAAGCAGTGGATTATATTGAGCAGTTGGTTCCCTACAGGCCCAGTTCGAGATCCGAAAATCTGGTGCTGTGATTGTATGGTGACGGTTTGGGAAAACATTCCAAATCTTTGACTTTGTATCTTCAATAGTATCCATGCCCAAGATTACACGGGCTATTCTAAATGTCACTCACATCCAAGCCCCATATCAATAACTGATCAACATCGTTCCAACTCTTGTCTCCATCACTTCGTTGTTGTTCCTCCCCTCTGTATTATCAATCTTCTACGGGTGATACGGTGATAGTTGATCTAAGCCTTCTAAGGCAAGAAAAGGTTGAGCAAAAGTGTCAATGTATGGCTACAGGCTATCCTGATGACATCTGATGACCATGATGTGTGCCGTGAGCCGGATGTGTCTCCATATGTCTCCATATTTCATACGTCCATTGATCAAGGATCAACTCCACCCTGCCATCTGGGTCCAGGGAACTGAGCAAAAGACACAGCCAGTTCAGCAAATGCGCCCACAGACCCAAGAGATCAACAGGCTGTAAATCCCAAAGTGGATTAATGAGGGTCCAGTACCTCGATGCCGATCCAAGATGATCCAAGGGATTCTCAGGGGTTGGATTCTGGGGTTCTCTATATTTTTCAAGCTTTGAGGTCCTGGAAATGCGAGAAAATCCCAGAACAAACATGCTTCTATGCGGGCTAAATTCCAAAGCATTGAGAGGCTGAGCCTAGGAGGGAACATGGAAACAATGGGGAAACTGGAATACAGTCAGAATACAAGACACTCAGCTTGGTATCTGGTAACTGTGGATGCCTTTTGCCAAAGGTGACCCCCTTGACAGCAAAAACATAGCAGAGCAAACTGTGTGCAAAGAGACTTTCCCTCCATGGCCATCCCAATGAGTTCAACATTGGCGGTCAGCCTTCATGAACACTTTTCAATAATGGGTTGAACGGTAGTTTACTCCGGCAAGTGTGCTCAAAAGCGTTTCGGGGTTCAGTTTCGGCTCAATTGGATATAAAGTGGGAACCACATACATAGGGAAAGCAACTTATAATAGATTTTGGCGGAACCCACCGGATCTGACTTTCGAGCTACAATACCCTTTTCCATAAACCTGTTGTATATCAAACCGCTCCACCAACATACCCAGTCCAAAGACCCATTGCCACCTGCGACCTCGTTCACGCCAAGAAGCAAAATCACCACAATCCTCAACTGATTAGCTGGGGTTTGACCACCTTGAACTTAGTGACCCCCACAAGTGATTTGTTTCACACTAACAAAAACCACACTTTTGGCCACTTCTGCGCCCCTTTCCAGAGCCTTACCCATTGGCAGCTGAGAGAAATTCGATCGCAGTCTGTGCTTTGGGTGAATCGACCACGGTTGCAACGAAAACGTCAAGAAATTGATCGCCGAGAATGTGCGAGATGTTTTTTGAATGTTTGATGTCAGGATGTCTGGCCGTCTCCACCAGTTCTAATGGAAGCCCTGGTCACTGAAATAGGGGAATGAAATGGAACAACAGTAAATATTTCCCCAAACAGTGTGTCCACACTGAGGGGTTCTTGCGGTAGCTGTACAGGCCGGTGCTTGACCAGGGTGCTGACTCTGGTCTGCGGCATTTTACCATGTTTTACCTGTAAATTTCCGGATAGAGTGGCTCTTGTGAAATCTTGACATGCGTTTCGACTGCGCAGGCTCGCTCAAGGTGTGTCTGCGTTCTGGGCCCCACCTAGGCCGCGGCATTTTGCTTGTAAATTTCCGTATAAAGTGGGTATAGTGATGTCTCTTGTGACATGTGGACATGCATTTCGACTGCGCAGGCTCGCACAAAGTCTTCGTCTGCGTTCTGGGCCGAATCTGGGCCGCCGCATTTTTCCTGTAAATTTCCGTCTAAAGTGGCTCTTCTGATGTCTCTTGTGACATGTGGACATGCTTTTGGACCACTCAGGCTCGCACAAAGTGTGTTTCCCGGTCTTGGGACCGGTCTTCCTCCTCAACCTCATCATCCTCAACATTATCATCTTCCTCCTCCTCAACATCAAATCATCATCTTTCTCTCCCTTGACATCATCATCCTCAACCTCATCATCCTCCACCTCATCTTCCGCAACATCATGATCATCCACCTCATCTTCCGCAACATGTTCATCCTTGTCATCCTCCTCCTCAACATTATCCTCCTCAACATCATCATCTTCCTCCTTCTCTACATCATCATCCTCCAAATTTTATCATCATCATCATCATCTTCATCATCTTCATCCTCACCATCCTCGCCATCACCATCCTCACCATCATCATCCTCACCATCACCATCATCCTCACCATAATCACCATCATCATCATCATCATCAAATCATCCGCATCATCATCATCATCATCCTCATCTTCACCATCATCACCCTCATCATCATCATCATCATCATCATCATCATCATCATCATCATTATCACCACCATCATCATCAACATCATCATCATCGTCATCATCATCATCATCATCAACATCAACATTATCCTTTCACTCCCCCCCACACTGTGTGGGGTCTCTTGCCGGGATTTGTTTTTGTTTTTTTTTTGTTTTGCCAGGGCCTCTCTAAGGTTTGCCCAGACTTATTCAGTATACAAATGCAAAACTGCATTGCTGAATGAAGGAATGACTAGCAAGCACCTAGCATCGCTGGAACCTGCAACAAACGACTGCAATACAAAAGAGTTCACCCTCCGATCAAAAGCTATCGAAAACAAATTGTCCAGCACAGCCTGCTCAGTTAGTGCAATCATGAAGTTAAAGTCTTTCAATGCTAATTGACTGGACAAAAAAAGGGCATGGAATTCACACAAACTTAGAAAGAACATGAAAGAACAACCCTTCATTAATCATTGCTTCATCTGCATTTAAGATCATTTTAAGTTGTTGCGTCCGAGGTTCAATGACAATGGCTGAATCAAATACCACAAGGCCACAGTGTAGCGAACAAAGAGGGGAGCCTTTCCCTGCGAGGGGCCATCAGGCAACTTGGCGTACGCCCACACGGTGGAGATGCAAAGCATCACCATAGCAATCGTTTCCACGATCAATGCCCAATTTGTCAGGTAAATGAGCCAGAATGCGCCAATGTCCTGAAAATATTAGCAAGGTTTGGGAGATGATTGGGGTCTGCATGGCAATATATGGCAATCCACCGAGCTGTTGAGCGGTCAATTGTCACTATGGCCAGTGGGTCCTTCCTAGCCTCATTGCAAAAGAAAAGGTCAGCACCTGCTAGTTTAAATAAGACGAAGTGCTGGGATGCTGTCGGAGAGAATCATGATCAGAAATGCGACAAAAACAATCGCAAGGAGCCCGTTGAAGATCGTGTAGACCAGTGGTGGGAACCAATTCGACGTTGCTATCTGCGCGCTGCAGCCCACAGGGGACTAGGTTGCACCCCTTATACTGTACTTGAAAGTTGGGGCCAAGATCCCATGGAACAAGTCTAATATCAAAGAAATGCGTCGCAGTGAGTAAGATCCAACTGTCAAAATGTAGGTGTGTGCGTGTGTGCGCTTGTGTGTGCAACAGATGGTAAACCTCAAACCTTTTCTTTCTTACTTAGACTCCCCAAGTATTGCAGCCCAAGGGTTGCACCGTGGCCCACTTTTGTTATTAGATACTTTCATGATCATCTCCAGTGGGTTCTGTGAGCCATTGCGCAGGCACCCCGATTGACTTCTGATCTGTCGGTCATCGACGGCATCAGAAACCCTTGAGAATATCCCCCTTAAACCGGCTTCTCCGAATAATCTGTTGGGGAAAACCACACTTTATTCGACTGGAGAGTCAAGTGTGGAGGCTATAAGGCTCTCCAGGTAGGACCTGGTCATTCAACGATTTGATTAATTAACTTAACAATTTATGTAGACTAACGCAGGGTGCACGAGCACCATTGCAGCAATTGTTGGTGAAACCACACCTGATCAGTCTGGTGTACCTTCCTGGTTTTTATCACCTGTTTCCCGAGTCTGATAGTTGTTCAACGATATATCTCTTTTTGGAATTTTGCCATCAATGCGTTCCAAAAGCATCTGGCTAAGCCAACTTGAGGCCAAAGGGTAAGAGACGAAAGCGAGCTGGGAGGGTGATGCTGACGACGATACGGGGACGATGTCCGCACTGGGGATTTGAGCCAAAGCAGAACTGGTTGTGGAAAAGCCGGGGGGGATACTTAATTGTGAAGTTTCATGCGATTGGCGATTGCAGCCCCTGCTAATACCTTGCTAAAGCAAGAGGGCCTTAAGCCAAGAAAAACTATAGTTTTTGTGAAAAAACTCGTCGATTCTTTGGTCTCTACCTTTGCATATAGAAATCTGACAGTGTTGCATTGGGAAATCTTCCACATCTTTTTTTTGCCCATGGACTTTGTCATTGCTTTGATTGGAATTGGAGATCTAGTGCATAGATGTGCAAAGTACGTTCAATCATACGGATGTGATTCTTCGACCAATGAGCAAGGGCGGCAGTGAGTCTCATTCCACCCACCGCCCAAGAACTGCCTGAGCCGAATCTCATGTTTAACATTGTTTAATTATATTGAATTTTATGTCGAAGAAATTGCACGTCTGCTGTCTATAAATTCTGGACTTCTGAGCAGCTTTTGACACTTGGTCACGAAGTGACATATTCAAACTTTATTTTGATCGATTTCCCTCTTTGCCTAAAGAAGACATTGGATTGCGGCAGCAATTTTGCGCAATGACATAAATCTCTCTCCCTTGTTCATATTATCACGACTTCTCCTGAAGATTCCTGAACCAACAGTGTGGCCAGGCCCAATGGAGCCTGCTCGGGCCATCGGAGCTCAACCTTGAAGACGTTGCAGCAGCCAGTCATGGCAGGGATTTATGTCTCGGTCCTGATCGCCTGCTGGGGATTGGATCCCGGATCCAAAAAGGCTCCAGAAGAAGGGGAAGGTCCTAGTAATGTGCCAGTAATGTCCACAGGGGAATGGTGCTCCATGATGATGATGATGATGATGATGATGATATGATGATGAGGATGATGATTATGATGCGGATGATGTTGATGATGATGATGATGATGGTGATGGTGATGATGATGATGAAGATGAAGAGGATGATGATGATGATGGTGATGATGATGACGATGACGATGACGATGATGATGATGATGATGGTGATGGTGAAGATGATGGTGACGATGATGATGATCATGATGATCATGATGATGATGTGAGGAGGAGGAGGAGGAGGAGCAGGAGGAGGAGGAGGATGACGATGACGATGATGGTGATGATGATGATGATGATGATGATAAAGATAGACTTGGACAGGGGGAGCTGAAGCATGCCAAAGCAACTGCTCATCTTTTCTCCTCCTTCGCTCAGGTGCCCGAAGCGCATCTGTTTTGATGCAAACCCCGAGAGCTGTAAAAGCAACCCCACAGGAGCCGGATCAGCCCTCGGTTGCTGACTGATTTTCAGCCTCACAGGGCCAACAAGAAAAACAGCTTGAGGCAACTCACTTTTGAGTCCCAAAGCTTTGATTTGGAAGGTTTCTGCTGCAGGAAAGACAGCATCACAAAGTCGCTGGGCCGGGCCGGTCCACTGTTTTCTTCAGATTGCGACCAGCCACCCCAATGGCAAAATGGTGATTTTCCCGAAGATCGGGGTGGATGATATCATGTTCCGGCCTCAACTAGCAACATTTTGAAGGCCCAACAGAACCCTGCCATTCTCTTGGCTTGTCGCACCCCACACTTCCTCCCCTCTCTGAATGATACAATCATGATACAGCCCACGTCTTCAGGAATTAATTGCAGTATACAAAAATGTGCAGCAGTGCATCTCTGCTAAGCAGAATTGCCGCTTGGTTCCCGCTGGATTGCCAAAAGCAATCATCACTGGGAGCAGCCATGGGGCCCCATGGGCCCAGCACACAGGAGCCAACCTGCGGAACTCACATGCTCTTGGGGTTGGCAGTGAGACAGAGAGCATTGTGAATCCCAAAGGCTTTTGAAAACAGAGTGGAGTGATGTCACGATTAAAGCATCATGTTCCGACACTAGTTTTGAAGTGTCAACATGGATTCTGGGATTCTGACATGGATAAGGGCCCCAAGCAGCCCCAAGAACCTGGACACTTGACATGTTTATACAGTTTTAGTATGTTTCGGGGCTGCATCGTCTTCATGTCTAAATATATTAGGTGACCGGTGGCCGAAAGTTCCGGAAGGGTCATTGCATGTCATGCCAGCTCTTGCAGGGGAAGATCATCCTCGCAAACTAAACGTAGACAGTAAATAATCCAAACGAAGTCAATTTCAATGAGAATAGCAACAAACACAGAAAGAACCAATGCATGATGCGATGGTTCAAACCTTCAATCCATTTCAAACATGCGCATCACCGCGAACATCTTCCCAAGTGGGGGATAGACACCAACAAAAACTTGATTCAACATGGAAGAACGTGTTTGAAACACCACGGATATATAAATAGAGTCACTCCATTGCCATGCCACAAGCATCGGCCCCACAATGATCTCCAGGATTTTTGGGTGGCTGAAGAAGTGCCTATCCCATCCCATCCTAGGCAGCGTTCTCAATCGTCTCAATGTTCTGAGGTCCATCTTTGGTTTCCACTTCTCCCACGGGCGTGGGGAAGCAGCATTGGCGGCAACGGACCTCGGACGCAGCCAGCAGAGATGATGCGATGGAATGATTTGTAGGGGCCTTTTACTTCCAAAGAGTCACCCCATGGCATTGCTAATATAGACACAACTACATTGAAGGTCATGCAACTTGTCATTCTGAGGATGGGCTCTCGTTGCAGCTGTTTTTCGATACGCTTGATGCCTTTGCATTGTTCCAACTGTATTTTGCTTACACTCTCACCGCAAATCTCACCCAACATATTTCTTCAAAGGCGCGAAGGCCGTGTAGAGTCCTGCGAGCACGGCATATCCCACCAAGGCAAAAATGGTAATGATTGTGGTCATCATCGGCATATTCCAATCAAACGCGTCATAGATGGGGCACTCCTGACAGCGTTGATGGCATCTCGGATGTGTGCCCGGAATGCCTGTACCGATAACATTGAAACCAAATGACACGGAGAACATTGGAAGAATTGGCTATATTATCGGCATGTCACATTCCATTCTGGGATTCCTCCCAATTGGCTGTCATTCAAATCTTGGTTTTGTTATGTTTCATTTAAGTAATTAACGGAATTCCCGTGGGCCACCTGATGGCCACCTGGGTTTCAGTAATATCATCGCCAGCTGCTGATGTAGCACAGGATGTTCCGTACATGTGATTAATTTTCTGCAAATCCCGCTTCGAAATCTTATCTCATTGTGGCTTGCACGCTTGCCTGTAATGACCTTCACGGAAAGACCACCTCCATCTGTGCTGTGGGTCACCTTTTCGAACACTTAGATTAGAGCTCATGCATGTGCTTCTAGCATCTTCTAGCGACCATGTGAGATCCAACCCCTCTTTGCAGCAAGGTATCCGGATCGATATAGAGTTCGCAACCACGAGGGGTACCAATTTGCGCGAAGAAGTGAATCAAAGTCCAGCCGAGGTAGGTAAGAAGGAAGACCCTCCAAACGATAGGTTGATCCAACATGACAATCAGCTCTCTGCACGTGTGACACCATCACAACATGCTGTCCGCACGTCTGACACTGTTTGTGCTTGCAGGTCACTGCAATAAACATGGAAAACAATTTGCAAACTATGGTTTTTGGCAGTGCCGACAAGACTTTACTTCACCCTTGAGATTCGGGTACTGCAAAGCCCTCTGCATGCGGTTTGGCGATCAGATGGCAGAAATCTTTGAAACACTTGCGCGACACAGCATGATACAGTGACAGTCTGGACATGCTGAGGCCGTCCCCAATTCCCTTTCAGGACTAGCAGCAAACCCCAAATGAAGTTCTTGAAGGACCATGGAATGCGGGCCGCAAAAAAGCCTCAGGGTCTGAGCTTGGAATGACTTCGAATGCATTCGATCTTGCAAGGATTGGCCCACATGTGAGTATGGTTTGGATGCCGAGTCATATTTGTCGACTGGATTCCGCTGGGCTTAATCACTTCAGGTCCTTCAGGTGAGATATATTTTCCATGTGCGCAAAATTACCATAAACTACCCGGAAGATCCAAGCAGTGGATCATGTTGAGCAGTTGGTTCCCTACAGGCCCAGTTCGAGATCCGAAAATCTGGTGCTGTGATTGTATGGTGACGGTTTGGGAAAACATTCCAAATCTTTGACTTTGTATCTTCAATAGTATCCATGCCCAAGATTACACGGGCTATTCTAAATGTCACTCACATCCAAGCCCCATATCAATAACTGATCAACATCGTTCCAACTCTTGTCTCCATCACTTCGTTGTTGTTCCTCCCCTCTGTATGATGAATCTTCTACGGGTGATACGGTGATAGTTGATCTAAGCCTTCTAAGGCAAGAAAAGGTTGAGCAAAAGTGTCAATGTATGGCTACAGGCTATCCTGATGACATCTGATGACCATGATGTGTGCCGTGAGCCGGATGTGTCTCCATATGTCTCCATATTTCATACGTCCATTGATCAAGGATCAACTCCACCCTGCCATCTGGGTCCAGGGAACTGAGCAAAAGACACAGCCAGTTCAGCAAATGCGCCCACAGACCCAAGAGATCAACAGGCTGTAAATCCCAAAGTGGATTAATGAGGGTCCAGTACCTCAATGCCGATCCAAGATGACCCAAGGGATTCTGAGGGGTTGGATCCTGGGGTTCTCTATATTTTTCAAGCTTTGAGGTCCTGGAAATGCGAGAAAATCCCAGAACAATCATGCTTCTTGCGGGCTAAATTCCAAAGCATTGAGAGGCTGAGCCTAGGAGGGAACATGGAAACAATGGGGAAACTGGAATACAGTCAGAATACAAGACACTCAGTTTGGTATCTGGTAACTGTGGATGCCTTTTGCCAAAGGTGACCCCCTTGACAGCAAAAACATAGCAGAGCAAACTGTGTGCAAAGAGACTTTCCCTCCATGGCCATCCCAATGAGTTCAACATTGGCGGTCAGCCTTCATGAACACTTTTCAATAATGGGTTGAAAGGTAGTTTACTCCGGCAAGTGTGCTCAAAAGCGTTTCGGGGTTCAGTTTCGGCTCAATTGGATATAATAAAGTGGGAACCACATACCTAGGGAAAGCAACTTATAATAGATTTTGGCGGAACCCACCGGATCTGACTTTCGAGCTACAATACCCTTTTCCATAAACCTGTTGTATATCAAACCGCTCCACCAACATACCCAATCCAAAGACCGCTTGCCACCTGCGACCTCGTTCACGCCAAGAAGCAAAATCACCACAATCCTCAGCTGATTAGCTGGGGTTTGACCACCTTGAACTTAGTGACCCCCACAAGTGATTTGTTTCACACTAACAAAAACCACACTTTTGGCCACTTCTGCGCCCCTTTCCAGAGCCTTACCCATTGGCAGCTGAGAGAAATTCGATCGCAGTCTGTGCTTTGGGTGAATCGACCACGGTTGCAACGAAAACGTCAAGAAATTGATCGCCGAGAATGTGCGAGATGTTTTTTGAATGTTTGATGTCAGGATGTCTGGCCGTCTCCACCAGTTCTAATGGAAGCCCTGGTCACTGAAATAGGGGAATGAAATGGAACAACAGTAAATATTTCCCCAAACAGTGTGTCCACACTGAGGGGTTCTTGCGGTAGCTGTACAGGCCGGTGCTTGACCAGGGTGCTCACTCTGGTCTGCGGCATTTTACCATATTTTACCTGTAAATTTCCGGATAGAGTGGCTTTTGTGAAATCTTGACATGCGTTTCGACTGCGCAGGCTCGCTCAACGTGTGTCTGCGTTCTGGGCCCCACCTAGGCCGCGGCATTTTGCTCGTAAATTTCCGTATAAAGTGGGTATAGTGATGTCTCTTGTGACATGTGGACATGCATTTCGACTGCGCAGGCTCGCACAAAGTCTTCGTCTGCGTTCTGGGCCGAATCTGGGCCGCCGCATTTTCCTGTAAATTTCCGTCTAAAGTGGCTCTTCTGATGTCTCTTGTGACATGTGGACATGCTTTTGGACCACTCAGGCTCGCACAAAGTGTGTTTCCCGGTCTTGGGACCGGTCTTCCTCCTCAACCTCATCATCCTCAACATTATCATCTTCCTCCTCCTCAACATCAAATCATCATCTTTCTCTCCCTTGACATCATCATCCTCAACATCATCATCCTCCACCTCATCTTCCGCAACATCATGATCATCCACCTCATCTTCCGCAACATGTTCATCCTTGTCATCCTCCTCCTCAACATTATCCTCCTCCTCCATCATCATCTTCCTCCTTTTCTACATCATCATCCTCCACATTTCATCATCATCATCATCAAATCATCCGCATCATCATCATCATCAACAACATCATCATCATCAAATCATCCGCATCATCCTCATCCTCATCCTCATCCTCATCATCATCACCGTTCATCGTCATCAACATCAACATCTTCCTCCTTCTCTACATCATCGTCCTCCACCTTATCATCCACTTCATCTTCCGCAGGGTCCTCATCCTCATCCTCATCATCATCTTCTTCATCATCATCTTCATCCTCACCATCCTCGCCATCACCATCCTCACCATCATCATCCTCACCATCATCATCCTCACCATCACCATCATCCTCACCATAATCACATCATCACCATCATCACCCTCACCCTTGCCATCATCATTATCATCACCATCATCATCAACATCATCATCATCGTCATCATCATCATCAACAACATCAGCATCAACATTATCATATATTATCCTTTCACTCCCCCCCCACACTGTTTGGGGTCTCTTGCCGGTATTTTTTTTTTGCCAGGGCCTCTCTAAGGTTTGCCCAGACTTATTCAGTATACAAATGCGAAACTGCATTGCTGCATGAATGAAGGAATGACTAGCAAGCACCTAGCATCGCTGGAACCTGCAACAAACGACTGCAATACAAAAGAACTCACCCTCCTATCAAAAGCTATCGAAAACAAATTGTCCAGCACAGCCTGCTCAGTTAGTGCAATCATGAAGTCAAAGTCTTTCAATGCTGATTGACTGGACAAAAAGGACATGGAATTCACACAAACCTAGAAAGAACATGAAAGAACAACCCTTTAATCATTGCTTCATCTGCATTTAAGATCATTTTAAGTTGTTGCGTCCGAGGTTCAATGACAATGGCTGAATCAAATACCACAAGGCCACAGTGTAGCGAACAAAGAGGGGAGCCTTTCCCTGCGAGGGGCCATCAGGCAACTTGGCGTACGCCCACACGGTGGAGATGCAAAGCATCACCATAGCAATCGTTTCCACGATCAATGCCCAATTTGTCAGGTAAATGAGCCAGAATGCGCCAATGTCCTGAAAATATTGGCAAGGTTTGGGAGCAGTGATGATTGGGGTCTGCATGGCAATATATGGCAATCCACCGAGCTGTTGAGCGGTCAATTGTCACTATGGCCAGTGGGTCCTTCCTAGCCTCATTGCAAAAGAAAAGGTCAGCACCTGCTAGTTTAAATAAGACGAAGTGCTGGGATGCTGTCGGAGAGAATCATGATCAGAAATGCGACAAAAACAATCGCAAGGAGCCCGTTGAAGATCGTGTAGACCAGTGGTGGGAACCAATTCGACGTTGCTATCTGCGCGCTGCAGCCCACAGGGGACTAGGTTGCACCCCTTATACTGTACTTGAAAGTTGGGGCCAAGATCCCATGGAACAAGTCTAATATCAAAGAAATGCGTCGCAGTGAGTAAGATCCAACCTTCAAAATGTAGGTGTGTGTGTGTGCGCGCTTGTGTGTGCAACAGATGGTAAACCTCAAACCTTTTCTTTCTTACTTAGACTCCCCAAGTATTGCAACCCAAGGGTTGCACCGTGGCCCACTTTCGTTATTAGATACTTTCATGATCATCTCCAGTGGGTTCTGTGAGCCATTGCGCAGGCACCCCGGTTGACTTCTGATCGGTCTGTCGGTCATCGACGGCATCAGAAACCCTTGAGAATATCCCCCTTAAACCGGCTTCTCCCAATAATCTGTTGGGGAAAACCACACTTTATTCGACTGGAGAGTCAAGTGTGGAGGCTATAAGGCTCTCCAGGTAGGACCTGGTCATTCAACGGTTTGATTAATTAACTTAACAATTTATGTAGACTAACGCAGGGTGCACGAGCATCATTGCAGCAATTGTTCGTGAAACCACACCTGATCAGTCTGGTGTACCTTCCTAGTTCCCCACATTGACGTGTGGGGTTTTTGTCTTTACTCACTCACTCACTCACCTCACCTCACCTCACCTCACCTCACCTCACCTCACCTCACTGACTCACCCACACACTCACTCACTCACTCACTCACCCATTCACTCACTCACTCACTCACTCACTCACTAACTCACTCACTCACACTCACTCACTCTCTCACTCACTCACTCACTCTCTCATTCACTCACTCACTCACTCACTCACTCACTCACTCACCCAATCACTCACTCACTCACTCACTCACTCACTCACTCTCTCTCACTCACTCACTCACTCACTCACTCAGCTCCGCTGCTTTTGCGTGGCAGGCGTGGGACAATGTGCACTGCCAAGGGGTCGGATGTACGCCCTGGCGTCCCTCGGGCTCCACCTCTTTTGCATGGCAGGCGTGGGACAATGTGCACTGCCAAGGGGTCGGATGTACGCCCTGGCGTCCCTCGGGCTCCGCCTCTTTTGCGTGGCAGGCGTGGGACAATGTGCACTGCCAAGGGGTCGGATGTACGCCCTGGCGTCCCTCGGGCTCCGCCTCTTTTGCGTGGCAGGCGTGGGACAATGTGCACTGCCAAGGGGTCGGATGTACGCCCTGGCGTCCCTCGGGCTCCGCGTCTTTTGGGCTCCGCTGCTTTTGCGTGGCAGGCGTGGGACAATGTGCACTGCCAAGGGTCGGATGTATGCCCTGGCGTCCCTCGGGCTCCGCGTCTTTTGCGTGGCAGGCGTGGGACAATGTGCACTGCCAAGGGGTCGGATGTACGCCCTGGCGTCCCTCGGGCTCCGCCTCTTTTGCGTGGCAGGCGTGGGACAATGTGCACTGCCAAGGGGTCGGATGTACGCCCTGGCGTCCCTCGGGCTCCTCCTCTTTTGCGTGGCAGGCGTGGGACAATGTGCACTGCCAAGGGGTCGGATGTACGCCCTGGCGTCCCTCGGGCCCTGGCAGGCGTGGGACAATGTTGGGCTCCGCTGCTTTTGCGTGGCAGGCGTGGGACAATGTGCACTGCCAAGGGGTCGGATGTACGCCCTGGCGTCCCTCGGCCTCCGCGTCTTTTGCGTGGCAGGCGTGGGACAATGTTGGGCTCCGCTGCTTTTGCGTGGCAGGCGTGAGACAATTTTGTGCACTGCCAAGGGGTCGGATGTACAGGCGTGGGACAATGTGCACTGCCAAGGGGTCGGATGTACGCCCTGGCGTCCCTCGGGCTCCTCCTCTTTTGCGTGGCAGGCGTGGCACTCACTCACTCACTCACTCACTCACTCACTCACTCACTCACTCACTCCCTCACTCCCTCACTCCCTCACTCCCTCACTCCTTCACTCCCTCACTCCCTCACTCCCTCACTCCCTCACTCCCTCCCTCCCTCCCTCCTTCCTCCCTCCCTCACTCACTCACCTACCTCACCTGCCTCACCTGCCTCACCTACCTCACCTACCTCACTACCTCACCTACCTCACCTACCTCACCTACCTCACCTACCTCACCTACCTCACCTACCTCACCACTACCTCACCTTACCTCACCTACCTCACTACCTCACCTACCTCACCCACCTCACCTACCTCACCTACCTCACCTACCTCACCTACTCACCTACCTCACCTACCTCACCTACCTCACCTACCTCACCTACCTCACCTACCTCACCTACCTCACCTACCTCACCTACCTCACCTACCTCACTCACCCACTCACTTCACTTCACTTCACTTCACTTCACTTCACTCCACTCCACTCCACTTCACTTCACTTCACTTCACTTCACTCTCACATCCCTCACTCACACACACACACCACACTCGCATCACTCACTCACACTCTCACTCACTCACTGTACATGAACATACATACACACACAAACTCACCCACCATCACCGCTCCACCACTCTTATACTTCCTCTTCCCTTCTTGCTTTTCTATGCTCAGTCTAAGTCTAAAGAAGTTGGTAACATGTGGGGTTATTCGGTCCTTTAATTTTTATCACCTGTTTCCCGAGTCTGATAGTTGTTCAACGATACATCTCTTTTTGCAATTTTGCCATCAATGCGTTCCAAAAGCATCTGGCTAAGCCAACTTGAGGCCAAAGGGTAAGAGACGAAAGCGAGCTGGGAGGGTGATGCTGACGACGATACGGGGACGATGTCCGCACTGGGGATTTGAGCCAAAGCAGAACTGGTTGTGGAAAAGCCGGGGGGATACTTAATTGTGAAGTTTCATGCGATTGGCGATTGCAGCCCCTGCTAATACCTTGCTAAAGCAAGAGGGCCTTAAGCTAAGAAAAATTATAGTTTTCGTGCAAAAACTCGTCGATTCTTTGGTCTCTACCTTTGCATATAGAAATCTGACAGTTTTGCATTGGGAAATCTTCCACATCGCTTTTTTTGCCCATGGACTGTGTCATTGCTATGATTGGAATTGGAGATCTACTGTAGTGCATAGATGTGCATAGTACGTTCGGTCATACGGATGTGATTCTTCGACCAATGAGCAAGGGCGGCAGTGAGTCTCATTCCACCCACCGCCCAAGAACTGCCTGAGCCGAATCTCATGTTTAACATTGTTTAATTATATTGAATTTTATGTCGAAGAAATTGCACGTCTGCTGTAATCTATAAAAATTCTGGACTTCTGAGCAGCTTTCGACACTTGGTCACGAAGTGACATATTCAAACTTTATTTTGATCGATTTCCCTCTTTGCCAAAAGAAGACATTGGATTGCGGCAGCAATTTTACGCAATGACATAAATCTCTCTCCCTTGTTCATATTATCACGACTTCTCCTGAACATTCCTGAGCCAACAGTGTGGCCAGGCCCAAGGGAGCCTGCTCGGGCCATCGGAGCTCAACCTTGAAGACGTTGCAGCAGCCAGTCATGGCAGGGATTTATGTCTCGGTCCTGATCGCCTGCTGGGGATTGGATCCCGGATCCAAAAAGGCTCCAGAAGAAGGGGAATGTCCGAGCAAAGCCAGTAATGTCACAAGGGGAATGGTGCTCCATGATCATGATCATGATCATGATCATGATGATGATGATGATGATGATGAGGATGATGATGATGATGATGAGGATGGTGATGGTGATGATGATGATGATGATGATGGTGATGATGATGATGGATGATGATGATGATGATGAGGATGATGATGATGATGAAGATGGTGATGATGATGAGGATGATGAGGATGATGAGGATATGATGATGATGATGATGATGAGGATGATGATGATGATGATGATGAAGGTGATGATGATGATGATGATGTGATGATGATGATGATGGTGATGATGATGATGATGATGGTGACGATGATGATGATCATGATGATCATGATGATCATGATGATGATGATGTGAGGAGGAGGAGGAGGAGGAGGAGGAGGAGGAGGAGGAGGACGATGACGATGACGATGACGATGGCGATGGTGATGACGATGAGGATGACGATGACGACGATGGTGATGATGATGATGACGATGACGATGATGATGATGATGATGATGTTGATGTTGATGATGATGATGATGATGATGATGATGACGATGACGATGAGGATGATGATGATGATGATGATGATGATGGTGACGATGATGGTGATGATAAAGATAGACTTGGATAGGGGGAGCTGAAGCATGCCAAAGCAACTGCTCATCTTTTCTCCTCCTTCGCTCAGGTGCCCGAAGCGCATCTGTTTTGATGCAAACCCCGAGAGCTGTAAAAGCAACCTCACAGGAGCCGGATCAGCCCTCGGTTGCTGACTGATTTTCAGCCTCACAGGGCCAACAAGAAAAACAGCTTGAGGCAACTCATTTTTGAGCCAAAGCTTTGATTTGGAAGGTTTCTGCTGCAGGAAAGACAGCATCACAAAGTCGCTGGGCCGGGCCGGTCCACTGTTTTCTTCAGATTGCGACCAGCCACCCCAATGGCAAAATGATTTTCCCGAAGATCGGGGTGGATGATATCATGTTCCGGCCTCAACTAGCAACATTTTGAAGGCCCAACAGAACCCTGCCATTCTCTTGGCTTGTCGCACCCCACACTTCCTCCCCTCTCTGAATAATACAATCATGATACAGCCCACGTCTTCAGGAATTAATTACAGTATACAAAAATGTGCAGCAGTGCATCTCTGCTAAGCAGAATTGCCGCTTGGTTCCCGCTGGATTGCCAAAAGCAATCATCACTGGGAGCAGCCATGGGCCCCATGGGCCCAGCACACAGGAGCCAACCTGCGGAACTCACATGCTCTTGGGGTTGGCAGTGAGACAGAGAGCATTGTGAATCCCAAAGGCTTTTGAAAACAGAGTGGGGTGATGTCACGATTAAAGCATCATGTTCCGACACTAGTTTGGAAGTGTCAACATGGATTCTGGGATTCTGACATGGATAAGGGCCACAAGCAGCCCCAAGAACCTGGACACTTAACATGTTTTTACAGTTTTAGTATGTTTCGGGGCTGCGTCGTCTTCATGTCTAAATATGTCTATATAATAATGACATCCGACGACCTTTAGGTGACCGGTGGCCGAAAGTTCTGGAAGGGTCATTGCATGTCATGCCAGCTCTTGCAGGGGAAGATCATCCTCGCAAACTAAACGTAGACAGTAAATAATCCAAACGAAGTCAATTTCAATGAGAATAGCAACAAACACAGAAAGAACCAATGCATGATGCGATGGTTCAAGCGTTCAATCCATTTCAAACATGCGCATCACCGCGAACATCTTCCCAAGTGGGGGATAGACACCAACAAAAACTTGATTCAACATGGAAGAACGTGTTTGAAACACCACGGATATATAAATAGTGTCACTCCATTGCCATGCCACAAGATCCACAAGCATCGGCCCCACAATGATCTCCAGGATTTTTGGGTGGCTGAAGAAGTGCCTATCCCATCCCATCCTAGGCAGCGTTCTCAATCGTCTCAACGTTCTGAGGTCCATCTTTGGTTTCCACTTCTCCCACGGGCGTGGGGAAGCAGCATTGGCGGCAACGGACCTCGGACGCAGCCAGCAGAGATGATGCGATGGAATGATTTGTAGGGGCCTTCTACTTCCAAAGAGTCACCCCATGGCATTGCTAATATAGACACAACTACATTGAAGGTCATGCAACTTGTCATTCTGAAGATGGGCTCTCGTTGCAGCTGTTTTTCGATACGCTTGATGCCTTTGCATTGTTCCATCTGTATTTTGCTTACACTCTCACCGCAAATCTCACCCAACATATTTCTTCAAAGGCGCGAAGGCCGTGTAGAGTCCTGCGAGCACGGCATATCCCACCAAGGCAAAAATGGTAATGATTGTGGTCATCATCGGCATATTCCAATCAAACGCGTCATAGATGGGGCACTCCTGACAGCGTTGATGGCATCTCGGATGTGTGCCCGGAATGCCTGTACCGATAACATTGAAACCAAATGACACGGAGAACATTGGAAGAATTGGCTATATTATCGGCATGTCACATTCCATTCTGGGATTCCTCCCAATTGGCTGTCATTCAAATCTTGGTTTTGTTATGTTTCATTTAAGTAATTAACGGAATTCCCGTGGGCCACCTGATGGCCACCTGGGTTTCAGTAATATCATCGCCAGCTGCTGATGTAGCACAGGATGTTCCGTACATGTGATTAATTTTCTGCAAATCCCGCTTCGAAATCTTATCTCATTGTGGCTTGCACGCTTGCCTGTAATGACCTTCACGGAAAGACCACCTCCATCTGTGCTGTGGGTCACCTTTTCGAACACTTAGATTAGAGCTCATGCATGTGCTTCTAGCATCTTCTAGCGACCATGTGAGATCCAACCCCTCTTTGCAGCAAGGTATCCGGATCGATATAGAGTTCGCAACCACTAGGGGTACCAATTTGCGCGAAGAAGTGAATCAAAGTCCAGCCGAGGTAGGTAAGAAGGAAGACCCTCCAAACAATAGGTTGATCCAACATGACAATCAGCTCTCTGCACGTGTGACACCATCACAACATGCTGTCCGCACGTCTGAGACTGTTTGTGCTTGCAGGTCACTGCAATAAACATGGAAAACAATTTGCAAACTATGGTTTTTGGCAGTGTCGACAAGACTTTACTTCACCCTTGAGATTCGGGTACTGCAAAGCCCTCTGCATGCGGTTTGGCGATCAGATGGCAGAAATCTTTGAAACACTTGCGCAACACAGCATGATACAGTGACAGTCTGGACATGCTGAGGCCGTCCCCAATTCCCTTTCAGGACTAGCAGCAAACCCCAAATGAAGTTCTTGAAGGACCATGGAATGCGGGCCGCAAAAAAGCCTCAGGGTCTGAGCTTGGAATGACTTCGAATGCATTCGATCTTGCAAGGATTGGCCCACATGTGAGTATGGTTTGGATGCCGAGTCATATTTGTCGACTGGATTCCACTGGGCTTAATCACTTCAGGTCCTTCAGGTGAGATATATTTTCCATGTGCGAAAAATTACAATAAACTACCCGGAAGATCCAAGCAGTGGATCATGTTGAGCAGTTGGTTCCCTACAGGCCCAGTTCGAGATCCGAAAATCTGGTGCTGTGATTGTATGGTGACGGTTTGGGAAAACATTCCATATCTTTGACTTTGTATCTTCAATAGTATCCATGCCCAAGATTACACGGGCTATTCTAAATGTCACTCACATCCAAGCCCCATATCAATAACTGATCAACATCGTTCCAACTCTTGTCTCCATCACTTCGTTGTTGTTCCTCCCCTCTGTATTATCAATCTTCTACGGGTGATACGGTGATAGTTGATCTAAGCCTTCTAAGGCAAGAAAAGGTTGAGCAAAAGTGTCAATGTATGGCTACAGGCTATCCTGATGACATCTGATGACCATGATGTGTGCCGTGAGCCGGATGTGTCCCCATATGTCTCCATATTTCATACGTCCATTGATCAAGGATCAACTCCACCCTGCCATCTGGGTCCAGGGAACTGAGCAAAAGACACAGCCAGTTCAGCAAATGCGCCCACAGACCCAAGAGATCAACAGGCTGTAAATCCCAAAGTGGATTAATGAGGGTCCAGTACCTCAATGCCGATCCAAGATGACCCAAGGGATTCTGAGGGGTTGGATCCTGGGGTTCTCTATATTTTTCAAGCTTTGAGGTCCTGGAAATGCGAGAAAATCCCAGAACAAACATGCTTCTTGCGGGCTAAATTCCAAAGCATTGAGAGGCTGAGCCTAGGAGGGAACATGGAAACAATGGGGAAACTGGAATACAGTCAGAATACAAGACACTCAGCTTGGTATCTGGTAACTGTGGATGCCTTTTGCCAAAGGTGACCCCCTTGACAGCAAAAACATAGCAGAGCAAACTGTGTGCAAAGAGACTTTCCCTCCATGGCCATCCCAATGAGTTCAACATTGGCGGTCAGCCTTCATGAACACTTTTCAATAATGGGTTGAAAGGTAGTTTACTCCGGCAAGTGTGCTCAAAAGCGTTTCGGGGTTCAGTTTCGGCTCAATTGGATATAATAAAGTGGGAACCACATACCTAGGGAAAGCAACTTATAATAGATTTTGGCGGAACCCACCGGATCTGACTTTCGAGCGACAATACCCTTTTCCATAAACCTGTTGTATATCAAACCGCTCCACCAACATACCCAATCCAAAGACCGCTTGCCACCTGCGACCTCGTTCACGCCAAGAAGCAAAATCACCACAATCCTCAGCTGATTAGCTGGGGTTTGACCACCTTGAACTTAGTGACCCCCACAAGTGATTTGTTTCACACTAACAAAAACCACACTTTTGGCCACTTCCGCGCCCCTTTCCAGAGCCTTACCCATTGGCAGCTGAGAGAAATCCGATCGCAGTCTGTGCTTTGGGTGAATCGACCACGGTTGCAACGAAAACGTCAAGAAATTGATCGCTGAGAATGTGCGAGATGTTTTCAAAGTTTTTGAATGTTTGATGTCAGGATGTCTGGCCGTCTCCACCAGTTCTAATGGAAGCCCTGGTCACTGAAATAGGGGAATGAAATGGAACAACAGTAAATATTTCCCCAAACAGTGTGTCCACACTGAGGGGTTCTTGCGGTAGCTGTACAGGCCGGTGCTTGACCAGGGTGCTCACTCTGGTCTGTGGCATTTTACCATAGTTTACCTGTAAATTTCCGGATAGAGTGGCTCTTGTGAAATCTTGACATGCGTTTCGACTGCGCAGGCTCGCTCAACGTGTGTCTGCGTTCTGGGCCCCACCTAGGCCGCGGCATTTTGCTTGTAAATTTCCGTATAAAGTGGGTATAGTGATGTCTCTTGTGACCTGTGGACATGCATTTCGACTGCGCAGGCTCGCACAAAGTCTTCGTCTGCGTTCTGGGCCGAATCTGGGCCGCCGCATTTTTCCTACTGTAAATTTCCGTCTAAAGTGGCTCTTCTGATGTCTCTTGTGACATGTGGACATGCTTTTGGACCACTCAGGCTCGCACAAAGTGTGTTTCCCGGTCTTGGGACCGGTCTTCCTCCTCAACCTCATCATCCTCAACATTATCATCTTCCTCCTCCTCAACATCAAATCATCATCTTTCTCTCCCTTGACATCATCATCCTCAACCTCATCATCCTCCACCTCGTCTTCCGCAACATCATGATCATCAACCTCATCTCCCGCAACATGTTCATCCTTGTCATCCTCCTCCTCAACATTATCCTCCTCAACATCATCATCTTCCTCCTTCTCTACATCATCATCCTCCACATTTCATCATCATCATCAGCATCATCATCAAATCATCCGCATCATCCTCATCCTCATCATCATCCTCATCCTCATCATCATCATCATCATCATCATCATCATCACCGTTCATCCTCATCAACATCAACATTTTCCTCCTTCTCTACATCATCGTCCTCCACCTTATCATCCACTTCATCATCCTCATCCTCATCCTCATCCTCATCATCATCATCATCATCTTCATCATCATCTTCATCCTCACCATCCTCACCATCCTCACCATCCTCACCATCATCATCCTCACCATCACCATCATCCTCACCATAATCACCATCATCATCATCATCATCATCATCATCATCACCATCATCATCATCATCATCATCATCATCTCATCCATCATCTTCACCATCATCACCCTCACCCTCACCATCATCATTATCATCACCATCATCATCAACATCATCATCATCATCGTCGTCATCATCATCATCATCATCAACATCAACATCAACATTATCATATATTATCCTTTCGCTCCCCCCCACACTGTTTGGGGTCTCTTGCCGGGATTTGTTTTTGTTTTTTTTTTGCCAGGGCCTCTCTAAGGTTTGCCCAGACTTATTCAGTATACAAATGCAAAACTGCATTGCTGCATGAATGAAGGAATGACTAGCAAGCACCTAGCATCGCTGGAACCTGCAACAAACGACTGCAATACAAAAGAACTCACCCTCCTATCAAAAGCTATCGAAAACAAATTGTCCAGCACAGCCTGCTCAGTTAGTGCAATCATGAAGTCAAAGTCTTTCAATGCTGATTGACTGGAAAAAAAAGGACATGGAATTCACACAAACCTAGAAAGAACATGAAAGAACAACCCTTCATTAATCATTGCTTCATCTGCATTTAAGATCATTTTAAGTTGTTGCGTCCGAGGTTCAATGACGTTGGCTGAATCATATACCACAAGGCCACAGTGTAGCGAACAAAGAGGGGAGCCTTTCCCTGCGAGGGGCCATCGGGCAACTTGGCGTACCCCCACGCGGTGGAGATGCAAAGCATCACCATAGCAATCGTTTCCACGATCAATGCCCAATTTGTCAGGTAAATGAGCCAGAACGCACCAATGTCCTGAAAATATTGGCATATTGGCAAGGTTTGGGAGATGAATGGGGCCTGCATGGCAATATATGGCAATCCACCGAGCTGTTGAGCGGTCAATTGTCACTATGGCCAGTGGGTCCTTCCTAGCCTCATTGCAAAAGAAAAGGTCAGCACCTGCTAGTTTAAATAAGACGAAGTGCTGGGATGCTGTCGGAGAGAATCATGATCAGAAATGCGACAAAAACCATCGCAAGGAGCCCGTTGAAGATCGCGTAGACCAGTGGTGGGAACCAATTCGACGTTGCTATCTGCGCGCTGCAGCCCACAGGGGACTAGGTTGCACCCCTTATACTGATACTGTAGTTGAAAGTTGGGGCCAAGATCCCATGGAACAAGTCTAATATCAAAGAAATGCGTCGCAGTGAGTAAGATGCAACCTTCAAAATGTAGGTGTGTGCGTGTGTGCGCTTGTGTGTGCAACAGCTGGTAACCTTAAATCGTTTCTTTCTTACTTAGACTCCCCAAGTATTGCAACCCAAGGGTTGCACCGTGGCCCACTTTCGTTATTAGATACTTTCATGATCATCTCCAGTGGGTTCTGTGAGCCATTGTGCAGGCACCCCGATTGACTTCTGATCGGTCTGTCGGTCATCGACGGCATCAGAAACCCTTGAGAATATCCCCCTTAAACCGGCTTCTCTCAATAATCTGTTGGGGAAAACCACACTTTATTCGACTGGAGAGTCAAGTGTGGAGGCTATAAGGCTCTCCAGGTAGGACCTGGTCATTCAACCATTTGATTACGAACACCATTGCAGCAATTGCTGGTGAAACCACACCTGATCAGTCTGGTGTACCTTCCTAGTTTTTATCACCTGTTTCCCGAGTCTGATAATTGTTCAACGATACATCTCTTTTTGCAATTTTGCCATCATTGCGTTCCAAAAGCATCTGGCTAAGCCAACTTGAGGCCAAAGGGTAAGAGACGAAAGCGAGCTGGGAGGGTGATGCTGACGACGATACGGGGACGATGTCCGCACTGGGGATTTGAGCCAAAGCAGAACTGGTTGTGGAAAAGCCGGGGGGGATACTTAATTGTGAAGTTTCATGCGATTGGCGATTGCAGCCCCTGCTAATACCTTGCTAGGTATACTTCAGCTAAGAAAAACTATAGTTTTCGTGAAAAAACTCGTCGATTCTTTGGTCTCTACCTTTGCATATAGAAATCTGACAGTGTTGCATTGGGAAATCTTCCACATCGCTTTTTTTGCCCATGGACTTTGTCATTGCTATGATTGGAATTGGAGATCTAGTGCATAGATGTGCATAGTACGTTCAATCATACGGATGTGATTCTTCGACCAGTGAGCAAGGGCGGCAGTGAGTCTCATTCCACCCACCGCCCAAGAACTGCCTGAGCCGAATCTCATGTTTAACATTGTTTAATTATATTGAATTTTATGTCGAAGAAATTGCACGTCTGCTGTAATCTATAAATTCTGGACTTCTGAGCAGCTTTCGACACTTGGTCACGAAGTGACATATTCAAACTTTATTTTGATCGAAATCCCTCTTTGCCTAAAGAAGACATTGGATTGCGGCAGCAATTTTACGCAATGACATAAATCTCTCTCCCTTGTTCATATTATCACGACTTCTCCTGAACATTCCTGAGCCAACAGTGTGGCCAGGCCCAATGGAGCCTGCTCGGGCCATCGGAGCTCAACCTTGAAGACGTTGCAGCAGCCAGTCATGGCAGGGATTTATGTCTCGGTCCTGATCGCCTGCTGGGGATTGGATCCCGGATCCAAAAAGGCTCCAGAAGAAGGGGAATGTCCCAGTAATGTGCCAGTAATGTCCCCAGGGGAATGGTGCTCCGTGATGGTGATGATGATGATGGTGATGATGATGAGGATGAGGATACTGATGATGATGACGATGGTGATGATGATGATGATGGTGATGATGATTGTGATGATGATGATGATGATGATAATGATGATGATGATGATGAAGGTGATGATGATAATGACGATGATGATGATGAAGATGATGATGAAGGGAGGAGGAGAAGGATGAGGAGGAGGAGGAGGAGGATGGGGATGATAATGCTGATGATGATGATGGTGATGATGATGATGATGATGAGGGTAAGGATCAGGATGAGGAGGATGGTGATGGTTATGATGAGGATGATGAGGATGAGGGTGATGATGATGGTGATGATGATGATGGTGGTGATGGTGATAGTGATAGTGATACTGGTGGTAATGGTAATGATGATGATGTTGATGCTGATGATGCTGATGGTGAGGATGATGAGGATGATGGTGATTATGAGGATGATGGTGATGATGGTGATGATGGTGATGATGAGGATGGTGATGAAAATGATGATGATGATGATGATGATGCTGATGCTGACGATAGTGATAATGATAATGATGATAAGGAGGATGAGAAGGAGCATGAGGATGATTCTGGTGATGATGAGGATGAGCATGATGATGATGATGATAATGATGAGGAGGAGGAGGATGAGGATGGTGATGGTGATGAGTATAATGAGGATGATGGTGATGATGACGATGATGCTACTGATGATGATGGTGATGATGGTGATGATGATGTTGGTGATGATGATGATGATGATGGTGAAAGTGATAGTGATGATGATGATTATGATGATGATGATGAAGATGATGATGATGATGATGGTAATGATGATGATGATGATGACGATGACGGCGACGATGATTATGATGATGATGATCATGATGATAATGACGACGATGATAATGATGATGGTCATGATGATGATCATGATCACGATGATGTTGTTGTTGATGATGTTGATGATGACGATGATGACGATGACAACGACAATGATTATGATGATGACCATGATGATGACGACGACGATGATTATGATTGATGATGATCATGATGATGATCATGATCATGATCACGATGATGATGATGATGACGACGACGACGATGATTTTGATGATCATGATGTTAACGACAACAGTGATTAAAAAGATGGCCATGTGATGATCATGGTCACAACTTTTTATGATGATGATGATGATGATCATGATCTTCTTCTTGATGATGATGATGATGATGGTGATGATGATGAGGACGAGGAGGACGAGGAGGACGACGAGGACGACGACGAGGATGATGATCCAAGGTCATGCATCATCAACACATTTTGACAAGTGCAGCAAACACAGAGCACACCACAATCATTGGCTCTTTGCAGTGACTGCCTACCAGGACGCGTGAAATGCTGCCTAAGTGAATGACAGGGGTGCTCCGAAAAATCCCGATAAAAGGATCAACAGAGGAAGGAACCAAGAAACCCTGCGCCGATGCGGGGCTGTTTACCTCTTGTTGGAATTTCTGCAGCCAGCGCGGCCACGGGCCGGGGCTGGGCAATCTAAGCAGTTTGGGCAATATGAATTTCGAACACTGGCCGGTCAGGCCACTCGAAGACTCTGTACAAACAAGGCCAAGTTTGCGAAAAAAAATCATTGAGCACAGGCCCGGTCAGGCCACTCAAAGAGAGGCTGTACAAACAATGGCAAATATGCGAACAAAATTCATTGACCATGTCTGAGGCGCGTTCAAATCAAGTCCCTACAGTCTGGCCAAGAAATGCGGAAGCTCATCTATAATTTCCCTCCCCCACTTACAACTCACAACCACCAAATGACGCATGGGATAATTGGTCGTTCCATAGACAAATCTATAGCCAAATGTGGATTTGTGGGGGGGGTGACGGTGGCACCGCTCAAATTAGAAGGATGAATATTAATGCCTTTCAGCAGTGACTGTCTGTGTAACAGTGAACCTGCTGATGAACAAGGCAAAAATTGGGAAATGATAAACCTGCTGTGAAGGATATGGACAGGACATAGGCAACCACACCTGCTTTTGCCGAATCGGTTGCTTTTGCCACTCAAAAAAAGGTGCCGTCGTCCAGGCTGCATGCTGAGTGCCTGCAGCCATGTCAGGGCCTAGGAATTCAATCTCCAGAACTCCGAATTACATTTCTTCAAGCCTCAAGCTTCAAAATATTGTAACGCAGAAGGGCAACTGGATGCAAGTCGCGCTCCAAAAATCCCCATTAGTCCCTTCCACAAAGCCTCCGGACATTGGCCTGGGGCTTGCGAACTCAAAGGGCTGTTGCATCAACTGTAACTTCCTCCACCTACGGCGGTGCAATTGGACTCCAGCTGGGACCTCCCAACTGGGTACTGGACAACCTGGCATCAAGAAGGGGTTGTCGTCGTCGTCATCCTCATCATCCTCATCCTCCTCCTCCTCCTCATCATCATCATCACCATCGTCATCCTTATCAACATCATCATCATCATCATCATGATCATCATCATCATCATCATCCTCATCCTCCTTATCATCGTCATCATCCTCATCCTCATCATCCTCATCCTCATCCTCCTCATCACCATCACCATCATCATCCTCATCCTCCTCCTCATCATCATCATTATCATCACCAGCGTCATCATGATCATCATCATAGTCAAAGTCATCAGTATCACTATCATCATCATCATCATCCTCATCCTCAAATGATCATCCTCCTCCTCTTCATCATCACCATCGTCATCAACATCAACAACAACATCATCATCATCCTCATCATCATCATCACCCTCATCATCATCCTCCTCCATCATCATCATCACCATCAACATCATCATCATCATCATTATCATCATTATCATCATTATCATCACCATTGTCATCCTTATCATCCTTATCATCATCATCATCATCATCACCATCATCATCATCATCACCATCATCATCATCATGACCATCATCATCATCATCATCATCATCATCTTCACGATCATCATCGTCATCGTCATCCTCACCATCCTCATCATCATCATCATAATCATCACCATCGTCATCAACATCGACATCATCATCATCATCATCATCCTCCTCATCCTCATCCTCATCCTCATCATCATCATCATCATCACGATCGTCAACAACATCGACATCATCATCATCACAAACATCGTCATCATCATCATCATCATCATCATCCTCCTCCTCATCATCATCCTCCTCATCCTCCTCCTCATCATCATCACCATCGTCATCATCATCATCACCATCCTCATCATCATCATCATCATCCTCCATCATCATCATCATCATCATCACCATCAACATCATCATCATCATCATGACCCTCCTCATCCTCATCATCACAATCACCATCATCACCACTGTCATCATCATCATCGTCATCGTCATCATCACCATCCTCCTCATCATCATCATCACAACCATCGTCATCATCATCATCATCATCATCATCCTCACCATCCTCATCCTCATCATCATCACAACCATCGTCATCATCATCAACATCCTCATAATCATCATCCTCATCCTCATCCTCCTCATCCTCCTCATCCTCCTCATCATCATCACCATCGTCATCATCCTCCTCCCCATCATCATCACCATCGTCATCATCATCATCACCATCACCAGTGTCATCATCATCACCAGTATTGCCATTATCCTTATCGTCCCCATCATCCTCATCCTCATCACCCTACTCATCATCATCGTTATTATCATCATCATCATCTTCATCATCCTCTTCATCTTCATGATCTTCATCGTCGTTGTCATCACCATCATCATCATCACCAAAGTTGACATCCTCATCATCATCATCATCGTCATCATCATCAAAACGATCATCTGTTCAAAATCCTTCTCCTCCTCCTCCTCATCATCACCATCATCATCATGCTCATCATCCTCATCCTCCTCCTCCTCATCATCATCATCATTAACCTCATCAACCTCATCATCATCATCACCATCATCATCATCATCTTCTTCTTCATTATCATCCTCCTCCTCCTCATTATCATCACCATCGTCATCAACATCAACATCATCAGCATCATCCTCATCATCCTCATCATCATCATCACCACCGTCATCCTCATCCTCATCCTCATCATCATCATCATCATCATAGCCATCATAATCCCCACCATCTTTCTCACCATCCTCATCATCATAACCATCATCATTCTCATGATTTCATCCTCACCATCATCAAAAACATGTTTATGATCCTCACCGTTGTCATCCTCATCAAAAACATTATCTTGGCTTTCATCAAAATAAACATCATCATCGTCATTAGCGTCATCATCATGATGTTCATGACCATGATCATCGTCATCTCAATCATGGTCATGATCATGATCACCATCATGAGAATCATCAAAATAAATCAATCAAACCATTCAAAAAAAATCAAATCAATCAATCAATCTAAAAATCAGTCAACCAACCAATCACTCATCAATCATCATCCTCATGACCATCATCAAAATCATGATCACAATGATGAAGACCATCGTCATCCTCATCATCCTTCTCATCATCCTCATGAACATAGTCATCACCGTCCTCATCATCCTAACCCTCATCATCATCACAGCCATCATCATGAGCAAGTTCATGATCATCACCACTTTCATCCTCATCATGAACATTGACATGGCGATCATCATCATTATCTTCCTCCTCCTCATCCTCATCATCATCATGATCATCAGCATCATGATCATCATCATCATCATCATCATCATCATCACCCTCATCATGCTCATCACCATCGTCATCCCTATCCTCATCATCATCATCAACAACATAATCATTGACACCATTATCATCCCCATCATCCCCATCATCCCCATCATCCTCATCCTCCTCCTCCTCTTCCTCATCATCCTCATCATCGTCACCATCATAATCCTGAAGATCCTCATCATCCTCAGCATCATCATCCTCCTCATTATCCTCATCCACATCCTCCTCCAGCATCATCATCACCATCATCCTCATCACCCCCCTCTTCCTCATCATCCTCATCCTCATCCTCACCCTCATCCTCATCATCATCATCATCATCACCATCACCATATCATCATCACCATCACCATTACCCTCATCATCATCATCATCATCATCACCTCCATCATCTTCATCATCCTCATCATCATCATCACCATCATCATCCCCATCATCTTTTTCATCCTCATCATCACCATCATCCTCATCATCATCATCATCAACAAAATCCTCATCATCCCCATCATCCTCATCATCAAATTCCTCATCATCCCCATCGTCCTCATCATCCTCATCATCATCATCATTAACATCATCATATTCCACCTTTTCAACATCATCAAACTCATTTTCATTAAAACAAAAAACATCATCATCATCATCATCCTCATCCTCCTCCTCATCATCACCATCGTCACCATCACCATCATCATCATCATCATAATCGTCATCATCATCATCATCATCATCACCCCCATCCTCATCATCATCCTCCCCATCATCACCACCATCGCCATCAACATCAACATCATCATCATCATCATCAATATCATCATCATAATCATCATCTTCATCCTCATAATCCTCATCATCATCATCACCATCACCATCCCCGTCATCACCATCATCACCATCATCATCATGATCATGATCATCATCCTCCTCATCATCATCACCTTTGTCCTCATCATCCTCATTATCATCATAATCACCTTCATCCTCATCATCCTCATCATCTTCATAACCCTCATCAAAATCACAACAACTATCCTCATCATCCTCATCATCATCACCATAGATGTAATCGTCATCATCATCAACATAGTCATGTTCATGATCATAATTCGTCGTCATGCTCATCAAAAACACTATCATGGTTATCATCAACATAATCATCATCATCATCGTCATCATCATCATCGTCGTCGTCATCATAATGATGTTCATTATCAAACTATTGTCATCCCAATCATGATTGTGATCACGATCATGATCATGACATCATCATCATCATCATCATCATCATTCGACCAGTCAATCAATCAGTCAGTCAGGCAACCAATCAATCAAGCAATCAAATTAATCAATCAAATCAATCAAAACAGTCAACCACTCAATCAATCAATCATTCAATCAATCAATCAGTCAGTCGAATCAACCAGCCATTCAATCATTCATTCAATAAATCAATCAAGCAATCAGAAAAAAAACAATCGATCAATCGTCACCATGGTCATGATCATTACCATGATCATCACCATCATTATCCTCGTCATCATCATCATCATCATCATCCGCATCATCATTTTCAGGATCCTCATGATGATAATCATCATCATCCTCCTCCCCATCATCATTATCATTTTTACCATCATCATCATTATCATCATCATCATTAGCATCATCATCATCATAATCAAAACCATCATCATCATCATCATCGTCATCGTCATTGTCATCATCAATCACTAATCCTCATCCTCATCCTCATCATCATCATCCTCCTCATCATCAGCATCAGCATCAGCATCATCATCATCATCATCGTCGTCGTCGTCGTCATCATCATCATCATCATCGTCATCGTCATCGTCATTGCCATCATCAATCATCAATCCTCATCCTCATCATCATCCTCCTCATCATCATCATCAGCATCAGCACCAGCATCATCATCATCGTCGTCGTCGTCGTCGTCATCCTCATCATCATCATCATCATCACCATCGCCATCCCCATCATCATCACCATCCTCATCCTCATCATGCTCATCCTCGTCCTCATCCTCATTCCACACTCGGGGACACTTTCCTCAAGAAAGAAACATGATTCCCGTTGATCGTTATCATAAACATAGGTATAGGATGGTACAGGGGGGAATCTGCCGCATCTGGCCACCTGTCTTGTCAAAAACTATGGGACCCCAAACCCACTCTTTATCACATATTTCAACCACTTGTGGTTGTGGGCCATCCAATTTGGGGTTTCCACTGACAGGGCCTTGGGTTCCTCGCAGTCCCCAGTTCCTGTCTTGTTCTCACGTCCTTCCTGGACATCATGACTGCCACGACACCGAGATGCCTGAAAAAAGGTGCTCAGCTTTCGGCTTGGTGGCATACAACCGGAGTGCGGTGATGCACCGGTGATGATTTTCCATTTTGACTCAAGGGCCCCTTGGGCTCCATCACAAACATAGTTGCAACATTTCGCAGCCAGCCAGCCCTGATTCGTATCCACATTTGATCTTATATATCTTACACACGTATAAAATGCAGGCATATCATCATTAAATTGATAATTGTTAATTGCTATAAATTATATAATTCCTATAGGCGACAGCTCCAGCACTGTTTCACGACGTTTCATGTCTTCTTGCTCTCCCAGCTGCTAGGGTCGCATAGAACGTGCATACTACTGGACATGCAACCAAGCATACCTGAAGTGAACCGTCCCGGCTGAACGAAGGCAGATTCCAGAAGCAATGCAGAATTTAGCACTGTCCAAGACCTGGTATCCCCTCCTACATGTAATTATATATCATTTTATAAGGTCAAAAGTTTGTTCTCTTGTAGAGAGCCCGAAATGGTTTGCAACAAAGATGGTGCAACCCAGATTTTTTTGTCCTCTCAAATGAAAACCATGGTGGAGCCGTTGACGCTTGCTTCAATCCAGGCAGGACTGGTTGGAAACGGGGACACCAACTGGCGATTGTCAACTAGATTCGGTTAGATTCAGAAAACTACAGTATGTTGGACGTAAACCACTTCTTCTAATGGGGTTTCTTGTGACTGTTTGTGGCAAAGATTACCCGCAACTTGTTTCAACAGCGAGAAGCCTAAGAAAGATTGTAAGTTGAACAAATGGAACAGAACAAAACTGTGTATCAAGACCACTTGGCAATTCGATCTTGCGAAAACATGAAGAGACCTTCATGGGAATCGCATCATCCGTGGATTCCATGCTGCATCAAAGGCACGAGTAAGGCAATGATCGTCGTTAGCTGTGGCTTGTGCCAATCAAATTTGCTGTAGATTGGACACTCCTCCCAGGGTGTCCGCTTGATGGTGGAATCTTTGTCCAACAAGTTTGTGCAATATTTTTGGCCTCTTTCCAAACACCTATAAGCTATGCCTATAGGGTCCAAACCCCATTCAACATGGTCTAAGTGGGGCAAAATCAATTGGTGTAAAATTGCAGCAGTTGCTGTCCAGATTGATATGGAGATTGTGCAAGTGCACAGTGCATTTTGCGCAATTGCATTGTCCAGAAATATGATTTGTGAAAAGAGTCGGCCCTCCACCCAATGGCCCAGAATGACTGGCCACTTTCTTTTTACAACTGTCACTCTTCTGAACTGAGACACCCTCAAGAATTCAAAGGTACCACTGCGCATTCTCAAAAGAGTTCTGTTAGAGTTGTGCACCTCAACTGCCTCATACATCATTGATTATCATTAGGTCTCCAGATCTCTCGGACACGTGTCATGATCACCCGTCATCCCCGTCATTTTGCAGATATCCCTCGCAAGGCTGAGGAGTGCCAATCTTAGTGAAGAAATGGACCAGGCTCCATGCTATGAAGACCAAAGCATAGGTCCTCAAAGGCCATGGGCGGCTGTGACACCCTGCGCCCTGAAGTGGTTTTGTTATGGCTATGGGGTCACATGTTTCAAACCCTGAGTTCTTTCAATCTGTGGGCATCTGTTTAACACCAATAGCTTGAGATTTTAACATTGTTTTCCCGAATGCGTAGCAAGGGTTCCCGTTTCACTCTGGGGGTCTGGGGGCTGAGGGTGTGTTCGCTCGACGTTGCGTTTACGTCCACAAACGTCCGCAACGGTTCGCAACCGTTCGCAACCGTCCGCGCGATTGCTATATGGCCGTGCCTATGGTCAAAGGAAGTTTAGGGGGAGAAACTTCCGTGTTACGGACTTTTAGAATGTCAGGGAAAGAGTTAGTCAAAGAAAGAGTTAGCAAAGAAAGAGTTCGTCAGGGAAAGAGTTAGTCAAAGAAAGAGTTAGTCAAAGAAACAGTTAGTCAGGGAAAGAGTTAGTCAAAGAAAGAGTTAGCAAAGAAACAGTTAGTCAGGGAAAGAGTTAGTCAAAGAAAGAGTTAGTGAGGGAAAGAGTTAGTCAAAGAAAGAGATAGTGAGGGAAAGAGTTAGTCAAAGAAAGAGATAGTGAGGGAAAGAGTTAGTCAAAGAAAGAGTTAGCAAAGAAACAGTTAGTCAGGGAAATAGTTAGTCAAAGAAAGAGTTAGTGAGGGAAAGGGTTAGTCAAAGAAAGAGTTAGCAAAGAAACAGTTAGTCAGGGAAAGAGTTAGTCAAAGAAAGAGTTAGTCAAAGAAACAGTTAGTCAGGGAAAGAGTTAGCAAAGAAACAGTTAGTCAGGGAAAGAGTTAGTCAAAGAAAGAGTTAGTGAGGGAAAGAGTTAGTCACAGAAAGAGTTAGTCAAAGAAACAGTTAGTCAGGGAAAGAGTTAGTCAAAGAAAGAGTTAGTGAGGGAAAGAGTTAGTCAAAAAAAGAGTTAGCAAAGAAACAGTTAGTCAGGGAAAGAGTTAGTCAAAGAAAGAGTTAGTGAGGGAAAGAGTTAGTCACAGAAAGAGTTAGTCAAAGAAAGAGTTAGTCAAAGAAAGAGTTAGCAAAGAAACAGTTAGTCAGGGAAAGAGTTAGTCAAAGAAAGAGTTAGTGAGGGAAAAAGTTAGTCAAAGAAAGAGTTAGCAAAGAAACAGTTAGTCAGGGAAAGAGTTAGTCAAAGAAAGAGTTAGCAAAGAAACAGTTCGTCAGGGAAAGAGTTAGTCAAAGAAAGAGTTAGTGAGGGAAAGAGTTAGTCAAAGAAAGATTTAGCAAAGAAAGAGTTCGTCAGGGAAAGAGTTAGTCAGGATATATGAGGTAGTCAAAGAAAGAGTTAGCAAAGAAACAAGGTAGTCAAAGAAAGAGTTGGTGAGGAAAAGAGTTAGTCACAGAAAGAGTTAGCAAAGAAATTGTTCCCTCACTGAAGCACTGTAAATGGCATTGCAAGTGGTGCTGGTGGAGGAGTTGCCGATGGAGTTTTGGAGGAAGTCTCGCACGAAATGCGTTTTTGAGAGATAGCAGATGCACGAAACCCTATGTTTTTCCATACAAAGTGCGTCCCCGAACCTGGATGATCTACCTCTGCGGTGCGACGGGTGCGAGACGGTCTCGTGTGTGGTCGGATCATGGTCGGATATGGTCGGATCGGTTCCGCATTGTAAATGGGGTTTCAACTGCTTTTCGTGCATGTGTGGTCGACAGAATTCCATTGTGATTTGCAACTGTAGGATCGTTCCCGCATTGTAAATGGGGTTGCAAGTGGTGCTGGTGGATGAGTTGCCGATGGAATTCCATTGTGATTTGCAACTCTAGGATCGTTCCCTCACTGCAAATGGGATTGCAAGTGGTGCTGGTGGAGGCGTTGCCGATGGAGTTTTGCAGAAAGTCTCGCACGAAATGCGTTTTTGAGAGATAGCAGATGCACGAAACCCTATGTTTTTCCATACAAAGTCCGTCCCCGAACCTGGATGATCTACCTCTGCGGTGCGACGGTTGCGAGACGGTCTCGTGCGTGGTCGGATCATCCTCGGATTGGTCTCGGATCGGTTCCGCATTGTAAATGGGGTTTCAACTGTTTTTCGTGCATGTGTGGTCGACAGAATTCCATTGTGATTTGCAACTGTAGGATCGTTCCCGCATTGTAAATGGGGTTGCAAGTGGTGCTGGTGGATGAGTTGCCGATGGAATTCCATTTTGATTTGCAACTCTAGGATCGTTCCCTCACTGTAAATGGGATTGCAAGTGGTGCTGGTGGAGGAGTTGCCGATGGAGTTTTGGAGGAAGTCTCGCACGAAATGCGTTTTTGAGAGATAGCAGATGCACGAAACCCTATGTTTTTCCATACAAAGTCCGTCCCCGAACCTCGATGATCTACCTCTGCGGTGCGACGGTTGCGAGACGGTCTCGTGTGTGGTCGGCTCATGCTCGGATCGGTCTCGGATCGGTCTCGGATCGGTTCCGCATTGTAAATGGGGTTTCAACTGTTTTTCGTGCATGTGTGGTTGACAGAATTCCATTGTGATTTGCAACTGTAGGATCGTTCCCGCTATGCAAATGGGATTGCAAGTGGTGCTGGTGGATGAGTTGCCGATGGAATTCCATTGTCCTTTGCAACTGTAGGATCATTCCCGCAGTGTAAATGGCTGCGTCAAGGTTGCTTCGTGCTGTGGCTGCATTGGTAATACTATTGTCTTTTGCAGCTGGACTTCGTAAATCGTATTGGAATGGCTGCATGAAGGCTGCGACAGTGATTTGTCAGCAGATTTTCTCCATTTTGGCGCTAGTGATTTTCCTTCTAAAAATCCTTTTAAAAAGTGCTTCAAAATCGTCTTTTTTTTTTCGCTCTGGCGTCGAGATCCGGTTTTGGAGCTACAATTTCCGACGCCGTTGCGCGTAGTTCTATTGTGTTTTGCAACTCAGTCTCTGCAGATCGCATTGTAATGGCTGCGTCAAGGTTGCTGCGTGCTGTGGCTGCATTCGTAATACTATTGTCTTTTGGAGCTGGATCTCGGAAATCGTATTGGAGTGGCTGCATGAAGGCTGCGACATGGATTTGTTAGCAGATTTTCTTCATTTTGGCGCTAGTGATTTTCCTTCTAAAAATCCATTTAAAAAGTGCTTCAAAATCGTCTTTTTTTCGCTCTGGCGTCGAGATCCGGTTTTGGAGCTACAATTTCCGACGCCGTTGCGCGTAGTTCTATTGTGCTTTGCAACTCAGTCTCTGCAGATCTTATTGTAATGGCTGCGTCAAGGTTGCTTCGTGCTGTGGCTGCATTCGTAATACTATTGTCTTTTGCAGCTGGATCTCGGAAATCGTCTTGGAGTGGCTGCATGAAGGCTGCGACATGGGTTTGTTAGCAGATTTTCTCCATTTTGGCACTAGTGTTTTTTGTTGGACGTAGGTTTAGAGCAGTGTGAAGTGTGGGGCGTGAAGAATGCAGTGTGAAGTGTGCAGTGTGAAGGAAGCAGTGGGAAGTGAGAAGTGTGAAGTGTGGAGTGTGAAGTTTCAGTTTGGAGTGCGAAGAGCGCAGTGTGAAGTGTGAAGTGTGAGGTTTGGAGTGTGAAGGAAGCAGTGAGAAGTGAGAAATGAGAAGTGTGAAGTGTGAAGTGTGAGTGAAGTGTGGGGTGTGAAGTGCGAAGTGAGAAGTGTGAAGTGTGAAGTTTGGAGTGTGAAGTTTGGAGTGGGAAGGAAGCAGTGAGAAGTGTGAAGTGTGGACTGTGAAGTGCGGAGTGTGAAGTGCGAAGTGAGAAGTGTGAAGTTTGGAGTGTGAAGGAAGCAGTGAGAAGTGTGAAGTGAGAAGTGTGAAGTGTGGACTGTGCAGTGTGGAGTGCGAAGAGCGCAGTGTGAACTGTGAAGTGTGAGGTTTGGAGTGTGAAGGAAGCAGTGAGAAGTGTGAAGTGTGGACTGTGAAGTGTGAAGTGTGAGTGAAGTGTGGAGTGTGAAGTGCGAAGTGAGAAGGGTGAAGTGTGAAGTTTGGAGTGTGAAGTTTGGAGTGGGAAGGAAGCAGTGAGAAGTGAGAAGTGTGAAGTGTGGACTGTGAAGTGTGGAGTGTGAAGTGCGAAGTGAGAAGTGTGAAGTTAGGAGTGTGAAGGAAGCAGTGAGAAGTGAGAAGTGAGAAGTGTGAAGTGTGGACTGTGAAGTGTGGAGTGTGAAGTGCAAAGTGAGAAGTGTGAAGTGTGAAGTTTGGAGTGTGAAGGAAGCAGTGAGAAGTGAGAAGTGTGAAATGTGGAGTGTGAAGTGTGAAGTGCGAAGTGAGAAGTGTGGACTGTGAAGTGTGAAGTGTGAAGTGTGGACTGTGAAGTGTGAAGTGTGAAGTGTGGACTGTGAAGTGTGGAGTGTGAAGTTTGAAGTTTGGAGTGCGAAGAGTGCAGTGTGCAGTGTGCAGTGTGAGGTGTGGAGTGTCGAGGGAAGGACACGGTCGGGACAGGGTGTCTTTGAACTATAGGTCATTTATGTTTGGGAAACTTCCGCCGCCGGCTTGCCCGGGTCTATGTTAAGTTCTGCAGAATAAGTCATTTTTGGAGGTTTTAAATGTCTCGTTGCTTCGTTTCGCGTGGCAGGCGTGGCACTTCGTGACATTCAGACGTGTTTTGTATAACGTGTCGAAAGTGGTTTTGTGTGGCAGGCGCAATACTTTTGCAACGTTTTCAGAAGATACATTGCAGTTTTCGTGGCAGGCGCAGCACTTTGGATGTGTCCATCGTCATTTCTCTTGGCAGCAGCGCTTTAGACGTGTCGTTTGGCGTGTTTTTTTGCAAATCGCATTGGCAGGGCTGCGTCAAGTGGCGACAAGGTGCAAATTCTGTGTAGGCGTGGCATTTTGTGAGATGTGCTGAAAATTGATGGAAGCCTCTCACGAAACATCGATTTTGAGATAGCAAATTTTGAGGTTCGTAAGAAAACTCGTAGGAAAACGTCGATTTTGAGGCTACAAAGTGTCAAAATTGGAGGATGTCTCGCACGAAATTGTCGTTTTGCTGCTCCCACGTGTCTCGTCTCGAGTCTCTGGTTTTCCTGTGGCTTCGCCGTGTCTATGGGGGAAGCTGCAAAACATCTCCTTTTTGGAGGTTTTCAAGCAGGTTGTCATGTCGTTTTGCGTGGCAGGCGTGGTACTCTGGGACATTCCAACCTGTTTGATAACGTGTCGAAGGTCGTTGTGTGTGGCAGGCGCAGTACTTTTGCGTCGTGTTCACAAGACGAGTTGCAGTTTTCAAGGCCAGCGCAGCACTACACACTCCACCCTTCACACATTACACTCCACACATGACACTCTACACTTTGCACTCCACACTCCACACTCTACACTCCACACTTTAGACTCCACACTCCGCACTCTTACACTTTACACTCTACACTTTACAGCCCCCGCTTTACACTCCACACTCCACACTCCACACTTTACACTCCACACTTCACACTGTACACTCCACGCTCCACACTCCTCACTCCACACTCTACACTTTACACTCCACACTTTACAGTCAACACTTTACATTCCACAATTTACACTCTACATTTTACACTGTACACTTTACACTCCACACTCCACAGTCTACACTCCACACTTTACACTCCACACTCCACACTTTACACTCCACACTCCACACTTTACTCTCCACACTCCACATCCACACTTTACACTTTAGACTTCGCACTTTACACTCCACACTCTGCACTTTACAGTCCACACTCCTCACTCCACACTCTACACTTTACACTCCACACTTTGCACTCCACACTATACATCTCACACTGACTTTACATTCTACACTTTACACTCTGCACGTTAAACTCTCCACACTCTACACGCCACACTCTACACACGACACTCCCCAATTAACACTCCACACTTTACACTCCACACTCTACACTTTACATTCCACACTTTACACTTTACACTCTACACTTTTCACTGTACACTCCACACTCCTCACTCCACACTCTACACTTTACACTCCACACTTTACACTCCACACTTTACACTCCACACTCTACACTCCACACTCCACAGTCTACAGTCCACACTCTACACTCTACACTTTACACTACTTTACACTCTACACTTTACACTCGACACTCTGCACTTTACACTCCACAGTCCAGACTCTACACTCCACACTTTACACTCCACACTCTACACTCTACACTCCACACTTTATAATTTACACTCCACACTCTACACTCCACACTCTACACTTTACCCACTGCGCACTCCACACTCCACACTTTACACTCCTTACTTTACACCCCACACTCCACACTCTACACTCCACACTCTACACTTTACACATTCTACAATTTACTCTCCACACTTCACACTTTACACTTTACACTCCACACTATACACTCCACACTCTACACTTTACCGACTGCAAACTCCACACTCCAAACTTTACACTCCACACTCCTGACTTTACACCCCACACTCCACACTCTACACTCCACTGTTACACTCCACACTCCACACTCTACACTTTACACTATACACTTTACACTCCACACTCTGCACTTTACAGTCCACACTTCTCACTCCACACTCTACACTTTACACTCCACACTTTGCACTCCACACTTTCCACTCCACACTCCACACTTTACACTCCACACTCTACACTCTACACTTTACACTCTACACTTTACACTCTACACTTCACACTCCACACTCTACGCTTTACACACTCTACACTCCCCACTCCACACTTTACACTCCACACTCCTTACTTTACACTCCGCACTCCACACTCCACACTCTACACTTTCCACTTCACACTCTACACTCTACACTTTGCACTTTACATTTTTCACTCCTCACTCCCCACTTCACATTTTACACTCCTCACTCCACACTTTACGCTCCACACTCCACACTCCCCACTTTACACTTCACACTCTACACTCTACACTTTACACTCGACACTTTACACTCCACACTCCACAGTCTACACTCCACACTTTACACTTTACCCTATACACTGTTACGCTCCTCACTCCACATTTTACACTCCTCACTCCACAGTCCACACTCTACACTTTCCACTCCACACTCTGCATTCTACACTTTACACACTTCACACTCCCCACTCCACACTTTCCACTCCAAACTGCAGTCTGGTAACAGGGGAAATATGTACAAGACTGTTCAAATAAACTATTGCAGAAAAGTGTTCTGCGTGACTGCATATCCATGTGTTTCGACATCTGTACCATTAACATACGTGTGAGCATTCGGGTTCATGTGCTGCATCTTGTTTTTTCCAACATTCTCTGACCATCCACTTTTCGGTACCAAATTTGGATGAACCCATTCCAAATATTGAAGCAAACGGAAAATCTATGGCTTGGCCGGGGCGCACGCACCAACCAAAGCCAGTACACATCGAAAATGGCACGTTGCTCACCAGGAAGCCTCACGGAAGGCAAGCATTCCAATCCACTAAACAACGTCTGGGTAGCTAGATCCTGAAGTATACACCTGGCAAATTTACAGATACTACATGCTACTACCCTAGTACTTAAGTGTACCCAAAATAATTTTATATATAGTTCCAGCTTTCCATGAAGAGTTCCAGGATGTTCCAAGATAGTGACCTGCAGGCCTGCAGCCGCCCCTTTGTGCAGCCAAAGCTACTGAGAAGCAGCCAGAACTGTCCAAAGCCATGGGTGTAGAACTCAGTGGCCAAACAATGCCATGACCCATGAAATCCCTTAGGATCCATGGGTCATTGCCAGGCTAAATGAAACCTGCCAGACCTGCTACCTGTGGATTTCAGCTGTGAATGAGTATCCACTACCTGCAAAGCAACTCTCGTCCTTCCACTCTGAAACAAGCACTATAGCAGTATTATAGCCGTATGGCGACCGATTCATGACTACGAGGACTGGAATGGGAGGGTGACACCATGTATCACCTGAGTACTCCAAGCCAACCCCCGTCCAAGAGGCATCCAAATAGCTAATCTTCTGCAAATCTTCCAATGGGTTCTCTAGCAGCCAACTGGCCCAATACCTAGGTGCAAACCAGGACAGTACCCAAATGTACCCAATGTCCACACATGCGTTTGAAAACCACAAGTTTGACTTTACGTTTGATCATGCCAAGTAAGGATTTACGATGGCATCTGATGTAGCACAAGCATGGTCGCTTAGATCTCAGCCCCTGTTCACCCCATTAAAGTTTGCAGGGGCTAAAACCTGCAGCCAAAGACACAGGCTCTTCACAAGCCTCAAACACACAGAGCAGTTGGTAGACGCCCAAAAAAAATCCGACTTAAAGAAATTGGTTCTGGGATGTTCTGGGTCAAGAGCTCGGAAGTCCTTCGAACATCCCATAAGGAAAAGTAAACTCATATGCAACTTATTTTGTCTTGTTCACCCTGTGGCCGATGTGTTTGTCGTTTCGCTTATAAGGCAATGACAATCGACTTGAATGCCGAACTTTGTTTCCACCAATATTATTTCCTGGTGGTCATGTCCATAACACCTCTTGGCAACGTATAAAGTCAAAGGTCTCCAAACTTTACACCACTGTGCTTCGCATGTTCCAAATCTACCGCGATCATCAGCCAAGGAACAGGGAGAATGGGTGGACGATGTGCCACAGAACCAGTTCAATGCGGACCAGCATGGGGGTTTCAACCCGCCGTGCCGTTGGGAAGGGAAGCATTTGTTGCATCCCCTTGGACGCTAAGTGAAATAGAAGACACTCGGAAATGGTTCCCAGGATCCTCGGGAGCTGCCACAAGGGCGCATGCCCTGAAAGAGAAATTGCAATATGATAATGGGATATAACACACACAAATACACACATATAATAATATATATATATTGATATTTATACAAAATTATATAATTATATATAATTAAATAATTGTAGCCAATTAATGCTAATTATATGAACTCATGACACATGTTCACATTTAATATCCATAAGATTCCATAAGTAGATTGGTGCCTTCTGGTCTGACCAGTTCAGGTTAATGTGCCCAAACAAAGGTTTTGAACCCCACCATTAAGAACAATTTTCCGGATGAACATGATTTGGACTATCTCCAAGGTTTATGATGGCCGCAAGGATGCTCTCTGATTGATCCTACGGTTAAACCGGTTCAAAGACGTTGGCCAAGACTCATGGTCCAGTGCGTGACGTAGATGAAGTAGAAAAACCCTTCATCTCGGGAGGCCCAAAAATGTGCGAGCTGATGAACAACAAACACCGAAGCTGAGAACCCTCTGAAGAACACCTGATGGCACGCGGCACCCATGTGGCAGCATGACAATGCACTAGATCCTTTGGGCGGGTCACTTTGTGAACGGTTCAGTGGTTCAGGTCGTTCAAGGATCAGGCTCCACTATGCTCTACTGAGTCTACTATGAAGTTGCGCAGAATTTGCACAACTACACACACACTGCTGAGAGTAATCACTTACTCTGAACTGGAACTTTAATTTTTTATTAGTGATGAGGTTGTCATCGCCTTGAGGGTTCCTAAGTAACCATCCTGATGCAGCAAACTGATGATGTACCTGTACCTGCAACAGCCTGACATCGAAACATGTTCAACAGTTCGAAACACATTCGAATTTGTACGTCACTGGACCTCTCCAGTGATATCAGTGTCACATGCAAGCCTCTTCGTTGGGTTGGTACTGGCATGGACAACCAGCTCCCCTGGTAAACATGTAAAATTGACCACTGACTTCAATTTGCAAACTCTTACCCGCATGACGATTAGCGGGCTTAACACACACACACTGCTTTCTCTCTCTCTCTCTCTGCCAGGTAATGCCGGTAATGCTCTTTGGTGCCTTTCTCTAGTCTTAGCACTGCAACATATCCAAGTGATATCCAAGTGATATCCAAGTGATATCCAAGTGCATCCCGGTGGCCAATGTCATAGGATTCATTCTTCTGGAGGTGGCAAACAGCTGGGGCCATTCCATTTCTCCCTGCATGGCCTGCGACAAATTCCCTTCACAGTTGAACCGAAACCGGCTGCGATGTTGGCCAGGTGTCGGCCAGGGGGAACGGGAAGCTTTGCCAAGGATGTATTTGAGATATTTTGATATTGGGGGGAAGGGATTACACATGATTATGGAATAATGTCTTGGATATGACAGGAATCATTTAGATAGTATCGTTGAATAATGTTGACTAATTATCTATAATACTGGGATAGTATAGCCATATAAAGGTAATAATTATTCTATCCCAATGGCATAATGGGAAAACATTAAGGATTCAACGTGTTAGGCATTACGGCATTACGGCATTGTTATAGGAAACTATATCAGCGAAGCCTCTGAGACTTTGCCCCCAAAAAAAAAGGAAACAACAGGTGACATCAGGCGTCTCTGGGAACTGCTTGCCATCAATTGGCATTCCAATGATGGGTCCCCACTGCTGGTGGGACACTTCCAATCAAGTCCTGCCAGAAAAAAAACTGATGTCCCTGCAGCCTCTGTAGATATTGCCAGTTGACCGCTAATGCAAAAATCAACGGGGCTACCAGAATAGTATTTGATCGTATTTGATCTGTTCATGAATTCGGGGCCCACGTTGGAGGTATTGACTTGTAATTTGGAAGGGATGAGTCATCGCAACCAGAGCGCAGCCTTTTTGTCACTGCTCCTCTGTATAGAAGGACATGTGCAGCATCCAGTGCGCGAGAAGGTGCCATGAGATTTGATGTGATTCGAACTGATTTGAACTGCATGTTGTCATGTTGTGAATAACCAAAGATTCACGTTGGACAGCCCCCAAAAGGGCCATCATGATCCTTCTCACCACTAGAGTCACTAGATTCCAGTGCAAATCCTGCCCCAGTGCCTGGGTGGCAGGGCCGCAGGCCGGGGCCCTCACGCAGATCGCAGCTTCCATCCATCTGATGAAACAGTTGGGCCTGGCGGGACCTGGCATCTGGTCACTAGAGGTGCCATGATTGGAGGTGGCACGGTGGACCCCCTGTGCCTCATGGTGGCGTAATGCCGAACTTCTCCGTTTGCGCTTCGACTTCGGCAATGTACTCAGTCATGGCCTTGCTACCGCAGAGCAATGCTGGGTTTCGTAGTGGGCTCTACATGGATGGGTCGCCACAAGGCAAACAAAGCAAATAGGATAGGTAGCAAGATAGATAGAATGATAGAAGGACGGATCTGTAAATGAACATACATACTGATCAATACAAATAGATGAACACTAACCAGATACATACAAATACTATAGATACACAAACTACATACATACCAATAAGTAAAAATGAACATACATATATGACAAATATTATGATTCTCATTTGGACTTTTATACACAAAACTCGACTAGATTAAACGGGACGGTGGGATAGAAAAGCAAAAGACAGAAAATCCAATATTAATCCCATTCCCCTAATATTAAACACCAATGGTCCCAATATGTGGGTATGGCTCAAAAAACGGGTATGGATCGTTCCGCGGGTGATCCGGACGTATGGATCGGTCTGGATCACCTGCGTTTTGGTATGGATCATGGGGTATGGATCGCATGTGGTACCGGGGTATGGATCAGAACCTTACATTTTGAGCCGCAGCCATGTGGTTCCATCCCCTACCAAACTATGGTTTGCAGGGAATGTTTAACATGATGGGGAAGGAATTGTTGATAATTATTGACGATTAATAGCCATATAGTTTCGCATGAATAGTCAAATCTGCCAACTCCACCTCGTTACTAGTACCTTGTTTAATCTTCCTCCAAATTGTGCAGATGCCTGCAATACAATACTAAGAATACCTTAAGAATTTGAGGGACCCTCGGCCTGTTGTAGTGTAAATTTGCCTGTATTTAAACATGAGAATTTGAGGGACCCTGGACCTCAAGCTTTCGGATTCTTCACCAGCGCGGGCTGTACTATTAATCATGTTTAACCACTATCAATACTATCCACCATTAAAAGCCACTATAATCATTTATACTCCATTATGAACCACCATTAACCATCAATAATTATCAATAATTCATAATAATAGCATCAATATCATTGTCAATATCCATCAATATCCATCAATATCATTGTCAATATCCATCAACATCCATCAATATCCATCAATATCCATCAATATCCATCAATATCCATCAATATCCATCAATATCCATCAATATCCATCAATATCCATCAATATCCATCAATATCCATCAATATCCATCAACATCCATCAATATCCATCAATATCCATCAATCATCAGCCACTCTGAATCTGGGATTCTAGCCGTTTCCTTCGACTTTCCTTTGCACTTCTCCCATGCCTGGAGGATCATCATAGCAGGGATGGGAAATACTTAAACAAATGTTGGCAAAACGATGTCATAAACCATCCATAGGTGGTAAAAACACATGCCCAAATGGGTGGTTTACTATTGTTTTGCCATGTTTTACTCATGATAATAGATCAACGTAACGTAGTTGAACATTGTTCAAAGCAGCAACCAGACTTGGTTTCAAAACTCTACAACGTTCAAAAACTCCAAACATGACACCAACTGTCACCAACTGTCACTAACCATCCCCATCCCACACAGGGATCCCGAGTAGGCAGTCCCTGGGTGTGCCTCCCATTTGGCTTTGGTTTCCCACTGGACGGACCATGGCTGAGATGTGGTGTTGTCGCCTTCTTTGGCCTGTGGCATCACGGATCGTGCAAAGCATCATCTATGTGTATCTCTGAACGGCCAGAACGGCCATGTCCATTTTCAATGCAAGTGCGACTTTCTTTGAAATGCTGTTACAAGTAAGAGCAAGCATATGCGTGAATCCGCTTTTTCGCAAGCGGCTGCCAACTTGACTCAACAATCTCGATCAATCTCGTCTGTACTGGGTGAAACAGCGCCGCGTTTAAGTTTCAAATGATCACTTGGAAGGTCTGTCCAGGAAACACCCCTTGTGGTACCTGAACTTGTCGTTGAAGTCCATCTGGGCATTGCACCATGAGCATTTGTCCAGGCACGGCATTTTGAGGACACACCACCTGCACGTGCTGCTGAGGTGCTGGTGCCATGTTGATCTGCGGTGCCATGAAGGGCTGCGACATGCTAGGCTCTCGGGCGTTCTTGCGGAACTTGTTGCGTAGCACCCCGGCACCACAAACGGCTGCAGCTGCAACCAGCAACAGCCCAATGCCAAGGATGGGCCTGGCCATCAACCAAGCAACACCAATGACAGTCAATGAGAGAGGGCCAACGAAATCAAGCAGTTCATGCAACACAAAGCACATCCAACCATCTCTCCGATCATCTCGCCGCAACAAGGAACGATCTGTGGCATCAGTGCAATGGGCCCTGTGACAAGTTGGAGGCCCAACCACATCAAGATGAAGCCTACGAAGCGCAAAGCAATGACCATAGCACCATTCTCACTTTGCTTCTCGTTGATCATGTCCGATTTGGATAAGCCACCCATTGAGGCCCAATCTACCAAGGACATGGTACCAGGCAACTGGGTGTCCCAGGGTCTCATCTGAGCATTGCTGGTTGACATGGCAGCCTGCTTGGCGATGATGGCTACCTGCGTCAGGCCAAACTGGACCTGGGACTGGGTGAAGGTGGTCCGGACGTCGCCAATGGAGTTCTGTCCTGGGACCGAACTGAACTGCACCGAAGTGGCGTCCACCTGCACCAGCTGCTTGTTGGGCAGCAAACTGGTCCTCTGGCCTGAAGGAACGGTCACTGGCACCGATGGAAAGACACCCATCTCCTTGTTGTCCAGAAAGTAGAGGGAGTCTGTGGATGAACCCATTCCCACTGTGCCATCTGGAGCGTTCAAGGTCTGTTGAAGCGAAATTGGAATGGTTCCAGAGTTCTGAATCTGCGAGCCACTCCTCTGGCAGCCGGGTCTCCAACTGGGGTAACAATAGAAATTGGAGGAAGACTGAGGAGATGAGACCCACTCCAAGTTGTAGTCATAGGTGCAGTCCTTCTCCCTGCCGCCTCCTCCAGTTGAATGACTGCTGCAACTCTTGTCCTCGGTCCACTGCAGGATGGTAGAGTCCGCCTTGAACCAGGCGCCCCGGACTTCCCCTGAGAATGACAAGCCCATGCTCTGCACCTGAGGGTCTGTAGTGAAGTCATAGCCACGTTGGACAACGCATGAGGCCCAAATGGGTTTCCCAACATTGGAAGCACTGGGGACGCATCCAGCTTCAATCACTTCCTTGTCCACCTTCAGCAAGATGGCCTGGTTGCGGACATAGTTGAACTCATTCCAGCCCAGTAGGAAGATGGATCCCAGGAAGAGCAAAATCCCAAAGCAAACTCCCACACAAAATTGCTCATTCGCTGGCAAAAGTTTTCCCTCTCCACGGCGACATTGCCCAAGGATTCCACATTCCCAAAACCCACGGCATTGCCCATGGGCTCAGCCTTGTTTAGGAGCGACGCTCCGGTATAGGATCTGATGGGACTGAACCGAAAAGGACTCTGAAAAGATGGCGATTTCAACGAGTTGATCTGCTGTCATCAGCTGTCAGAAAAATACCAACAAGCATTGCCTTCTCTCCTCAATAATAGCCATTCTACCATCATCATTCCTCATGAACATAAACATGGCAGAAGAAGGGTAGATCGATGTGGCCATCCCCGCCTGCTTGTACAAGCCGTAGAGCTTCAGCTTGTCCTTGGCAGAAACCCACTCAAAAAAAAACCATGGAAGTCCGGAATTCCCTACATGTTCAACACATAATAGTGGTATATATAGGGAAATTCAGTATAGTGGTATATCCTATAAAACACTATACTATAGTGGTATACTATATACAATATAGCAGTGGTATCCCTATAGTAAAATGTGTTAAATCCAGCAATGCGCGGTGATTTCAAGGCGTGGCTTTGCATTGGGGATCTCAGTGGCATCTGACGTTGATTCATGAGTGACCTGCAACCCACCCTTTCAGCAACACTGTAACATACTATAACATCTAACCACCAAAAGCAGTGGATCAGATCCATTGACTGACCATGTTTATCCATTAATTTACAGTACACACCTCTCTCTCTCTCTAATTTACGCCTAGTTTGATCTAGTTGACCAAGTTCAGTCCTTGACTCAGTCACCGTCTCACCCAAGCACATGCCACCATCACAGCCGGAGACCGAGGTGCATCTGTGCTGGCGGAACCCTTGGTGGGCGTGCCTTTGGCAATCAGGTTCGCCGCAGCCTCGAATTTCGCTTCCAAGTCCTGCACACTCCCGCGCAGGCGGGCAAGGTTGATGGCTGGCCCCCCGAACCTGACGGGTTCATGGTTAATGTTTAACATGAAAGGAACATAGACATCCCCATAGGATCCATGTATGGTATATATGCTAACATTTGGGGTATATTGATGGTAAATGTCACCATATATAGCATACATGGATCCTATGGGATCATAAACCATTGGTAAATGACTTTGAACCATGACCAATGTGCTCGGCTACTGGAAGGTACCAACATGGTCTGGACCCTGATTAGTTCCCATTAACCAATTCTTGACAGTCACTACTCCGACATACTCCGACCTTCAGAAAACCACACTTTGCACTCCCTCATATGACTGACCCTGAATCTGTCCGACATGTCGTCAAGTTTTTGCCTGCGACAAATTCCCTTCACAGTTGAACCGAAACCGGCTGCGATGTTGGCCAGGTGTCGGCCAGGGGGAACGGGAAGCTTTGCCAAGGATGTATTTGAGATATTTTGATATTGGGGGGAAGGGATTACACATGATTATGGAATAATGTCTTGGATATGACAGGAATCATTTAGATAGTATCGTTGAATAATGTTGACTAATTATCTATAATACTGGGATAGTATAGCCATATAAAGGTAATAATTATTCTATCCCAATGGCATAATGGGAAAACATTAAGGATTCAACGTGTTAGGCATTACGGCATTACGGCATTGTTATAGGAAACTATATCAGCGAAGCCTCTGAGACTTTGCCCAAAAAAAAAGGAAACAACAGGTGACATCAGGCGTCTCTGGGAACTGCTTGCCATCAATTGGCATTCCAATGATGGGTCCCCACTGCTGGTGGGACACTTCCAATCAAGTCCTGCCAGAAAAAAAACTGATGTCCCTGCAGCCTCTGTAGATATTGCCAGTTGACCGCTAATGCAAAAATCAACGGGGCTACCAGAATAGTATTTGATCGTATTTGATCTGTTCATGAATTCGGGGCCCACGTTGGAGGTATTGACTTGTAATTTGGAAGGGATGAGTCATCGCAACCAGAGCGCAGCCTTTTTGTCACTGCTCCTCTGTATAGAAGGACATGTGCAGCATCCAGTGCGCGAGAAGGTGCCATGAGATTTGATGTGATTCGAACTGATTTGAACTGCATGTTGTCATGTTGTGAATAACCAAAGATTCACGTTGGACAGCCCCCAAAAGGGCCATCATGATCCTTCTCACCACTAGAGTCACTAGATTCCAGTGCAAATCCTGCCCCAGTGCCTGGGTGGCAGGGCCGCAGGCCGGGGCCCTCACGCAGATCGCAGCTTCCATCCATCTGATGAAACAGTTGGGCCTGGCGGGACCTGGCATCTGGTCACTAGAGGTGCCATGATTGGAGGTGGCACGGTGGACCCCCTGTGCCTCATGGTGGCGTAATGCCGAACTTCTCCGTTTGCGCTTCGACTTCGGCAATGTACTCAGTCATGGCCTTGCGGTAGCAAGAGCAATGCTGGGTTTCGTAGTGGGCTCTACATGGATGGGTCGCCACAAGGCAAACAAAGCAAATAGGATAGGTAGCAAGATAGATAGAAGGACGGATCTGTAAATGAACATACATACTGATAAATACAAATAGATGAACACTAACCAGATACATACAAATACTATAGATACACAAACTACATACATACCAATAAGTAAAAATGAACATACATATATGACAAATATTATGATTCTCATTTGGACTTTTATACACAAAACTCGACTAGATTAAACGGGACGGTGGGATAGAAAAGCAAAAGACAGAAAATTGTTTTTTTCGCGAGACTAGGGCGCCGTCCGGAGAAATACCAAAACCCAGTCACCTCCACCGTTTTCATTACAAACCGGTGTTTTTTCTTCTTGCAAGGTCCTTGGCCCATGGTATTGACATGGCCCTGCTTTAACCCTCACAATCCATGCGCTCAAAATTATGGGGGGTCCAGCCTGCCCAGCCGACTAAAAGGAGCCCTGGGGAAGGCAGTATGCCCTGGATAATCCGGGTCTTTTTCTCTACCGTAACCTATACCTACCTCCTTTGAGCCCTTGTGCAAGCATTTTGGATGAAATAGATTTTTGGCCTGCTGCAGACCTCGTCATAGGGGAAGTGGTTCTCAAACATATTGATACTTCTGAAATTGTGGAGCGTAGCAGCAATTTCAGGAGTCGAGCTGAGTCTAGCTGTTGGTTTTTCAATGATCGATGATTGGGGACACGTTGCAAACAAGCTTGTCTACTCGCTGCTGCCGGTTACCGACATGTTTTCCCAAACGATGAATCATACAGTCCGATTCATAGAATGCGGCTATGAGTCAGTCTCAGTCTGAGGGAGCAACGATGAATCTTAGACCGAACTTAGACCCTAGAATTTTACCAGGATTCTAGTGCAATCAGAACACAAAGTTCCATTGACTACTCCAAGCAACTGACTGTTTTTTGACGTTTTCAAATTTTCAAAAAATCAGCTTCAACATTCCCAATGAGGTTCGCACAGTTCAGAGCCTTCTTAGCAGTAACCACCTCGCTCGCTCCCTCGCTTGTCGCTCATGGGTATTTTGTCGGCGCGGAAAGAGCTGGAAAAGCTTTATTCTTTGGTTACGACACATGGAAGCACTGCAGAGGCGGGGTTTTGCAGTTCCGCATCAGATTCTCAGATACTTTGATATGGTCAAGCGGTCAAGATGTTCAAGTCATCAGGGTACGTATTTGGACACACGGCTATTTCGGGGTTGAGAAATTGAGAACTTTCAGACCAGCCATGTCTTGGTGGTTTGAGCATCTGTTTTCAAGCATGGGATGATGTGATGCTCCCTAATTTCACGCACAGCTTTACTGGTGCGTAGGTGTGGGAATTAGAGGGTTACCAATAATGAAACATGTATACTGGCCTGTGACGGCTTGTGGTTTGGATTTTTTCCACCAGTTATTGGGGATGATGATCATCCCATTCCCATTTAACTATAATACTGTTGAGATGGGATGAAACGTCCCACCAACCAGATTTACTATCAGACCATTCAATTCAACCATTCCCTTGAGTGTTTCGTCAAGAGAGCTGGTGATGAGTGATGAGTGATGAGTCATGAATCTGAGTGCGCTGCACAGGTGGCTGCGTATGCAAATGCGATCGTCGGCCTGGATACTTTGGCTGGCAAAGGCAGCCAGTTGATCCTTGGCAGATTCATGGAAGGTTATGGTGGTTATGGGCCAGTGGCCAGTGATGTTTTGGGACTTTAAATCAGCCTATGATAGCAATGGTTCAATGATCAATGATATATACGTACAAGTACAAGGCTACAGTTAGGGCCTGGAGCCCCGACCAGGGTTACCGTGCTTTATCAAAACTCAATTTCAGTTTTGCTGCAGGAATTCATTTGCCAAAAATTGCCGGGCATTTAGTCACCCAGTGTTTCTGGCCGCATTCTTTCAAACAGACCGAAGTTCGAAGCTGAAGATCTCATTTTATTTCCCCTGTTTTTTTCTTGTAAGCGTTGCTCCGCAATTCATCAAGTCATTGTCCCAGGTCCCAGAGGAAGGGCATAGGTATAGGGCTGTTTGGACTTGGACCTCCCAAATACCACCAAACCCCAAAAGCGAATGTCAAATTTGTTCTGTTAGTGGCCCACTTGATGAGTGATGAATCACAAATGCAAAGTTCTCAGATTGGGGCTCAGACTTCTGTCCTATTTGTTTCAATGTTTCAAGTTTCAGGATCTTTGACCTCAAGCTTGGCTTGTGGCTGAAACTGTCCAACCATTTCCTTTCACAAAAAAAATCACAGAGAAGATCACATCACACTGATCATCACACATCACACAGCCTGCTTTTTCCTCAAAGATTTAGAGACTCAGAGACTCAGAGACAGTGACAGAGACATAGTGACAGAGACTGAGACTGATTATTTTTTGGTGATTCTGTGACTTCTGTGAAGTTCTGTCAGAGTTTCTATCTGCTTTTGTCTCAAGACTAGGCTTTTTTTTTGCATTGATCGACAATGACAAACCGACGACGAGATTAGGTAGATGATGAGATACATGTCATGTGAGTCATGTGATGTGATATTTGAAAAAAGAGATGAATGAGGACGAGGACGAGGATTGAGATCGATGGGACAGAGATAGATGAGGAGATAAGATAGATGAGGACAATGGGATTCAGGCGAGGAAAAGATAAGAAAGATGTGATGAGATAGATGAGAAAGATAGGAAAGATGAGGAGATAGATGAGATAGATGCACTGAAAGAGATATATGATAGATGAGGTAGATGAGAACGATGAGCTAGAAGATGAGAATTGAGACCGATGAGAAAATGCAATGGGATAGATTCTAGATAGATGAGAAAAAAGAGTTAAACAATAATGAGAATAAGAATGATGAGAACCAATGAGAATGATGAGAAAGATGTGATGTGATGTGATAGATGAGAAATATGAGTTTGGGCCATGGGTGTTTGTCCAAGGACGGCCTGTGGTGCAACAGCCCGGGTGCGGATGTACGATTTTGCATCCTTGTTCAAAGCCTTCAAGTTCTCGCTGACCTTGCGGAACGCTTCGAAGAGCCCTTGTTTGCATGGTGGTGGTGGTGCCTGGAATTTTGAAATTTGATGATCTGAATCTGACTATCTGACATTGAAACATTATGCACTTTTCTGCGCAGCGGATAAGGCATTATCTTGCACACCTCAAACCAATCGTGTCTTTATTTGCTGCGAATGCGCAGCTTTGTACACACGATGTCGCGTTGTGCCGTCTCCTCTCACGCCCCTCCTGTCCTCCGCTGCTCCGCGTTCCTTACGGCGACGCGCTGTACAACCTTATGTGCGCACGTCTGAGTATAACCGCTTATGCTTTGCAGACTGCAGGCACTGCAGGTCGACAAAATAATCCTTTAGGGCCCGGGGCGGGAGTCCCACACACACACACACACCAGTGTTGATGCGTTCTGTACTTGCACATCATTATTGATCATTAGTGATAAGCGTTAGTGCATCATTTCACCTTTTGACACAGAAATTCAAATAATTGTAAAATGCAAATTGGCAATCTCATCCAAGTGACAGATGTGGATGTGTATGGCATGGGTTGTGATATCCATGACGCTTGAAACTGCAGCGGCGGTAGGCGGTAGCACCAATAAATGATTCTAGCCAAAAGTGACAGTAACTGGCCACTGGCCGATATTGCCTTAATTCGTCCTCCCTCCAGGAGACAACACACTATCTATCTTCAATGGTTTGCCGAAGGCGCCAGAGTGACAAGCCACAAGGATGTTGTGCGGATTATTTGACTCCATGATCATGATCAGCCAGGGCCCTTGAATCCTGACTTTACAAACTGGCGTTTTAAGTGACATGAGAACTGCAAGCCAGGAATTATGGACACTTCATGAACTTAATCAAAACTGTTGAATCAAGAGCGTTTTGAAATAGTTTTGATTTGATGTAAGAGTGACAGCAACTGGCCACTGGCCGATATAATATTGCCTTAATTCGTCCTCTCTCCAGGAGACAACACGCTATCTATCTTCAATGGTTTGCCGAAGGCGCCAGAGTGACAAGAGACAAGGATGTTGTGCGGATTATTTGACCCCATGATCATGATCAGCCAGGGCCCCTGACTCCTGACTTTACAAATTGGTGTTTTAAGTGACATGATAACTGCAAGCCAGTAATTAAGGACACTTCATGAACTTAATCAAAACTGTTGAATCGAGAGCGTTTTGAAATAGTTTCGATTGGATGTTACATATTGACGTGTTGTGATACATTATTGATTCACAAATTTCTGGAACTGTTACCACAATCTTTGAAATCGGAATTTACTACTGGGTAGTTCTGAGTCCTCATAAGTTCTTATGATGTCAATTGCCCATACATGAGAAATGCCGAATTTTCATATCATTTGAATCATATGAATCATCATGTGACATTACATCAATGTATTTGCAGACATTAAGTGAATGGTGAGCCGATGAGTGTTGTATTTTTTCTATTTGTATTACGGCATGTTTGTGCAGGGAATTCATCATAGTCAGGGGAGATTCGTACATATATTTGCAAGATTCCATCAAACATGTGAAATAGTGTATGATGTTTCAAACGGAGCTGTGAAAAACAACAAAACATCAAAGATCAAGGATGTAAAGCCATTCTTCTTGACCCAAACTGTGAAACATGTAGCAACTTTTTGCAAGCTAAAAAATGAGGAGGGTCCAACGTGAAAAAATGGCTTTGTTTTTTTTACACAGGTTTTGTGTAAGGGATTTGTCGGGATTTGTCGGGAATCTGTGCATGTTGTTTTTTCACGTTTTTGCTCGTATAATTTGGCTTGTTCTTAAGGTGAATCAACATGTTTTCCATGTTGGTTTGGGTCAATTTGACAACTTTTGATACGATTTCACCATGTTTCACTATCAAAAACAGGTGAAAGGTGAACTACACGAGCAAAAATTAAAAACGCAAAAAACACACTGAATTTTGTTGTGATTTGTCGCGATCTGTCGGGATTTGTCGGGGACAAGAAAGCCCGACAAATCCCAACAAATCCCGACAGATCCCGACAGATCCCGACAAATCCCGACAGATCACGACAAATCACAACAAAATTCAGTGTTTTTTTGCGTTTTTGCTCGTGTAGTTCACCTTTCACCTGTTTTTGATAGTGAAACATGGTGAAATCGTATCAAAAGTTGTCAAATTGACCCAAACCAACATGGAAAACATGTTGATTCACCTTAAGAACAAGCCAAATTATACGAGCAAAAACGTGAAAAAACAACATGCACAGATTCCCGACAAATCCCGACAAATCCCTTACACAAAACCTGTGTTACAAAAAAATCACGTTGGATCCTCCTCATTTTTTAGCTTGCAAAAAGTTGCTACATGTTTCACAGTTTGGGTCAAGAAGAATGGCTTTACATCCTTGATCTTTGATGTTTTGTTGTTTTTCACAGCTCCGTTTGAAACATCATACACTATTTCACATGTTTGATGGAATCTTGCAAATATATGTACGAATCTCCTCTGACTATGATGAATTCCCTGCACAAACATGCCGTAATACAAATAGAAAAAATACAACACTCATCGGCTCACCATTCACTTAATGTCTGCAAATACATTGATGTAATGTCACATGATGATTCATATGATTCAAATGATCTATGAAAATTCGGCATTTCTCATGTATGGGCAATTGACATCATAAGAACTTATGAGGACTCAGAACTACCCAGTAGTAAATTCCGATTTCAAAGATTGTGGTAACAGTTCCAGAAATATGTGAATCAATAATGTATCACAACACGTCAATATGTAACATCCAATCGAAACTATTTCAAAACGCTCTCGATTCAACAGTTTTGATTAAGTTCATGAAGTGTCCTTAATTACTGGCTTGCAGTTATCATGTCACTTAAAACACCAATTTGTAAAGTCAGGAGTCAGGGGCCCTGGCTGATCATGATCATGGGGTCAAATAATCCGCACAACATCCTTGCCTCTTGTCACTCTGGCGCCTTCGGCAAACCATTGAAGATAGATAGAGTGTTGTCTCCTGGAGAGAGGACGAATTAAGGCAATATCGGCCAGTGGCCAGTTGCTGTCACTCTTACATCAAATCAAAACTATTTCAAAACGCTCTCGATTCAACAGTTTTGATTAAGTTCATGAAGTGTCCTTAATTACTGGCTTGCAGTTATCATGTCACTTAAAACACCAATTTGTAAAGTCAGGAGTCAGGGGCCCTGGCTGATCATGATCATGGGGTCAAATAATCCGCACAACATCCTTGCCTCTTGTCACTCTGGCGCCTTCGGCAAACCATTGAAGATAGATAGAGTGTTGTCTCCTGGAGAGAGGACGAATTAAGGCAATATCGGCCAGTGGCCAGTTGTTGTCACTTCTGGCTAGAATCATTTATTGGTGCTACCGCCTACCGCCGCTGCAGTTTCAAGCGTCATGGATATCACAACCCATGCCATACACATCCACATCTGTCACTTGGATGAGATTGCTGATTTGCATTATACATTTGAATTTCTGCTTCAAAAGGTGAAATGATGCACTAATGATCAATAATGATGTGCAAGTACAGAACGCATCAACACTGGTGTGTGTGTGTGTCTCCCGCCCCGGGCCCTAAGATTATTTTGTCGACCTGCAGTGCCTGCAGTCTGCAAAGCATAAGCGGTTATACGCAGACGTGCGCACATAAGGTTGTACAGCGCATCGCCGTAAGGAACGCGGAGCAGCGGAGGACAGGAGGGGCGTGAGAGGAGACGGCACAACGTGACATCGTGTGTACAAAGCTGCGCATTCGCAGCAAATAAAGGCACGATTGGTTTGAGGTGTGCAAGAAGACACAAATAATGTTTCTCAATGTCAGATAGTCAGATTCAGATCATCAAATTTCAAAATTCCAGGCACCACCACCACCATGCAAACAAGGGCTCTTCGCTCATTCCGCAAGGTCAGCGAGAACTTGAAGGCTTTGAACAAGGATGCAAAGTCGTACATCCGCACCCGGGCTGTTGCACCACAGGCCATCCTTGGACAAACACCCATGGCCCAAACTCGTATATCTCATCTGTCTCATCTCATCACATCCATCAATCTCATCTATCTTTTGATCTCATCACATCACATCACATCTTTCTCATCATTCTCATTGGTTCTCATCATTCTTATTCTCATTATCGTTTAGCTCTTTTTTCATCTATCTAGAATCTATCCCATTGCATTTCTCATCGGTCTCAATTCTTATCTTCTAGCTCATCGTTCTCATCTACCTCATCTACCATATATCTCCTTCAGTGCATCTATTTCATCTATCTCCTCATCTTTCCATCTTTCTCATCTATCTCACCACATCTTTCTTATCTTTTTCTCGCCTGAATCCCATTGTCCTCATCTATCTCCTCATCTATCTCTTTCCCATCGATCTCAATCCTCGTCCTCGTCCTCATTCATCATATTCATGTTTTTCAAATATCACATCACATGACTCACATGACATGTATCTCATCATCTATCTAATCTCGTCGTCGGTTTGTCATTGTCGATCAAATGCAAAAGCCTAGTCTTGCGACAAAAGCAGATAGAAACTCTGACAGAACTTCACAGAAGTCACAGAACCCCCAAAAAATAATCAGTCTCAGTCTCTGTCACTATGTCTCTGGCACTGTCTCTGAGTCTCTGAGTCTCTAAATCTTTGAGGAAAAGGCAGGCTGTGTGATGTGTGATGATCAGTGTGATGTGATCATCTCTGTGATTTTTTTTGTGAAAGGAAATGGCTGGACAGTTTCAGCCGCAAGCCAAGCTTGAGGTCAAAGATCCTGAAACTTGAAACATTGAAACAAATAGGACAGAAGTCTGAGCCCCAATCTGAGAACTTTGCATTTGTGATTCATCACTCATCAAGTGGGCCACTAACAGAACAAATTTGACATTCGCTTTTGGGGTTTGGTGGTATTTGGGAGGTCCAAGTCCAAACAGCCCTATACCTATGCCCTTCCTCTGGGACCTGGGACAATGACTTGATGAATTGCGGAGTAACGCTTACAAGAAAAAAACAGGGGAAATAAAATGAGATCTTCAGCTTCGAACTTCGGTCTGTTTGAAAGAATGCGGCCAGAAACACTGGGTGACTAAATGCCCGGCAATTTTTGGCAAATGAATTCCTGCAGCAAAACTGAAACTGAGTTTTGATAAAGCACGGTAACCCTGGTCGGGGCTCCAGGCCCTAACTGTAGCCTTGTACTTGTACGTATATATCATTGATCATTGAACCATTGCTATCATAGGCTCATTTAAAGTCCCAAAACATCACTGGCCACTGGCCCATAACCACCATAACCTTCCATGAATCTGCCAAGGATCAACTGGCTGCCTTTGCCAGCCAAAGTATCCAGGCCGACGATCGCATTTGCATACGCAGCCACCTGTGCAGCGCACTCAGATTCATGACTCATCACTCATCACTCATCACCAGCTCTCTTGAAGAAACACTCAAGGGAATGGTTAAATTGCAGGGTATGATAACAAATCTGGTTGGTGGGTGGTTTCATCCCATCTCAACAGTATTATAGTTAAATGGGAATGGGATGATCATCATCCCCAATATCTGATGGAAAAAATCCAAACCACAAGCCGTCACAAGCCGGTATACATGTTTCATTATGTGTAATCCTCTAATTCCCACACCTACGCACCAGTAAAACTTTGTGTGAAATTAGGGAGCATCACATCATCCCATGCTTGAAAACAGATGCTCAAACCACCAAGACATGGCTGGTCTGAAAGCTCTCAATTTCTCAACCCCGAAATAGCCGTGTGTCCAAATACGTACCCTGATGACTTGAACATCTTGACCGCTTGACCATATCAAAGTATCTGAGAATCTGATGCGGAACTGCCAAAACCCGCCTCTGCAGTGCTTCCATGTGTCGTAACCAAAGAATAAAGCTTTTCCAGCTCTTTCCGCGCCGACAAAATACCCATGAGCGACAAGCGAGGGAACGCTTCAGCAGTGACACAACATATAGGGTTTAAACTGGTTATATAAGGGTATTGTGGACCAACCCTGTAGACATATGGTCATGGTGAGCGAGCGAGGTGGTTACTGCTAAGAAGGCTCTGAACTGCGTGAACCTCATTGGGAATGTTGAAGCTGATTTGAAAATTTGAAAACGTCAAAAAACAGTCAGTTACTTGGAATAGTCAATGGAACTTTGTGTTCTGATTGCACTAGAATCCTGGTAAAATTCTAGGGTCTAAGTTCGGTCTAAGGTTCATCGTTGCTCCCTCAGACTGAGACTGACTCATAGCCGCATTCTATGAATCAGACTGTATGATTCATCGTTTGGGAAAAACATGTCGGTAATCGGCAGCAGCGAGTAGACAAGCTTGTTTGCAACGTGTCCCCAATCATCCATCATTGAAAAACCAACAGCTAGACTCAGCTCGACTCCTGAAATTGCTGCTACGCTCCACAATTTCAGAAGTATCAGTATGTTTGAGAACCACTTCCCCTATGACGAGGTCTGCAGCAGGCCAAAGATCTATTTCATCCAAAATGCTTTCACAAGGGCTCACAGGAGGTAGGTATAGGTTACAGTGGAGAAAGAGACCCGGATTATCCAGGGCATACTGCTTTCCCCAGGGCTCCTTTTAGTCGGCTGGGCAGGCTGGACCCCCCATAATTTTGAGCGCATGGATTGTGAGGGTTAAAGCAGGGCCATGTCAATACCATGGGCCAAGATGACCTTGCAAGAAGAAAAAACACCGGTTTGTAATGAAAACAGTGGAAGTGAGTGGGTTTTGGTATTTCTCCGGACGGCGCCCTAGTCTCGCGAAAAAACCCAACAGAAAATCCAATATTAATCCCATTCCCCTAATATTAAACACCAATGGTCCCAATATGTGGGTATGGCTCAAAAAAACGGGTATGGATCGTTCCGCGGGTGATCCGGACGTATGGATCGGTCTGGATCACCTGCGTTTTGGTATGGATCATGGGGTATGGATCGCATGTGGTACCGGGGTATGGATCAGAACCTTACATTTTGAGCCGCAGCCATGTGGTTCCATCCCCTACCAAACTATGGTTTGCAGGGAATGTTTAACATGATGGGGAAGGAATTGTTGATAATTATTGACGATTAATAGCCATATAGTTTCGCATGAATAGTCAAATCTGCCAACTCCACCTCGTTACTAGTACCTTGTTTAATCTTGCTCCAAATTGTGCAGATGCCTGCAATACAATACTAAGAATACCTTAAGAATTTGAGGGACCCTCGGCCTGTTGTAGTGTAAATTTGCCTGTATTTAAAAATGAGAATTTGAGGGACCCTGGACCTCAAGCTTTCGGATTCTTCACCAGCGCGGGCTGTACTATTAATCATGTTTAACCACTATCAATACTATCCACCAGTAAAAGCCACTATAATCATTTATAATTCATTATGAACCACCATTAACCATCAATAATTATCAATAATTCATAATAATAGCATCAATATCATTGTCAATATCCATCAATATCCATCAACATCCATCAACATCCATCAATATCCATCAATATCCATCAACATCCATCAACATCCATCAACATCCATCAATATCCATCAATATCCATCAATATCCATCAATATCCATCAATATCCATCAATATCCATCAATATCCATCAACATCCATCAATATCCATCAATATCCATCAATCATCAGCCACTCTGAATCTGGGATTCTAGCCGTTTCCTTCGACTTTCCTTTGCACTTCTCCCATGCCTGGAGGATCATCATAGCAGGGATGGGAAATACTTAAACAAATGTTGGCAAAACGATGTCATAAACCATCCATAGGTGGTAAAAAAACATGCCCAAATGGGTGGTTTACTATTGTTTTGCCATGTTTTACTCATGATAATAGATCAACGTAACGTAGTTGAACATTGTTCAAAGCAGCAACCAGACTTGGTTTCAAAACTCTACAACGTTCAAAAACTCCAAACATGACACCAACTGTCACCAACTGTCACTAACCATCCCCATCCCACACAGGGATCCCGAGTAGGCAGTCCCTAGCTGTGCCTCCCATTTGGCTTTGGTTTCCCACTGGACGGACCATGGCTGAGATGTGGTGTTGTCGCCTTCTTTGGCCTGTGGCATCACGGATCGTGCAAAGCATCATCTATGTGTATCTCTGAACGGCCAGAACGGCCATGTCCATTTTCAATGCAAGTGCGACTTTCTTTGAAATGCTGTTACAAGTAAGAGCAAGCATATGCGTGAATCCGCTTTTTCGCAAGCGGCTGCCAACTTGACTCAACAATCTCGATCAATCTCGTCTGTACTGGGTGAAACAGCGCCGCGTTTAAGTTTCAAATGATCACTTGGAAGGTCTGTCCAGGAAACACCCCTTGTGGTACCTGAACTTGTCGTTGAAGTCCATCTGGGCATTGCACCATGAGCATTTGTCCAGGCACGGCATTTTGAGGACACACCACCTGCACGTGCTGCTGAGGTGCTGGTGCCATGTTGATCTGCGGTGCCATGAAGGGCTGCGACATGCTAGGCTCTCGGGCGTTCTTGCGGAACTTGTTGCGTAGCACCCCGGCACCACAAACGGCTGCAGCTGCAACCAGCAACAGCCCAATGCCAAGGATGGGCCTGGCCATCAACCAAGCAACACCAATGACAGTCAATGAGAGGGCCAACGAAATCAAGCAGTTCATGCAACACAAAGCACATCCAACCATCTCTCCGATCATCTCGCCGCAACAAGGAACGATCTGTGGCATCAGTGCAATGGGCCCTGTGACAAGTTGGAGGCCCAACCACATCAAGATGAAGCCTACGAACCGCAAAGCAATGACCATAGCACCATTCTCACTTTGCTTCTCGTTGATCATGTCCGATTTGGATAAGCCACCCATTGAGGCCCAATCTACCAAGGACATGGTACCAGGCAACTGGGTGTCCCAGGGTCTCATCTGAGCATTGCTGGTTGACATGGCAGCCTGCTTGGCGATGATGGCTACCTGCGTCAGGCCAAACTGGACCTGGGACTGGGTGAAGGTGGTCCGGACGTCGCCAATGGAGTTCTGTCCTGGGACCGAACTGAACTGCTTCGGCGTCCACCTGCACCAGCTGCTTGTTGGGCAGCAAACTGGTCCTCTGGCCTGAAGGAACGGTCACTGGCACCGATGGAAAGACACCCATCTCCTTGTTGTCCAGAAAGTAGAGGGAGTCTGTGGATGAACCCATTCCCACTGTGCCATCTGGAGCGTTCAAGGTCTGTTGAAGCGAAGTTGGAATGGTTCCAGAGTTCTGAATCTGCGAGCCACTCCTCTGGCAGCCGCTGACTGCTGCAACTCTTGTCCTCGGTCCACTGCAGGATGGTAGAGTCCGCCTTGAACCAGGCGCCCCGGACTTCCCCTGAGAATGACAAGCCCATGCTCTGCACCTGAGGGTCTGTAGTGAAGTCATAGCCACGTTGGACAACGCATGAGGCCCAAATGGGTTTCCCAACATTGGAAGCACTGGGGACGCATCCAGCTTCAATCACTTCCTTGTCCACCTTCAGCAAGATGGCCTGGTTGCGGACATAGTTGAACTCATTCCAGCCCAGTAGGAAGATGGATCCCAGGAAGAGCAAAATCCCAAAGCAAACTCCGCACAGGGAATTGCCCATTCGCTGGCAAAAGTTTTCCCTCTCCACGGCGACATTGCCCAAGGATTCCACATTCCCAAAACCCACGGCATTGCCCATGGGCTCAGCCTTGTTTAGGAGCGACGCTCCGGTATAGGATCTGATGGGACTGAACCGAAAAGGACTCTGAAAAGATGGCGATTTCAACGAGTTGATCTGCTGTCATCAGCTGTCAGAAAAATACCAACAAGCATTGCCTTCTCTCCTCAATAATAGCCATTCTACCATCATCATTCCTCATGAACATAAACATGGCAGAAGAAGGGTAGATCGATGTGGCCATCCCCGCCTGCTTGTACAAGCCGTAGAGCTTCAGCTTGTCCTTGGCAGAAACCCACTCAAAAAAAAAACATGGAAGTCCGGAATTCCCTACATGTTCAACACATAATAGTGGTATATATAGGGAAATTCAGTATAGTGGTATATCCTATAAAACACTATACTATAGTGGTATACTATATACAATATAGCAGTGGTATCCCTATAGTAAAATGTGTTAAATCCAGCAATGCGCGGTGATTTCAAGGCGTGGCTTTGCATTGGGGATCTCAGTGGCATCTGACGTTGATTCATGAGTGACCTGCAACCCACCCTTTCAGCAACACTGTAACATACTATAACATCTAACCACCAAAAGCAGTGGATCAGATCCATTGACTGACCATGTTTATCCATTAATTTACAGTACACACCTCTCTCTCTCTCTCTATAATTTGCGCCTAGTTTGATCTAGTTGACCAAGTTCAGTCCTTGACTCAGTCACCGTCTCACCCAAGCACATGCCACCATCACAGCCGGAGACCGAGGTGCATCTGTGCTGGCGGAACCCTTGGTGGGCGTGCCTTTGGCAATCAGGTTCGCCGC
>CAMXCT020000208.1:210000-289783 GCA_947184155.2 Cladocopium goreaui | reverse complement strand
CCAGTCTTGGGATGCAGCCTCAAGTTTCCAATGGTACTTCAGGGGTTGCAATCATCACGTCACATCCGACTCTTTTCCAGGATTTTTTCGAGCACACCTATGACGTTGGCATGAATGCTGCCTACTTGGACGGTGATGCTGAGCAACACGGTTGGAAAGACATGTTCGAAGGTTGCACATTGGTCATTGTTGCAATTGAATACAAGTCAGAACATTATCCACTGTGTCATGGGGATCTTGTGTTTGAGTTGGAACAGTATTGTGATGCCACAGGGTGTAGGTTTCTCATTGTTGATGTCGCACACACTGAACGATGGGAATCATTCAAAACACCACAGATACCATACATCAATGAAGTTGGTCTTGCTTTTGTGTCAAATGATGATGAACTCATTCAAGGTTTTCAGGACTGGTCTATGTATCGACAATTGGATGACGTTTTGAATTGGGAGTTTTGTCAATGGATTCGTGATTGGTCACTTGAACGTGAATTGGAGGAGCAGATGAGCGTTGCCTTTCCAGCAGAGATCATCGAAGAGGCTCAGGAACATGGTGGGAACTGGGATGCAGTCGATGGCCCAGAAGATGTTGCATTGCAGGATCCAGTTGAGGACCTGACACATGAAGAGACCCTTTTGGATGATGTTGATATCCCTGGATTGCCAGAGGATGAAACAGAAAGGCGTAGGTCTTGGCGCAAACTTCCCCAGCGTGTCAGGATTGCTGTGCGTAGGTTGCACAGGGCTTTTGGACACGTCCCCAAGTCGGTGATGGTCAATTTGGTGCGTGCTGCAAAGGTGAGTAAGGAGTTTGTTGATGCAGTGAAGTTGCATAGATGTGAAACATGTGAGAAAACATCAGCAAAGAAACCCACTCACAAAGTCACGCTTCCAAGTGATTATGCATTCAACCATACTTTGGGGATTGATGTACTGGAGCTGACAGATGTAACTGGGCAGAAGTATCAAGTTCTCAACATGGTTTGCATTGGCACTTGTTTTCAACAGGCTGAAGTTGTGAAGGTTGGAGCAGGTCAAGCTTCTTCGCGATCCTGTTTGGACGCACTTATCAAACGTTGGTTCAGTTGGGCAGGACATCCTGTTGCTATCATGTGTGACCGTGGTTTGCACAATCGTGGTGTCTTACAACAATACATGGATGAACATAACATTCAAGTGCACCATGTGCCCCTTGAGAGCCCGGAATCATTGGGCCGAGTAGAGAGGCATGGTGGTTTGTTGAAAGCTCTTTTCAGGCGAGTGTGTACAGAAGTTGGGGCTTGTACCAAAGAACAGGTTGAGTCGTGCATCACACAAGTGCTCAGTGTGAAGAACGACTCTGCACGTGTTGGAGGCTTTTCTCCATCTCAGTGGGTGCTTGGTCGAGCTCCACGTGGTGTAGCTTCACTCATGTCTGAGGAAGACCATGCACAGCTCGGAGCCATTCAGGCCCGACATGATCCTTCATCAATTTTTGCATTACAACATTTGGCCAGGATTGAGGCACAAAAGGCTTTTGTTCACCTTGATTGTTCAAGAAGAGTTCAGAGAGCGTTGACACGCAATGCCAGTGTGTTTGACCGTGAGTTCAACATTGGTGATCTTGTCACTTTCAGACGAGACAATCAGAGAGGAGGAACGTCCTGGTCACCAACATGTCGTGTGATCGGACACGAGAACCAGAAGAACATATGGTTGCTATGTGGTAACGTTCCAGTACTTGTAGCTTCTCATAACATACGCATTGCTTCTCCTTCTGAGGCTCTTGCTCAATCAGTGTTGAATGGTGAACCTGTGATTCCATACAAGATCATCAATGATACAGGTCAACAAGCGTTTCTTGATGCAAGACAATCAGATGAGGTTGAAGTTGTTCGTGATGGTCCAGGACAAGCAGATGATGTTGAGGTTGTCCATGAAGGCAATGTGGATTCAGCACTCCCTCCTATACCAGAAGTATCTGAAGATGAATGGGATATACGGCCCGGTTTCTTTGAAGAAGATGATGAGGAGGAAGATACAGGTCCAATGGAAGAAGACATCTTCTCACAGAGTAGAACCCCAGAGAGAAGAGTTGAAAGACCACATCCAGGAGATGGAGGTCATGAACGCAACGTGAGACCTCGAGTAGAGTCTCAGTTACAACCTGAGTCGGAGAGAGGCTCATCACTTGTGCCATCTCGAAGAGACTCCTTTGTGCCTGATCTTACTCCAAGTGGCTCCGTTTTGGGATCACTATCCTCGCCGTCAGCATCATCTTGGCCATTACGAAGAGAACTTTTGAATGACTTGCCTCATCAATTGCGAACACATCTTGAAAGAGCTCGTGAGAGAGACTCAGAACGAAGTCCTGAAGAACAACAAGAAGCACGAGCATTGTTTGCATCATTTTTGTCCCAGGAAGTTGAAGTCCCTGAGGACGAAGAGCAAGGTAAGAAAGTGTTGAAATCAATCCACTATGAATCAGCGTCACCTGATGTACAGAAGAACATCATGGATGCCAGAACCAAGGAGTGGAGCAAGTTCCTTGAGTTCGCTGCTGTTGTTGAGATCTCAAAAGAAGATGCTGAGAGGTTGATTGCTGAAGGACATCAATGTATTCCTAGCAAGTGGGTTGATGTCGACAAGAATCAGTTCATGAAAGGAAGATCAGATCAAGAATATGTGCCAAAGTTCAAGAGCCGGTTGGTATCATGCGGCAATTTCGAAGTCAGTGAAGGTTTGAGATCAGACAGTCCTACAGCAGATTCGGAAGCTCACAACATTCTTTGCTGTTGGGCGGCGATCCAGGGCGCACAATTGCACAGTGCGGACGTCGCATCCGCATATTTCCAAGGTCGTCCTCTTGATAGAGTTCTCATTATGAGACAACCCCGAGGAGGTCTCCCGGGAGTTGATCCAGAGGTGTTTTTCCTTGTGCGGGTGCCTATATATGGATTGACTGACAGCGGTCGAGGTTTTTGGTTGAGGTTGGACGGAGATGCCCGATCCAGTGGCTTGAAACAATCCAAGTCTTACCCAGGATTGTATTTCCTTCCAGGAACCGACAAAGATTGCGTTGCACTTATGGCGACACATGTGGATGACATCTTGTACGCATACATTCCTGAGGGAAAGTCAGTGATCGACAGCTTCTTGGAGAAGTTCAACTTGGGATCAAGTGAATCAAATTCGTTCGCTATTGTGGCAAGCAATTTGAGCGTACTGCAGATGGAACAATCACACAAGACACTTGTGACAACACCCGTCGCATCAAGCCGATCAAGATCGCGCCAGGAAGATCAGCGTCCGAGCCGTTGGGTAAGGATGATGTGACCCGATTACGGTCTGTAACGGGATCATTGGCATGGGTGGCAAGACAGACTAGACCCGATTTGGGTTATCGTGTGAGCCGCCTACAGTCCAGTATTTCTGGAGCGACAGTTGCTATTTTGCACGACGCAAATGCCGTAGTACAGCTGGCACAACAAGGCATTGAGAACAAGCTCATTTTTCCAGGTGGACATCTAACCTGGGGAGAGGTTGGTATCATTACAGTAACAGATGCTTCATTTTCAAACGAGAAGAACTACAAATCACAACAAGGACGTTTCCATTTTCTTGGAGACATCAATGAGATCAAAGACCCCAAGACTACATCCTACAGGGTGATGCCATTGGGATTTGCATCAAATACAATTCGGCGAGTATGCCGCAGCACTCTTCAATGCGAGGCTTACTCACTGCAGGCTGGACAAGAGAGCGGTGACAAGCTACGTGGAGCATTGGCCGAACTGATGGGCCAACTTGACTCGATGAAAACATGGTTGGATGACAGCCGCAGCTGTATTCCACAACTGATGCTTTCAGACTGCAGGTCTTTAACAGACCATCTTGCCCGGACCTCATTATCCGCGTCTTGAAGGAGTGCATTTACCGTGTACAGAAGAAGCCTTAGAGCCAACTTTTTCACTAGCATCATGTGATCCTTGAAGAACAGGTTGAGTGTGAGTTTGACCTGTCTAATGTATATTTTGTATAGCCAAGTGATCACATGCCCCCGTTGACATTTGGCTTTAGGGCCCTTGAGTCATACCGCGCTGCCGTGGTAAAAGTTGGGCATTTGACGATCCCGTTTCCAATTCATATTAGTTTCTGTTATTAGTTTATCATTATCAGTTTACCATTATTCTTTGCTTTTTGTGCAGTGTGCTGTGTGCTCTCTCCCAAGGGTCCATCGACTGAAGCTCGATGACTGCGATGCTTTTCTTTGTGAGGCGTCGCTTCTGCAGAAGTTTTGTTGTAGAGTAGCAACACACACCCATGTTGTTTAGGATTAAAAGAACACAAGATGTCAAGATGGACAGAGAGGAACCTGATACGACTGCGTTCCAATTGAGCATGGAGCGCCTGCAAGGCGAGCGGAGCTGTGCATCAGTGTATTCCGAATGTACCCTGTGCCTGTTGCGTGTCCTGGCAACAAGGCTCAAGGGCGTGTGAATATGGTTGTCTGAAACAGATTTCTCGTGGTCCCCTGGAGGGAATTTCGCCCGTAAGGGTCCTTGAATGGAGATACAATAGGTATGGAGAAGGAACTTTTTTCAGTATAGGATGTGAAATTAGGAAACTTTGGAAAGGGGTGACGAAAATATGCAGTGAGGAGGCTCTCTGCTGCAGCTGGTGCGTGCCATAAGTCAACTCACACGGCACTCATCCGGTGATAGAGATGAGAGACTTGTTCGTGTTCCCCTTGCACCTCCTCTTCCATATCTACTCTATCTTCCTCTATCCTCACTCCTCCTCTCATACCTCTTCCGCACTCCCCTGGCTTTCGTTCCTCCCTTCTCAGGTTCTGTTTTTCTACTTGTTGAACTCTCCATTTTAAAATCTTTAAAAGCAAAGCGCAAAGCATGGGCTGTGTAGGAAACACCCCTGCTGCTGTGTCAGATATTCTCCAAAACTATTGTAGCAAAACAAATATAATATAATATAAGCTAATTGCATCTTTTTCATTTGGCAGTGCGTTGTAGTGTTTTCAACTCAAAGCCGAGGTGGCATCTCCAGATGACTGCTTCCTAGTTTGTCCGTTGAGTGGCTACTGCTTCCCCAAGAACAATACCGTCAACGAGGAGGTCAGTTTCGTAGGCTGTTTCTGGCGTGTCGACTCTTGTCCATTCTTGTCCCATGACAGATGCTTGTGTATTTGTATGTATTTGTGTATTTCTGAGTCTCTCTTCATGCAACGTGTCACGTGTGTGAGTTTGACCTGTCTAATGTATATTTTGTATAGCCAAGTGATCACATGCCCCCGTTGACATTTGGCTTTAGGGCCCTTGAGTCATACCGCGCTGCCGTGGTAAAAGTTGGGCACTAACGATCCCGTTTCCAATTCATATTACAAACTCCACCACAACGCATCTCTCCCCACATCCAAGATGATGCATGAATGAGAACAACGTCATAACCAAGGACCTTGAGACACCTGTAGGCAGCAAATCCTTGTCCCACTGACCTGTGGCGACCTGACTTGCACTCCAAGTCCACCAGCACCTTACTGTCGGCTTCCTGCTGTGTGACGAACTGGAGGATGTTGTTGAGATGTTGGATGAACCTGTCTACTTTGCTCATAGTCTCAAGGATCCCATTGCGTCGACGGAGATTGCCGACGCCACCGTCGCCACCCGCAAGGCGCAGAAGATCACCAAGTTTTCGTCGCAAGTTACCTCCTTGGAGACATGCACAAGCATCCAGGGGAAGAAGTCCATCGCCGAGGCCACTATCTGCGAGGCCAGCTCCCAGGAGCCCAGATCATCCTCCACCGCACATTTCGGACGTGCCAGGGACCGATGACGGATCCCGATCTTCAGGGGCCATGGATGGACCTCGAACTTCAACGTTGCCACAACGATCTCGAGAGCCTCCCAATGATCGCGATGAACTTGAGCGACTGATCCGAAACAATTTGGCATCAGATGGACCGTTTGACAACAAGAACGTGTCAGTGAAGACATTGGACGGCGAGCTCCTTAGCGAAGTTGTGTCTTTTTGCATCCGTGAGGGTAACAGGGATCGGCTCTTTTGGATTTGCAAAGATGGAGAAGACCCACTGGTGGAAGGAGTTCGCATGAACGTCCTGATTCGAGATCATATCCGGCCAAATCGGATTGTCAAGGTCTCGAATGGCATCAAGCACTGGAAGCGATCTACATGGTGTCGACCTCGCAGTGGAGGCGACTGGGAACTCATTGAAGACAACGTTGATAGCAGGGCAACAGTGCGTTTGAGCAACTCGTGGATCGATGTGATTGTGTTTCACCACCCACCTGGGGTGTTCGATGACTCCGGGAGGGGAGCATACATGAGCGTTCGTGTCAGGTTGACCCCCAACAAGAAACTGAGGGATATAAGGGATGATTTTGAAAAGTCTTTGAATCCAAAAGTTGAGATGAAATCCTCAGAACCCAAAAGAATGTATGCAGTGAAGTCGAAGCCCCAGCCAAAGGTCTTGACGCCCAAGTTGGAACAATATGATTCCGATTCATATGAATATGACTATGAGTATTCTCCCACTGGTTTCATGGCTGTACGTCTTGATTCCAACGTTGATTTGACAGTCCATCCTGATGAGAGGAGGACCATGAGCAAGAAACACAGGAAGATGGTGTTGGAAGGTATCAACAATCTCAACAACCATGACCGGGTAATGCAGTCCAGTCTTGGGATGCAGCCTCAAGTTTCCAATGGTACTTCAGGGGTTGCAATCATCACGTCACATCCGACTCTTTTCCAGGATTTTTTCGAGCACACCTATGACGTTGGCATGAATGCTGCGTACTTGGACGGTGATGCTGAGCAACACGGTTGGAAAGACATGTTCGAAGGTTGCACATTGATCATTGTTGCAATTGAATACAAGTCAGAACATTATCCACTGTGTCATGGGGATCTTGTATTTGAGTTGGAACAGTATTGTGATGCCACAGGGTGTAGGTTTCTCATTGTTGATGTCGCACACACTGAACGATGGGAATCATTCAAAACACCACAGATTCCATACATCAATGAAGTTGGTCTTGCTTTTGTGTCAAATGATGATGAACTCATTCAAGGTTTTCAAGACTGGTCTATGTATCGACAATTGGATGACGTTTTGAATTGGGAGTTTTGTCAATGGATTCGTGATTGGTCACTTGAACGTGAATTGGAGGAGCAGATGAGCGTTGCCTTTCCAGCAGAGATCATCGAAGAGGCTCTGGAACATGATGGGAACTGGGATGCAGTCGATGGCCCAGAAGATGTTGCATTGCAGGATCCGGTTGAGGACCTGACACATGAAGAGACTCTTTTGGATGAGGTTGATATCCCTGGTTTGCCAGAGGATGAAACAGAAAGACGTAGGTCTTGGCGTAAACTTCCCCAGCGTGTCAGGATTGCTGTGCGTAGGTTGCACAGGGCTTTTGGACATGTCCCCAAGACGGTGATGGTCAATTTGGTGCGTGCTGCAAAGGTGAGCAAGGAGTTTGTTGATGCAGTAAAGTTGCATAGATGTGAAACATGTGAGAAAACATCAGCAAAGAAACCCACTCACAAAGTCACGCTTCCAAGTGATTATACATTCAACCATACTTTGGGGATTGATGTACTGGAGTTGACAGATGTAACTGGGCAGAAGTATCAAGTTCTCAACATGGTTTGCATTGGTACTTGTTTTCAACAGGCTGAAGTCGTGAAGGTTGGAGCAGGTCAAGCTTCTTCGCGATCCTGTTTGGACGCACTCATCAAACGTTGGTTCAGTTGGGCAGGACATCCTGTTGCTATCATGTGTGACCGTGGATTGCACAATCGTGGTGTCTTGCAACAGTACATGGATGAACACAACATTCAAGTGCACCATGTGCCCCTTGAGAGCCCGGAATCATTGGGCCGAGTAGAGAGGCATGGTGGTTTGTTGAAAGCTCTTTTCAGGCGAGTGTGTACAGAAGTTGGGGCTTGTACCAAAGAACAGGTTGAGTCGTGCATCACACAAGTGCTCAGTGTGAAGAACGACTCTGCACGTGTTGGAGGATTTTCTCCATCTCAGTGGGTGCTCGGTCGAGCTCCACGTGGTGTAGCTTCACTCATGTCTGAGGAAGACCATGCACAGCTCGGAGCTATTCAGGCCCGACATGATCCTTCATCAATTTTTGCATTACAACATTTGGCCAGGATTGAGGCACAAAAGGCTTTTGTTCATCTTGATTGTTCAAGAAGAGTTCAACGAGCGTTGACACGCAATGCCAGTGTGTTTGACCGTGAGTTCAACATTGGTGATCTCGTCACTTTCAGACGAGACAATCAGCGAGGAGGAACGTCCTGGTCACCAACATGTCGTGTGATCGGACACGAGAACCAGAAGAACATATGGTTACTATGTGGTAACGTTCCAGTACTTGTAGCTTCTCACAACATACGCATTGCTTCTCCTTCTGAAGCTCTTGCTCAATCAGTGTTGAGCGGTGAACCTGTGATTCCATACAAGATCATCAATGATACAGGTCAACAAGCGTTTCTTGATGCAAGGCAAGCAGATGAGGTTGAAGTTGTTCGTGAAGGTCCAGGACAAGCAGACGATGTTGAAGTTGTCCCTGAAGGCAATGTGGATTCAGCACTCCCTCCTATACCAGAAGTACCTGAAGATGAATGGGACATACGACCCGGTTTCTTTGAAGAGGGTGAAGAGGAGGAAGACACCGGTCCTATGGAAGAAGACATCTTTTCGCAAAGTAGAACTCCAGAGAGAAGAGTTGAAAGACCACGTCCAGGAGATGGAGATCATGAACGCAATGTGAGACCTCGAGTAGAGTCTCACCTACAACCTGAGTCGGAGAGAGGCTCATCACTTGTGCCATCTCGGAGAGACTCCTTTGTGCCTGATTCTACTCCAAGTGGCTCCGTTTTGGGACCACTATCCTCGCCGTCAGCATCATCTTGGCCATTGCGAAGGGAACTTTTGGATGACTTACCACATCAATTGCGAACACATCTTGAAAGAGCTCGTGAGAGAGACTCAGAACGAAGTCCTGAAGAACAACAAGAAGCACGAGCATTGTTTGCATCATTTTTGTCCCAGGAAGTTGAAGTCCCTGAGGACGAAGAGCAAGGTAAGAAAGTGTTGAAATCAATCCACTATGAATCAGCGTCACCTGATGTACAGAAGAACATCATGGATGCCAGAACCAAGGAGTGGAGCAAGTTCCTTGAGTTCGCTGCTGTTGTTGAAATTTCAAAAGAAGATGCTGAGAGGTTGATTGCTGAAGGACATCAATGTATTCCCAGCAAGTGGGTTGATGTTGATAAGAATCAATTTATGAAAGGAAGAACAGATCAAGAATATATGCCAAAGTTCAAGAGCCGGTTGGTATCATGCGGCAATTTCGAAGTCAGTGAAGGTTTGAGATCAGACAGTCCTACAGCAGATACGGAAGCTCACAACATTCTTTGCTGTTGGGCGGCGATCCAGGGCGCACAATTGCACAGTGCGGACGTCGCATCCGCATATTTCCAAGGTCGTCCTCTTGATAGAGTTCTCATTATGAGACAACCCCGAGGAGGTCTCCCGGGAGTTGATCCAGAGGTGTTTTTCCTTGTGCGGGCGCCTATATATGGATTAACTGACAGCGGTCGAGGTTTTTGGTTGAGGTTGGACGGAGATGCCCGATCCAGTGGCTTGAAACAATCCAAGTTTTACCCAGGATTGTATTTCCTTCCAGGAACCGACAAAGATTGCGTTGCACTTATGGCGACACATGTGGATGACATCTTGTACGCATACATTCCTGAGGGAAAGTCAGTGATCGACAGCTTCTTGGAGAAGTTCAACTTGGGATCAAGTGAATCAAATTCGTTTCGCTATTGTGGCAAGCAATGTGAGCGTACTGCAGATAGAACAATCACACAAGACACTTGCGACAACACCCGTCGCATCAAGCCGATCAAGATCGCGCCAGGAAGATCAGCGTCCGAGCCGTTGGGTAAGGATGATGTGACCCGATTACGATCTGTAACGGGATCATTGGCATGGGTGGCAAGGCAGACTAGACCCGATTTGGGTTATCGTGTGAGCCGCCTACAGTCCAGTATTTCTGGAGCAACAGTTGCCATTTTGCACGACGCAAATGCCGTGGTACAGCTGGCACATCAAGGCATTGATAACAAGCTTATTTTCCCAGGTGGTCATTTAACTTGGGGAGAGATTGGTATCATTACAGTGACAGATGCTTCATTTTCAAATGAGAAGAATTACAAATCACAACAAGGTCGTTTCCATTTTCTTGGAGACATCAATGAGATCAAAGACCCCAAGACTACATCCTACAGGGTGATGCCATTGGGATTTGCATCAAATACAATTCGGCGAGTATGCCGCAGCACTCTTCAATGCGAGGCTTATTCACTGCAGGCTGGACAAGAGAGCGGTGACAAGCTACGTGGAGCATTGGCCGAACTGATGGGCCAACTTGACTCGATGAAAACATGGTTGGATGACAGCCGCAGCTGTATTCCACAACTGATGCTTTCAGACTGCAGGTCTCTAACAGACCATCTTGCGAATGAGGTACTCGGCAGGGTCGCAGACAAACGACTCGGCATTGAGTTGCAGTCGATTCATGAGTCACTTTGGCAAGACGGCCGGAGGACCTGGGATATGCATCATGGCGGAGGAGACATTGTTACCTGGATTGCTACAGGAACTATGGTCTCGGATGCTCTGACCAAGAGCATGCGCCCGGACCTCATTATCCGCGTCTTGAAGGAGTGCATTTACCGTGTACAGAAGAAGCCTTAGAGCCAACTTTTTCACTAGCATCATGTGATCCTTGAAGAACAGGTTGAGTGTGAGTTTGACCTGTCTAATGTATATTTTGTATAGCCAAGTGATCACATGCCCCCGTTGACATTTGGCTTTAGGGCCCTTGAGTCATACCGCGCTGCCGTGGTAAAAGTTGGGCACTAACGATCCCGTTTCCAATTCATACGTGTTATCTCCCTGGGCTCGAAATTGTTTGGAATCTGAGGTGCAAAATGATGCACCTCCAAGCAATGATTGGGAGCACGCCTCAGCTGCATTGATTGGCAGCCGCCAATGCACTTTGTCGTGGACATGTCCTCCGTCATTTGGATTGGCTAAAACGCAAGGATCCTGAGCTGAGCGTAGCTCAACAAGTTGGACGATGGTTTGAACAAGGCTCCGCTGTGATGAGTCAAGCTTCATTCACTTCATGAAGACCCGGAGCATATGGAGCCCATGCCGGCTTGAACAGGATACTTCATGAGTGAGGATCAAGCAGCTGCAAAGTTTGGTGGAGGCTCATTTTAAGCACTGTTGCACTTTGTTGAACGAATCTCAAATCTGTGCAAAGCACACAAACGATGAAGAACAAGTCGGAACCTTGTAGCATTGTAGGAGGTTCATGTCATACTCAGGACGCCGATCGAAGTGGTAGTTAGCTTGGGCAGAGGCGCGAGGCTGAACTTGGGATGTTTTTTTTCCTCGTAAATACAAAGGCAGTGATGGGTTCAACGCAGGGAGGAGATTTCCAGATTCTGCTGCAGGATGTAACCAGGAGAGTGTTCTTGATCCGTAAGCTTTGGAAGGTGCAAGCACTTTCAGATCTTGAAGCTCCAGGCATGAAGTTTTTCCTTCCAGTCCAAAGAGACTGAGACCGCACAGTGCCCTGCTCCACGCAAAATCTCTGAAGCTGCTGAAGCCAAAGTAGTAGTGCCCAAAATCTTTGGATGTTAGCGGAAAGACAGTTGACAGTAAGACTCTTGGTGAGCTGATACAAGACTTCAAGGAGCTTCTTTGGAACTCTACCATTCTTGTTTGATGATTTGTTTCTTATGTTTTAGGGCAAGTTTGTTTCAGTGTTAGTCCACTCAACCTGGCACGGTTCCTTGCATAATATGTTTCCAGTTTCCAGCCAACCAAAGCGACCTGGTTGCACACGTTTAGACCCCACTAGCAGCTGGTTGCCCACCTTTCAGCTGGCTCCAAAGCTTTGAGTCAATGCAGCTGTCGAAGAACCTCAACCAGTCACTAGAGTCACTAGAGTCGCTAGAGTCACTAGACCACCAAATGTGTCGAAACTTTGTGTTCACAAGAGGAAGAGATTCAGGCAACATCCAAACATGTTCAGCAAGCATTAGTCGCTTCAAACAAGTACAATCGTAAGCATTTATTGTTTTCTTGCAGCATGTCTCAACTCTCTTTTGAAACGTGACTTTCAGGTGAAAACAGTCAAGTGTTCCCAAGCCCAGAAGCACTTCGTTCTCCCTTCACTGTATTGCAATGGACATTCCTGGACCAAGATGGATGCCAGTGGCACCTGGCAACAGATGTACGGCTGGGGCATTGACCTTTCCGATGCCAGCCGCTTATTGGATTCAGCTGGTGCGGCTTGAGAGACCACCAACCGATGCAACCTACACATATATATATATGTATATATATATATATACATATATATATATGCACTACCAATCTTCGGATTTGTGTGGATGGGAAACTTGAAGACCAGTGAAAGGTCAGGGCAAGAGGTAGAAAATAGAACAGACTATGGACCACATGGATTTATCATTTCGGCCCCAGAACCCTTGCTTTGACAGCTTCACAAGTCTCAAACTCTGCCTTGAATCGAGGCATGCAAGACCAGGAGTTGCTGCTCATCGCGTGGGTGGATGCATTCCGCAGACCGCGCTTGGTTTGTCAGTCATTGCGCAGCAGTCTCAGGTTCAGAGTCAAGAGCAATGTGAGTCCAAGATCAAAGCTATGTGAAGGTGCTGCAACTAGATAATCCGCCAATTTCTTTGAGTAAAGTCCAGCACAAACCATCATAACTGCAGAAAGCGGGCAAAATATGGAACGGAGCCGGGCGAAACATTTGCAGACATTCTTGGGATCTGTTACGCTTAATGAAGCGAATGAAGCCAAGTGAATGAATTCAAATGGTGCCAAAGTTGCAAGGTCAAGATGGCGCAAGAGTGAAAAGCTAAGTTGGCAATTCAACGGAGACACAGCGACAGCTGGACTTCACGGACTGAGGCAGGCAACCTGAAGCATCCGTTCGCATGGCCAAAGCATTTGGAAGGCTGGCACGGAGTCGCCACACTGCGTGAGATGGTTTTGTCATGGTTTGAAATTGGGAAAATTCCAGCCCCAAGTTCCCAAGGTTTAGAAACATGTGCCCAGAAACAACGGTAGATGACCCCCCAGAACTTCCTTCCACTGTCGTTCCAATGGCGCCAGGGACGCCTTGGATGATGATGCTTCAGGCCTTGCGTTGTGGTGAGGATGTTCTTTTCTAATTAAAAGTACTGCAAAACTAGGGATTGGATATGAGATACTCTTGAATCTACTCGAATTGAGACTGATTTAGAGTGGTTTAACATGGTTTAACTAATGTTGAACTGATCTTATTGGGTCTTAATGACAATTGGTTCCTAATGGTTTCTATAAGTTCCTATTAATTTGATGGCTTTGGTGGATCCCTTTGCCTGGCGCGCTGTGCACAGTGTGCAACGTGCAGGCCTTGGTGAAGTGGCAGGCACCGAGCTAGAGGCCATGATCAGCGAGCTTCGAGATCTTGAGGCAACGATTGGATGGTTTGAAGTCATGGAAACATATTTATGGAAACTATGCCCTCCAAATCGCTGTTTTAATTTGGAAAATATGTGGCAATATGGGAACATGATGATTTTCACCAGTTGATTTTTGGGGACCCTATTTTCAGATTTTGAGGCCCGGACTATGCTCTTGGCTCTTGGAATTTGGCTCTTGAATCGCTGATTCCCTTTGTGGCTGAAGAGGTCACACAGGAGACCTCATTACAACAAGCCAACAAAACATTGAATGTTGTTTTCAGCCTGCTGTACTGGCAGCTTCTTTTGCTGCCAACCAATCATTCTCCGCGGATCTCTTTGGTATTTTGCGTATGTTTTTGTGTGACCAGCCAATCGACAGTTAAATTCCAGTCACCAAAAGGTTCGGTGATCATCTCATCACTCTGCCGGCAGGCCTCAAAGCCTCAATCGCTAGAAAGTCAGCCGAGTGAGGCAGGGAGCAGGGACAAGAAGTATTCTTGATCATTGATTCCTTGCAAGTGCCTTGCAAGATCTTGCAAGTATTCTGTAGTTACTTGGACTCATAGTGGTCATAGTGATAGTGTTTTATAGCCTTTTGATGCATTTTGTAGGTCGATGAAGGAGCCATTGAGCCTGTGGAAGAAGACCCCCAGGCCAGTTGAAAAAGATGGAGACACATTTTCAGCTGGCATCTGTCAACAGATGTTGATACACTGATGCAGGCCATAGACATCCAGCAAATTGATCGCAGCGGGCAAGTTGCTGTGCTTGGCGTTCCCAATTCTGGCAAATCATCTTTGGTGAACGAGCTTGTCGGCATGAAGGCTTGGGTCATCTTGGGTCTGGATCACCACTGTCCAAGATAGTTGGGATAATTTGGGAAATCTTGTTCCACGGTCAAAAAGTGTGATACTGTGAGCACATTTCCCTGTCGCTGTTTGTTTTGATACCTGTTTGATGCTCGTGGAATACAGTCGGTTCATGTCTATCTTCGACTCCCAGAAAGTTTAAGAATTGGGAACAGTGCCTTTCCAAATAGACGAACGAAGTGCACAACACCTGGTTACTCTTGCTCCATCTTGCTCTTATGTACTGCCATACACATCGTGCACTTTGGGAGAAGAACTCTGTTCGAGTACGTTTTTCTCGGCTGCATCAAGGACTTGCCGCTGTCGTGAAAGATAGAGATTAAGAGACCCTATGCCTCATGAGTCGCACCACAGTTTGAGGACTTGAAACAATGAACAAAGAACACATGACAATTCATGAAAAAGGCTCAAAAAGAGATTCAACGTTGGTATCATATTTATTTGAAGAGGGAGTATACATAACATTGTTATTATATATAACATGGTATAACTGTATAACTATACGGGATAACCTTTTTGAAGGTGCAAAACAAGTGGTCAGACTTTGGTGCAGGTGTCGATCGTCTCTCCCAAGCCACAAACCACACGACAAAGAATCCTAGGTCAGTACCTCAGAGTCTCAAACTGTCAGCCCTTTTGCTGTGGGGATCTGCAGGATTCCAATCTCCGACCTGCAAGGCTTGGCGTTGTTGGCCCCAAGACCTGACATGCCGCCAACCACACAGGCTGCGTACCACTGGGACATTCTCCAACCCCGACGTAGGGATAGGTTCTTATAGATAGGACAAGAGCGGCAGGCCCATCACTTGGCTGCAGTAGGTTTTCACTCCTCGCAAAAGCATGTTTGGCTGTTTGATCTGATTTTGAGGCGGTATTTGCAGACACTGCTGGTATCATGGAAACTGGACAGACAGTCTCCGAGTTTGGTTTCAGGCAGGCTTCATTGCTTGAGACTCTCTAGTCTGATTCAAGGGGTAATTGAGTATTGGGTGTTCTTCGCTGGAGATGGGAGGCATAAGCGCAAGCGCTTGTTCCGACAGAACCGCATGCACAAGGCAGGACTGAGTTGACAGCTGGAACGCTGCAGCTCTTTAGAGGAATACATAAATTTAATGGCTCTGCGCGTTTTTGTATTTGCGAAGGCCATGGTCAAGACGGCGTGGAAGCAAACCAAGGCCTGCTTTGGGAAATCGGAAGTTTCTGCATGTTGTACTGAACAAGTTTCATGTTTGAACCGTTTGCGGAATTTACATACTGCAGGCTTCTGATGCTGTCTTCTGGGTGTTGGATGCTGCAAAGTGCTACATGTACGGCGACTACATGCCTCCTTGCTTTCTCCTCAACCTTCCCTTTCTAGCTCCATGTTTAACCTTTCCAGGAATGCGCCCAGGAACATTGCTATGCATAGGAAGCCACTGGCTAGGGGATGTTTATTCAAGACTTCTGGTGCTAGTTTTGGGCTTCAACGAAATGGCAATCTAACTTCCAGCAGCTAGGAGATTGAAGGCAAAAGGCATCTCCTTGTGCCACTGTGCTTGTGACTTTGCAAGAACTCCATTTTGTTCATCTCATTACTATCTTGTTTTGATCCACTTCAGCTAAAGCACATCATGTTGAGGTCCAGAGCTGGACGGAGTTGCAATTGGAGCTCCTGTGGAAGATGCTTGGTCCATCTCTCAGCAGTGTCTCTGTCAATTATGTAGTTGTCTATGTAATGTCATGAGATGCTGGTCCACGTGCCACAGCTTCACAAAATTCACATCATCTGCTTTCATAGCGGTCCATAGCGGTCATAGCGTCTGTTTGAGGTGGTTGCACCCCGAACTTGCAGAGGAGCTTTCCTTTCTGCGAAAACTGAAGAGAGCAAACATGAAGGCTGGGCCAATGTTAAATCACAAAGTCACTAAGTCACTAGGGGCAACTCTGGAGCTTCGAATCGCAGGGCCCACACTGTCCACACTCATCATTTTTCACTTTCGAAATGCTTCGGAGTATCTTCACGGGCTTTGCGATGAGTTAGTACATGTTGGTACAGTGATTTCGCGATCGCATCCCCCAAGGTCAGCGTTGTCTTGAACAAGGTTGACATTTTGAGAGACATGGACGTCAATGTGGAAGAGTTCACTCTCAAGATGAGGGAGCTAGTGGTTTGGGTTGCGGGGGTTGTTGGATGCAGTACTGGAGCACTCAACGATGGGTCTTCAGTAAAATATTTTGCTGCCCTTCAATGTACATGCACTTTAGACTGGCATTCCTCCTTTGCAGCTCTTGTCAATTGTTCGATTTTCACAAAGTCTTGAGTGTGAGCATCAACAGGAGCAGATCTCCAGCGACTTGGGAACAACCAAAGACGGAGAGGTCCGATCAAGCTTGTGTGTGTGTGCGCCCACAGATGCTTGCAACTTGGAGTGCAACTTGGAGCGTGTGTGCAGACTCGCAGCACAGGACATTTTGGAGAACCTTTGGCCAACATCGGTTCTGAAAGATCCTGCGTCATTGGCTCCGATCAAAAGGCACCAAACCAAATATTTGGACAGCTGACAGGAGGGCAAGACTGTGAGAAGATGCCAGAATTAGAATATGTATTGAAGTGCAGTCGCAACATTGGCGTTTTTGTATGTTTTTGAACCAATTTTGCAAGTTTGGGCTTCATCTACACCTGATACAAGCAAAATCAAGCAAATCGCCAAGGTGGCTTTGTGAGAACCTTCCAAAGCAGAGGCCTTTCAGCAGCTGCCTCGCAGCATTCACTCTTTTTGTTTCAACGTGCCATCGATTGTATGAAATGGCATACTGTCAGCGTTTCATTTTGCCGGTTTCGCGGCAGTCCTATCTACCCGTTGGAGAACATCAGCGATGTCCCTGCTCGCGTCGTAGCATCTGAGATAACTCGCGAGAAGCTGCAACCCTGCCTTTTTTCTTTCTTGTGTAAACAGGAAACCATTACACTGAACTCTAGCATTTGTCAGGAGTTGCAGTATTTGGAACTCTGAAGTGATTAACTTTACAACTGCTTTTGATACACTCATGCTGGATTTCACTCCTAGGAAGTGGATCTGAAGAACCAGAGACCGTTTCCACAGTTGTTCTTCAGTCACTGATGGCCAGGTTCCGCGTTTTGCGAGAAGAAGTTCCCTATCACTTGACAGTGACGCACTCAGATTTCTGTCAACAAGTCTCGGACTGAGACACCAATGGCGTGGCAGGTGGTCAACGCAGTTTGGCGGCAGGAGCCAGATGGAAAGCTTTTGCTGGGCCAAAAGGTGCGAGGCCGAGATCAAAAATCATTAGACGTGAATAGACTAGACCACTAAAAGGACTGAAGATTCTTTGCCTTCCAGTACCTTCCCTTGTCAGCAGCATCCAGAGAGTAAATTGGGTGGCTCAGGTGGTTGTCACTAAAGAGGGCCAAGGACGGATTGTCCGATACTGGAGCTGTGCTCAGCTCTTGTTTACACAAAGCCTTTCATGTCCTTTGAAGTTGTTTGGCACAGCTAGTTTTGACGCTCAAACTACCTCAAATGTGTGTGTTGCACACTGCTGAGTATCCCATTGATATTTTTCTGCGAGTTTGTCCTCTCTGAAATGACAACAATCAGCAAAAGCAAGCACTGTTTACAGTACAAGATCAGGGGATTTCAGTTGTTTCAGGTCGTTCCTCTCTTGCTCTCCTTTGGCCCCGTCTCCTCTTGAGGCTGCCCCAAATCACAGAGGAGGCAGAGAGCGAGATCTCTGAGATGGTGAATTTTGGTAGGCGAATCTGCCTCTTTCACTTGCAGTTTTTTGCAGCTTGATGTATTTTGCAATCCAGGCAAAGTGTAATACAAACATTGGACTTTCCAATCTTCCTAGTCTGGGTATGCGACTGTACTACAGTTCCACTCAATGCCCAGGCCAGTTGAGCTTCATTTTCAAATTCAAGCAACTTGACTGAACACTTTGGAGGATTGCGCTGTTCACAGCAGAGTTTTTTCAGTTGCAACTGAGGTGGATCCCAAGTGGTTAGAAAATGAGGATTACTATGAAGATTTGCAGGGACTTCTGGATCGGAGCGGCTCACTGGTCTTTCCTTGAGGGAAAGCCACGCCATGACACGCCAATGTTGGTTTCACCCCATTTCAGCAGAGAGGACAGATGCAGTATGTCGAGTAGATGTAGGTAGCTCAATTTAACTCAGCTGCAGTTTGAAGTTTGCATCCACAATTTCATTGGATGCGCAGAAGTCAGCAAAAGTTGCATTCTCGAGCTGCTTCAAGTACCCATACTTGTCCGAACCAGGATGAAATGTGACTCTGTTGTGTATCTCGAGCGTTCCTTAAAGACCAGCACATTCATTTCCAACCTTTTTTTACCGGTTTTGGCGGTTCAGCTTCCCAAGTCCATTTCCCCAAATCCATTTCCGCTGCTTTGAAGTTCAAAATGAACGATTTTTTGCAATTAATTCGGCTACTCCTGCGCCCTGGAGTGACGACGCTACTCTTAGAGCGATGGCGTTGGAGTCCGTCTTGGGTCAAGCACTCTCCCGCAACAAGGTATCCCACTGCTCCTGAGAGAGTAAGCGTCAATCCATGGGCTGTTGAACTGCTAGGCCTATGAGAAAGTGGATCTCTGGAAGGAGAGAGAAATTCAGGACACTTTCTGGGAAACGGTCAAGTGAACTTCAACTTGTAGAAGTGTAGATAGTGTAGCAGCAATGATTCTCAATCCAGCAGGCTGGAGATTGTGGGACTCAGGACAAAGGCAGCCGCTGCACCATTTCATTGAAGAGCAGAAAAGGCGACGTTGTCACTGACTTAGCTTTCCTGTCCATCCTGTCCCTGGTCACAGCTGCTTCCATGGTTTTTCAAGTCACTTGGAGTAGGCCTTGCCTCTTAGCCTTTGTGATGTCAGTGACGGAGACCTTCCAAACCGACCCACAACTCAAGCAGCACATACTGAATAGACAACTTCAGGAAGTATATCTGCTGCACACACTGAACCAATCAAGAGCCAAACCGCGAAGCCCAAAAGATTTCTTGGACAACAAACAGCAGTCGTCTCGAGAGTGATACCTCACACAATAATATGTCTGCTTGACTCTGAGTAATGTTTGTGAACATTGAACATGGTATATAACCTTTGGATATGTGCATGTCTAGCCTGAACTTGCTTTGGCAAGAGAAACTGAAGCTTTCCAGGACAACATCCGCAAGAAGTCAAACAGGTCAAACAGCAAGTTAGTATATTAGGATATATCAGGCCAACATTAGGCCATTAGGCAGTTGAGAGGAACAAGGACCAGTCCACTATGATTCACAGCATTTCACAGCGGAACAATGATTTGAGATCAAAGTGGCAATGCTGAAGCCAGCTGTTTCAACTATGACATCTACACGTTCCCGTGTGCTCGTGATGAACTGCCACTAACTGCTGACAGGTGATAAACACGGTACTGTATGGTTTCCCTTTTCATGGAACTGAGTATCATAGCAGTGAATGCTGAATGTTTGAGAGTTGCATGGGAAAAATGCCCATGCCCAAACTGACTTATCAAGTCCGACAGTGTAAGAACAATTAAGTAAGGGCAGTACAATTTCAAGGAAGTCCCGCCGTGCAGTTCCAAATGTTTGACTGGGAAACAGCCACTCTTAGTGACTGGAATTATTTTTGGACATGTTTGAAAACCTCAAGATGACACAACCTACCCCCGGTATCCCCCGGTATCATACATACATAACAGTCTTATGGGAGGTTTGGGGTAGCGGGTAGTGTTTGTTCTGATTCTCCTAGTTTCTTTCAAGCTTATTGTTGAGGATACTGACACTTCTTCGAAACGCAATTTTTCAAAAAACATAAGCTTGCAAAGGCTATGTAATCTTCAACGGTCCATATCATGATCTTCAGGACCTTTGAATTATGTTGGTTTTAGCAAGTAGCATCAGTGAAACTATGGTAAGACGAAGGGGAGCATATTCTACCTGATTCAACTCTTAATCATGTCATAGACATGCATGGACAGCAATCAACTTGTTAGATGCTGATATACAAGGCATTGAAGTTTCCATGCCATTCGCTGCAGTGTTAGTTTATTTTTCATTCGTTGCCAGGTCAGACAAGTCACCAAAGTGCCGGAAGGAGCAGAGGCCGGGTGCCCTTTTTGTGTGGAAATTCAAAACGAATCAGGGTGATTTGCCAACTTCGCGCTTGGCAAGTGGTTGATGTATGCTGCAGCAAGGTGACTAGCAATGTCATCAACCAATTTGAAGTCGCCCAGTTCTCAGATTGCTATTCGACCAATTTCAAAAGCGAAACTGCTTGCAATATCTTTCAATAATTTTCAATATCTTTTGGTTTTCAAGGAACGAGAGGCAAATGCTTCGAAGAAGGAGGATGCAACTCTTCAAGCTTCTGCGAGCAATCTAGTTGAATGCTTGTGTATGTTTGAGCTGTGAGAGCTACTGTGAGAGTCTTCGCAGGATGTCCTCTTGGAAAGACTTGCAAATGGGAAGGACGCTCCTGATACTGAATCCAACTGATTGTGATGTGGTCAAGGAGCTGCCGTAGATAAATTTCGGAAAATGGTATAAATAGTCAGGTCCAATATGTGTTATAATTGTTGTATGTTCCTTTTGGCGTCTTCCTGCTATTTGTTTGGTTTGCAAAAAATGGGTGTGCTCGCCATTTAACTTGGTGTCTGTTCGCAGGACCCAGCCTGGCGACCTGACCTTTTCCTCTCAGAGTTGAAGGGAGCCAAGGGCAAGGCGTTGAAGTACTGCTAGCAGCACAATTCATTTCAGGTCTTAATAAAAAAACGCATGCCGCATACTAGTAGGACCAGGATCATATAGGCGCATACACAGTTGTACACACGCAATACATGTACGTACTTCAATTTATTATTCATGTACATATTACATATCAAAGTACCACATACACATGGTCTCGTGCAAATGTGTTGCTGGACAAGACAAACTTTTGATTTCATTTGATTGCTGTGTGACTCTGTTACAATGCAGGGTGACCTAACGTACAAACTACGGCCGCAAGACTACTTGCGGATGGATGCCGCTTTCGTGCAGAAGGTACAAGTTTGGCAACTTGTGGCTATTAAGTTTGGAAAGATGAATGACAGATACGATGAGACAGAGAGGAAGAATTCAATGAGTGCATTCTCTTTGCGAGTGATTTTTCTTACGTTGCTAGTTGCAAGTGACAATATATACAATTTCCATGCTTGCAACCTGTACAGGTTGTCGCAGCCTACAAGGCAGAGAAGAAGGCGGAGAAGAAAAAGAAAAAGAAAAAGAAGAAGAAAAAGGAGAAAAAAGCGAGAAAAGAAGGCCGGCAGATCAAAGACAAGAAAGAGAGGAAAGACAAGAAGGAGAAAGAGGCAGAGTTCGAGGAATGGGTGCCGGGACTCCGCTATGTATTGCTAATCTATTTGTGAAGACATGCGAATGTTGTCGCAAAGCCATCTTGAGCTTCTATGTCTAGGCTTATCGGGGGTTATGTACAGCTATGTTTGAAACGGGAAATGAACATTGTCCAGGAATTTAGCTTATCAAATTTGCCAAAGATATTTTGACAAACTTGAGGACGAAAAAAGCCTTCGAGTCAGCGATGAAAGCCTTCGAGTCAGCGATGATGATGAGGAGGAGGAGGATGAGGAGGATCATTGGGTAGCCAATGACGAGGACCGCTGTTACAATATGTTATAATCGTTTCTGATGCGTGTTATGGATTTCTTGAAAGCAATCGTGAATTGTAAGTAGACACTCTGGCACGTGGAGGATAGCATGGATAGCAGCGAATGATCCCAGCAAAGTACAGCGGGAACGTTCGAAAAAGCAGAAGCGCAAACATGTTGGTTCCTTTTTGTTGGTTCGTATCTCTTGCTCAGAACGGTTGAGACGTTGGAGCAAGTTACATTCACGATATTCAAGGCAACTATAGATTGCTCCTTAGTTAGCCAAGTATACACGTGGAGATCCTAAGAATCTTTTAATTCAATAGGTTAAAGGCTTCACGACGAGATACGGCAAGCATTTCTGGATATGTGCAGCATGTTTGGCAGCTTTGCAGCAACGGATTTACTTTATCCTCAGAGACTTTGCAGGGGTGGATTTCAACCGATAAAGCCACTTGGCATTCCTCAGCTTTGCTCAAATGCGAACATTCATCAAGTGCTCCGCTGGTTGAAGTCCCAATGTCTTCACCTGCATCAGCGAGAACATCTGGAACAGCTGGGAGCCCATGGGAGCCCAAAACTGGGAACAGCTGCCAGATGCTGCCAGATGCTGCCGGCAAATGTCGATGTCGAGTCATGTCAAATCACTTGCCAACTGCTTGATTGAACTGAGGGCTTTGGAGACAGACTCGCCTTCGGTTCAGGTGGGAATAAGTTTTGTGGAGATGGATCAAGTTGGTTTGCAACTTATGGATGGTCATGAGGCGTTTGTTTTTCACCCTATATAGTCTGGTATTTGGATAACACTTACTCCTGCCATAGTTCAAGGCTACATTCCTGTGTAGTTCAAGGCTACATTCCAGCGGTGGGATTTTATACTTGTGGACTTTGTCGATTCGTCGATGCTTTTCGGGTCCATGTCCATTTTGATCCGATTGTTTGATTGTTCAGTCGTTTTGGGGAAGTCGTTCATACAGCTGCTTGATATTGAAGTCGCTGCTGATATGCTGCTGATAAATTTTGTTGGTCTTGGTCGGTGCTCAAGGGCCCTGTGACAGATGGATACAGATGGCATAAATTCACATGATACGTCAATGGCCTGGGAATCTCTGTTTGTTGATGTGCATAGCAGCAAGAGATTGAGGGATTAGAGTCGCACAGTACCTCATAATACCATATAATACCTAGAATCTTTGCAACTTACCTGGTGTGGAATGCACACCGGTTGAGCTCTTTGACAGGCTTGTAGACTGGTGGGTTGAAAGAGAATTAATATCTGTTTGGATCTGTTTGGCACGACTACAAAAAACATGTTTGTAAAGCACGTTTGTTAAGGCAAGTGCAAAGGTGCCTTTAAACGGACACAGTGACACAGCGACACGAAAACACTTTGCCTTCCCAAATCTTTTGAATAGAACGGTGGCAGGCGTGGCCCGGCGTGGCAGTTAAAATTCATATAAATTCATCCTATTTTGAAGTCTGGACGGTGTTCCCTTGGAAATGGAGGTTTTCGCCCTCAAACATAATAACGTGCAAGACATTAGTATTTCAAAGTATGGCAACGTATGGCAAGAAACAAGTCCAATTTGGTACGCTAGTCCGCTTTCAAACCGCAGCAACGCTCGTCAGTGTTCAGTGCACATTTGATTCGTTCAACCATACTGTTGAGGCAGGCTCGGTGTGGACGAAGTCGGGCGACGTCAAGAAGAATGGGAGAAGGAAATCGAAAGTCTGGATCAGAAGGACCATGGTGAATCCAGCAAGTTGTTTCATCCATTTTGATCACTAACTGCACTAACTTGGCAGGAGATGGAGTTGCATCAGTCGCAACTTCGATTGATCCGGGAACAAACTGCAATTTTCATACGTGACCTGGCGGTCTTGCAGGGTGAGGCACAGCCGGATGATGCAGCTGGTGCAAATTGCATCAAATCGCCATGAGACCAAACACCAACTTGATAGGCAAGTGTTGAGCAATGGCAAGCGCCCATGAATTCGGACAGGTTTCTGCTTTGAAAGAGAATCTGGGCATCGGCCTTTCGTCCAACCTCGCACCTCTGCAGAATGACATGAGAGAACAGAAGGCCAAGAAAAGATCAAAGAAGAAGCAAGTCTTGATGGCTTTCCAAGTATTTGGTTCATTTGATGTTTCTACATTTCTGCACACAATTGGAAGTTCAAGCTTGTATAGCCAGAGCCAGAACTGGCACTTCAATGGTGCCAGGCTAAGTTGACGTCACAGGAGCAAATGATGGCATCGGCGCAAAAGCGACCGGGCCTCAATGTTCCAAAACACCGTCAGCAAGGCAAGTAGGATGACATCAAAGGAAAGACGAAGATCATCCAATTGTCCAAGATCTTCCATGAGACCATAACATCATCTAACACCATCTAACATCATCTAGCATCATCTAACATCATATAACATCATCTAACATCATCTAACATCATCTAACATCATCTAACATCATCCAACATCATCTAACATCATCTAACATCATCCAACATCATCTAACATCATCTAACATCATCCAACATCATCTAAACATCATCTAACATCACCTAATTTCTAACACCATCTAACATCATCTAACATCAGCTAACATCACCTAACATCATCTAACATCATCTAACATCATCCAACATCATCTAACATCATCTAACATCAGCTAACATCACCTAACATCATCTAACATCATCTAACATCACCTAATTTCTAACATCATGTAACGTCACCTGACTTAGATCTAACATAGTCTAAGATGATGGAGATTGTCGAATTTTGTGGAAGATTGACAAGGTCAACTTTAGTCGGAATCGTCACAGATTGATCCGAGGGATGGACTACCTGGAGCGCATGCTGGGCGAGTCAGTTGAACGTCATACCCAAGACCTCGAATCTGCGGCGCGCCCAGACCAGGACAGGTTCTTGAGATAAAAGCAAACACTGCAGAAAAAACAACAAATAAACGTGAAGCTAGGGTGATTCATGCATGGACTCAGTTTGGTCTTCTGAACTCAGGCCGATGTTTCATTTGTGAATATCTTGATTCAGTTCTTTCATGTGTGGTCAGCCATGCAAACTGGGGCACTCAGGCCAAATCAGCCCACGCCAGGCTTGCTGACGAAAGCAAAGTCCGCGAGGCAAGGCATCTCTGACTCTAGCGACGTACGTATCCTTCATGAGAAAGCAAACGTTATAAAAGGCAGACTATGACGACGACACGCTGCAGGTTGTGAATCACTTCTTATTACGTATGACTTTTAGATACTTTACGAATCTTTACGATATTATGTAGGGTCAATCCAATCCAGACTGGAAGGCCGAAAACTGTTTCGCCATGTTTCGGCTTCCCTCCTCCAAGGCCCATCATGCATCTGTGGCTGAACGCCTCAACTACATCGAACAGCTGGTGGGAAAAGACGATGCTTTATGAACTTTCGATAGGGTGTGATCAAGTCTTCCTTGGAAGGCTGATGATGTGCAATCCAGATACCCTCGGATAGGTGCTCTAATAGACTCTAATCTGATACTCGTACCGACTCGTACCTATTGTTCGAAGGTTGGCGACTCCTTTGAAAGACATTCAAAGGAGATTCAATCTTCTCACACTCGTTTGGAAACAATGCCATGCCCTCAGAGTGAAAAAGGTCAGACTATGTCACTATGTCAGACTGGATTCATGGAGACTGTGCGAATCGCTGGAAGGCACTCAAGACTCACAGCATGTGAGACAGATGCCTGCACCCTAGACATCCTAGACATCCTTATGACATGCTTAGAGACGGAGGTTAGAAAGATGTAGAAAGCAGAGAATTCAAGTGCGCTTCGGCTGCTTTGGGCAAGGCAACTCAAAATTCACTGCGGGACCGTGTCGAATTCTTGGAGAAGTTCTTGGGTGAATCAGTGGACAAGCACTCGCAGGCTGTCCACCAGTTGTTTGTTGCCTTTAGATGCCTTTAGCATCTTTTAATTCTGTGGGCACTTTGATAGAATAGCAGAGAAAGTATGAGAAAGTTCTTTGTTCGCACGGCTTCAGGGACTCCAGGCAGCTCATTCCAAGCTCGAAGACATGCACGGTACGTTGAAGGAACAAATGTCAACCAGGCTGGACTGACATAAACGCTAGCACGAAGCCAGAGTGAAAGTTGCCAGGGAGAGTCAGTTTGGTTTGAGATGTTTGAGACTGGAAAAAATGGTTCTCCATGCTAAAACGTTTGGACAGGATGGAGAAGTTGCATGGGAGCATTCAGGAAAGGCTTGAGCGCCTCGAGAAACAGCCACGTGCTGAAATGCCCGTAGGCGAGATTTTGTTTCTTTCACATTTTACATTGTTTTTACATGCCAAAATTGAGGTTTGCCAAGCTAAGGTTTGGACAAGAACATGATCGAAGAGAAAAGGAAACCGAGGCTCATTATCCAGTGGCATTGAGTGTATTATCCCATGCCCATAGTTGTGTGCTTCACTGCTGAGAACAATGACCAAGCAAGAGACAAACACCAAAAGACACTCCTGTATTTTAGTAGCTTAGTGGGCAGTTCAAGGACGTTCAATGAAGATCTTTTTTGACTTCATTGCAGAGGCCCGTTTGGCTTTCTTGGAGCAGCAGTTTGGTGGTTCGCTGGTCCAAAGCCTGGAATCGACGTTGAGCCCACCTTTCATCCAACCAACAGTCACGCGATGTCAGTACTATCTCGTTTTGAGACTCAGGAGACTCATGCTCGAGAGCTCAAGCAAGTCAGTAGCTCACTGTAATGCACCACTGAAAGCCTGAGAGTTAGGCATTTGCTTCAAAAGGATATCAAAACGATATCTTCGTATGGCATCAGGTGAAAAGCCAAGTAGAGCAGGCCCATCAAAAGCTGGGGAATCATCACAGCTTCTTGCTCAGCCCTGGTGACCCATAAATGCTTTGACTTTAGCTTCGAACTTCTCAAATTCAGCATCAGTCAGCCGCTTTGGCAGTTCTTTGCCTCCCAAGGCTCTTTGCAACAGCATGCTACATTGGGAGACAGAGTCGACTATCTGGAAAAGTTGATGGGCGACTCTGCCGATAAACATGCAAACGAGATTGGACAGGCCGTTGATTTGCGCATCACAGCTGCGCCATGAAAAGGATCCGAAACTTGCGATGTGCAGTCGCTCTATGTCTTGATGATCTTGATGCGCCAGAACCACCGCAGGCTCACACGAAGCTTGATCAGCTCCGAGGCCGCCTCACGGCTTTGGAGGCGGAATCTCTTCCGAGCCTCGTGAGAGTTGTTCCTTGTTTGCTTATCATGTAGCGTTTGCAGAAGAGCCATAGGTCGCAGATATTGATTTCTCGAGCATGAATTGGCACGTATGCTTTTTTCCCCTCAACAAGCACTACAAGCAATCCAATAGGAGTAGCACATTCTGGGATTTTGAGCTGCACGAAGCCTTGAATATCTGCCAGGCTGTTGGTGTAACTGTGGAAAGCATGAAGCAGAACCATTTCGTTCTCATGACGGAGAAGGCCCTTGCGGCTGCGTGCTGCAATTTGACCAAAGTCTTATGTATGCATTCTATGGCATGCATATATGTATGCCATGTTTGATGCCCTCATGTTCTTGTCACTAGGCAAAACGTGATGCTCATCATGCCTCCCTTTCAGAGCGCGTGGACTACATTGAGAAGCAGCTGGGGGACTCCGCAGATCAGCATGGTATTGGCCTTAAAAATCCTTAAAAGAATGCGATTGCATACGATTGCAATATCTCTCAGTCCATGGAACGATGCTTGAGAAACTCATATCTCCTCTCCTCTTCCTCAAGAATTGAAAATTGTTTTTTTCTCGAATGTAGGCTGTAGCAAGTTGCTGCCTACCAACTCTCAAGAGGGCATTGTAACTTCGTAAGAGCCTGGCTGAGGTCAAGACTTGAAAGCCGCCCATGCAAAGATGGAGCAAATGCATGGCCGACTTGCAGCTTGTGAGGCAAGTGCCTCCGGCTGCAGGGTTTGAGTACTCGTACCTTGATGTTTGATTGGAAGCAAACAAGCAGTTTATAGCTCTGGAACTTTGACCCAATATGGCAGATCACTCGGGGACTTCAAAAAAAACATACTGCAAGCACCATGATTGCAATCCTTCATGAGAAGACTAGCCAGAAGTACAAACGCATAAAAATGGGGCTGCAGTTTTCACAACTAGTTTTGTGGAGTGATCAAGACAACTGCCCAGCGCAGCTGTTGGCAGGCGCACGGCAGCCACATTGACAGCGTCCGCAAAGCACACGAGAAATTCTTGTCTGACCAGGCCAAGCCCGGTCATTTTTTTCTCTGAAATGATCAGATGTGCCATGGTCAAAACATGATAAAACATGGGTATATTGCCAATCTTAGGGGAATGGTCATTAATCCATTTTTGATATTATTGGTACGGATTTGTAGGACCACTGTATGGATTCCCAGGTTGGATGACCGTCCCGCAATATTTTTACGATGGCAAACATGTGAACTTGTGACTTTCCCAGATGCATCCTTGAATCAAAGGCAAGAGGCAAGAAATCATACTCATTCAGCAGAAATAGCAGCGGCCACACAGTGTTTGCATTTTACAGGACTCCGTGATGTTTTGTGCTTGTCAAGATTGTTCGAAGATGTTCGAAGATGTTCGAAGATGTTCGAAGTATATTGCACACGGGCCAAAAAAAACGCTTCGCTCTTTAGCGTTCGGCAGCTTTCCAGGCCAGCCGTGATACATCTCACGCAACCCTGGCCCAGAGCCCGGACCCAAGTTTGAGTCAATCGCTATGCAGTCAGAAACTTGAGGAGAACAATGAATCACACATTCGACAACAAGGAATGGAATATATTGAAAAGATCGTTGGGGATTCGGCTGAGCACCACAAAAAGGCTGGAACTTGCTTGATATCAAAGATTGCACTGAACGGCTTGACATTCTGTGCAGGAACTTCAAGCCACGAAACATGCCCAGGAGAGCAGCACAGCTACTCGAAAAAGATCCTAAACAAACCTCAAAGCTACCTCAAATATGTCTGAATCTACGTATGTAATAGACAGATTTGGTTCCGTGTCATCTCTGCCAGAATTGTGCCTCTCGCAGGAGCAACTTCATGCGCGCTTGCATGAAGAAAAGCAACTCCGGGAGCAGGTAGAGAAGTCTGATTTCTGATATGCATAGTTATCACATGTTATCACACATTTTACACTAGTTCCCATGGTTCCCATGGTTATCACGAAAGCTAGCGTCAGCTAGCTGGAGTCTTCTTGCTTTAGCAAGTATTGGGGGGGCTGCTCAAGGACATCACGTGATTTTTCACGCGAAAGGGGGGGCCCCCACCACCACCACCACCACCACCACCATCACCACCATCACCACCATCACCACCATCACCACCATCACCATCATCATCATCATCATCATCGTCATCATCATCGTCATAGTCCTCGTCATCGTCCTCTCCATCGTCCTCGTCCTCGTCCTCGTCCTCGTCATCATCATCATCATCATCATCATCATCATCATCATCGTCATCGTCATCGTCATCGTCATCGTCATCATCATCATCATCATCATCGTCGTCCTCGTCATCGTCCTCGTCATCGTCATCGTCATCGTCATCATCATCGTCATCATTATCATCATCATCATCATCATCATCCTCGTCATCATCATCATCATCATCATTCATCATTCATCATTCATCATTCATCATTCATCATTCATCATTCATCATTCATCATCATCATCATCATCGTTGTTCAATTACATTTTATCATTATTGGCAATTATTGTCATTATCACGCAAGCTAGCGTCAGCTCGCTAGAGTCTTCTTGCTTTAGCACGTATTCCGGGGCTCCCCAAGGACATCACGTGATTTTTCCCGCGAAAGGGCCCCCCCCTGCCCCCTCCCCCATATATATCATTGTTATATATCATATATCAATATATCATTGTTGCATCCTCGTTGGGACGAACAATGCCGCGACACGCTGATGACAGTCCCTCCGCAACTCACCTCTTCCCTTCCTTCTTTCTCCTACCCCGCTAGCTTTCGTCATCCGCCCCCGGCCTCGAGTTTCTGATAGCCATAGTTAATAGTTACTGTCTTGCATCATTTTGCACCCTTCGGGTTGGACATGCTGTCAGACTTTTAATTTTTATGCATTTGTTGACAGCACCAACGCGAGGCACATGCCAACTTTGAGGGGAAGCTCAGTACGGAACGTGAGGGACGTGGAGCGCACCATGCCACCATGGAGGACTCCTCTCTTGACGAGCACACAACCACCTGGTCTCGTCGTTTGATCAACATAATGTGAAAACATCCAAAAACCAAGCACAATATGGAACCTCAAGGAGCGGCTACAAAAGCTCGAGCGGGCAATCGGAGAGTGGGCGCCTCAAAGTGTTTGTTTGGAGGAACTTGTGCAATCAATTTACAAAGACATACAACGACTATATTTTCCGCAGAAGAAAATAGGTTGGTACTTTGTATTGTAGAACGGTCTGTAGTGCGAGGGTACTACTTCGTTCTACAGGTAGTACCAGCGATATTCCGTATGACTTTCTATACGTGGGGCCGAAGAGGATGCACACCGGGTAGTTATAGTGCTTTCTTTTGTGAAATCAGCAGTGATTTGTTTGAAAGACTTGCAGAAGTGCTTTGTCAAACAGAACCATTCATTCTTGTTCGGAGCAGTACTTTATGGTACAGACCCATTCTTTCCAGCATGCGTTTGCTTGGAACAGGAATGAACTCCCCAAGAGCAATCAAGTAGTCGCAGCGTCCCTCACCATTTTGCACAAGCATTTAGGGGCAATGTTCATGCGTTTTGTGATAATTTTGTCATGCCGCACGCGACACTGGAGCGCGCTGAAGGTACAATGAAAAAGCAGAACTGCATTTTTTTAGTTGATTTCTTTTCTCGGTCATTTCATTTGTTTCCATCTTTTGGCCGGCACGGGGACAGAATGTGTGACTACTTATGTTTTGCAGTGAATACATGAATGATATATATATATATTATATACAATATTGTAGAGCTTCGCACACCGGCGTTGCCATAGGGGCTATGTATAGTAGTGTGAGCGTTGGTGTTGTTCATGTGCTCTGTGCGTGCGCGCGCAGGTACAGAGCACAGTGTGATGTTCTTGTCATACCGCAGCTTGTAACCATCTTACCATCCCTGCAAATTGCACACTTTCGGTTTACTTGCTTGGGCGGCACGGGCGGCGTGACCTGGGTCATGCAGAGTCAGCGCGGCTTGCTGGCATTCTTCCGTGCCGACGACCTGTAAGCATGGAGGCAAACGTAGATTTTCCGATGGCAGGGGCACCCATGCAGGGTTCCATTTCATGTGCTCACCCGTTTCAGCAATCTGCACAGACATGACCGGGAACTGCAGGGAGCCATCTCTTTGTTTCGTTTGGGCGCGTATTCTTACGAGACTTTTCACGCTACTCATCCGTGGGATGACATTGCATTGTTCCATTTCAGCACAACGGGCATAGTTGGCTTGATGCTGTTTACCCCTCTGCCAGCGGATTCGTCGACGTCTGAGGAAGACTCGCTTTTCTTCGATAGCGATAGTACAGTGTCGTTATACAATCCCACGTCTTGTTGTGGCCTTGGGCCAAGTGGTGTTTGGTATGTGCCAAAATCAAGTTTTGATTTGCGCCTACTTGATCCAGGAATCATGAGGGAGCTGATTCGCATGATGTTCTTTTCACGGCTGAAATGCACCTTTCTGGGGGTTCATGGGTGATTTGTGGAGCTCCGTCCGCTTCCATTTGAGAGGAAATGGCATGTGCCATTGTCTTGGCTTCGGGAAAACAAAATGGGTATGTCTCAAAGTAGGGATGCCCATATGGAGTGCCCCAAATGCATTTTTTAATATTAGAAATTGGAAGCTTGGGGCGCTCCTATTTTGAGACGTCCCTATATCAGCTTTGCGCGTGTTTGAATTGTTAGCTAGTGGCTACGAGATTGCGGAATGGATGATATTTGACCACAGCAGCCAAGTCTTGAGACTGCACCGGCTCAATACCTCAAGCCTCACCACTGCCATTTTCCATTTCGGCCATCTCCAAAAGACTGACCCTTTCAAACACCAACAAAGTTTACAAAACAAAAACAAAATTGAAACTTTTTGGTATGTTGTTGGAGTCAGTTTTTGGGGCCGGCCGGAATGGACACTTGGCGGCGCGCCAGGAGGAGGAAAAAACATACTTTACTTCGAGTTATCCCCACCATGACATCTATACGTTTTGTTACTGGCAAATCTTCTGGCATTCTATCTGACATATCTTCTGGCATTTTATCTGGCATATCTTCTGGCATTCTATCTGGCATATCTTCTGGCATGGCAAACATTCTGCCACTTTATCTGGCATACCTTCTGGCATTCTATCTGGCATATCTTCTGGCATTCTATCTGGCAAACATTCTGGCACTTTATCTGGCATATCTTCTGGCATTCTTTCTGACATTCTATCTGGCGTTCTATCTGGCACATCTTCTGGCATTCTATCTGGCCGTTGAGGTCCAGCGGTGCTCACTGAGCTCGGAGGGTCCCAGGTTGAGGTCCAGCGGTGCTCACTGAGCTCGGAGGGTCCCAGGTTGAGGTCCAGCGGTGCTCACTGAGCTCGGACGGTCCCAGGTTGAGGTTCACTGAGCTCGGAAGGTCCCAGGTTGAGGTCCAGCGGTGCCCAGTGCGCTCAGACCCTTGCAGTTGAGGTCCAGCAGTGCCCACTGCGTGCGGGAGTTGGCGAAGAGCTTGGCGAAGAGTTGGCAAGGCGGAAGTGAACATGGAAGTGGAGGCAGAGGTGGTGGAGGAGAAGGAGGAGGAGAAGAAGGAGAAGGAGATGAACAACTCTGATAAAATCTAACAACCCTCACCTGGCAGGTGGGGAAATAAAAAACATTTCCTAGCTGCCTAACGTTGCTTTCTGCACGGACAAGAAGCTTGCAGTCTTTTTGCCCGCGGCTACCTGTGCCTAACGTTACTTTCTGCACGGAGAAGAAATTAGCTCCAAATTGCAGCCTTCAAGCCTCCAAAACGTTAGCTTCGCCACAGCGAAACACCATGCCACGGAGGGACGGACCAGGCTGCTGCCTAACGTCGCTTTCTGAACCGACAAGAAACCAGCTCCAAATTGCAGCCTTCAAGCCTCCAGAACATTGCCTTCGAAACACCATGCCACGGAGGGACGGACCAGGCCTTCGGCCTGCAGCTGCCTCTTCCTAACGTCGCTTTCTGAACTGACAAGAAACCAGCTCAATTTGCAGCCTTCAAGCCTCCAAAACGTTAGCTTCGCCACGGTGAAGCACCATGTCACGGATGGACGGACCAGGCCTGCGGCTGCCTCTTCCTAACATCGCTTTCTGAACTGACAAGAAGGAAGCTCCAAATTGCAGCCTTCAAGCCTCCAAAACGTTGGCTTCGCCACACGGAAACACCATGCCACGGAGGGTCGGACCAGGCCTTTGGCCTGCGGCTGCCTCTGGCCAACAGCTGCTGGTGCCTGAATAGGCTAGAAACCAGCTCCAAGTTGCCTTTCTTTCCTCTTCCATGCTTCCTGCCCTCTCTTGCTTCTCTTCTTCTCTTGCCTCCTGCTTCTTCGCCTTGCTGCTTGCTCCTGCTGGCTTTTTCTTGACCTTCTTCTGTTTCGGAGTCTATTTCTACCTACATGAAAACTTTCACTTCTTCCTCTACTTCTTTTTTTTCTTCTTCTTCTTTTCTTCTTCTTCTTCTTCTTGCCGCTTCTTGTTCTTGCTCTCGTTCTTGCCTTTTGCTTCTTGCCTCTTATTCCCACGGCTCCGTTTTGCACCTCTTGTTCCCATGGCCCCGTTTTGCACCTTTCTTCTTGCCCTTTGCTTCTTCTTGCCTGCTTTTTGTCTCTTGCCTGTTGCGTCCTGTTCTTGCTCCAAGCTTCTGCCAAACCTTGCTGCTTGTAATCTCTTCTCTGACGCGCTCCCCCTGCCGTCGGTTGGGGTCGGCGGATATATTTAATACGTATGCCATATGTATCTAAATGTTAAATATGCGTTTGCTCCCAGCAAAACCAGCATGCGGTTTGTATCTCTAGGCTACCGCCCACCATTTTTGCAGAAATACAGGTTTGCGCTGGAGTACGACGATGACAATCCCGTGTCCCTGGGCATTGCCAATGAAACCCAGAGGCTGTTGTCGCTGAGGCATCACGAAACCGCATCGCAACTTAGAGATCACCTCCGCAATGAGGCGCACAAAAAATGATCTCTGTGTATGGTTTGTTTGAACGGAAACATTCGTGCTACATTGTTTGGCCTAAACGCACGGCTGCACAGTGTTTCATTTAATCATTGCATATCAAAGCATTTGGGTGCGAGGTGCATAAGATAGAATACACATGTGTTTTGAGCATTTGTTTTGATTTCCCTTGTATTTTCCTCCTTTTCGTCATGCAGGTCAAAGAACATCTCAGCAATGAAAAGGCCAGGTACTTGCCGCCCGATTTGGACCAGTTGTCTGGAGATGTCTGGAGCATGAGTGACAAAACGTGTACTGAGAAAATTCATTCTTGATATTTTTGGAGTTTTCTTGAGGCAGCTCGCGAAAGACATCAAACTCATGTCCAAGACTTGCTAAGTAGGGAAAAAGAGGCCAGAGTGCGACTCTCAGTGCCGGTTTGTAAATGGATTCAACAAAGATCGACGGGTATCAATGTTTTTCGACCATTGCCAAGGATAAGCTTCATGAACATCACCAAGATTTGCTTGGGCGAGAGCGCGCAGCTAATGAGGCAGGCGAGAGCGCGCAGCTAATGAGGCAGCATGATTTGTGTTTAAATTGGCCTCCTGACATCTCCAGACTATTTGAGCATATTTGAGCTGATTTCCCAGGGTCCAATTCCCTCATAGCGTCCCAGAATCGGCATCGAGATGTACATGAAGTAATCCAAAAAGAACGTAGTGCTCGCGAGCAGCCCTGCGCTTAGCTTGACATTTCAAGACAAAGTTTGGCGTAGTTTAACTTGCTAGGATTCGCTCCGATGCCAGCTCGGAACAAAGGCACCACAACATGCTGCATGACATCGTTCACAAGGAGAAGGCAGCGCGTGGAGCAATGGAGGACGGGAACCCAGCTACACTACACTTGTAAGAAATCAAGTCAAGGCATGACAATGAATCAACGAATTGTTGAACTATGTTGGGCATTTGCGAACGAAAGGACAAACGAAAATACAACGCCTTCATTCACCTCAATCCTGTGGCAGTGTAACCGATCCAAAAAGTCATACTTACATGGCACCACCCTCCAGGCTTGTCGTTCCGCTTAGATGTGCAAAATCCACACTGTTGAGGAATTGCTGGCTGCAGAGAAGGCAGAGAGAAGTAAACATCACTCGTCTCTCTCAGAACAAGCTGCATCCTCAGAATATTCGCATGGAAATGATGTTATCTCCATCTATCTCCCACGGAGTGTACTGAATTCAGTGTTCTTCCAAAGAAAAAATAAATTCTAATTCGCCAGGAAAGGATGCTGTCATGTATACAGCATTCAGCGAAAAAAATCAACGATAGTAAGGTAAACTCTGTGCAGAAGACTCTGGGCATATTCGACAGTTTGCTGCGGAAGGACGGTTGCCGGACGAGTTCCGGATATTTCCGCAGCTTCGTCAGCATTGCCACTGCTGGGTGTCATGAATATCATGAATATTGGCAACGATTTGAAATCTATATTGGAAAATCCATCTGAAATCCATATGAAAATAACATAAAATAACCATTCCTACAGGAGATAGATGAACGAACCAAAGAGCATCGGCGCCTGGGGGACGACCTCTCTTCACAGGCAGAGTGAGCCACATTGCGTCGTTTTCGCCAAGTCTCGTTTTCACATTTACACAGCATGCAGTGTCGTGCCTTGAGCTGTGCACGAGAGGTTTCCGCTTTGAAAGAGAACTTGGGGCTTGGCCTTTCTTCCAACATTGCACCCATGCAGAGCGACGTGAAAGAGCAGAAGGCAGAGCACAAAGCTGGCGTGTTCAGCAGAAGTGCAGCAATATTCAAAGGCAGTGGCTACTTGCTCTTCTTGTCAGGCCAAATTGATGTCACAAGAGCAAATCATCGCGAATACTCAAAAGCGCGCCTGCCTCGTAACGGATGCCAGTCAACACGGCAAGTCAAGAGACAAACAAAAACCATCTTGCCGCTTTACTCAAGTAGACGCTTTCTAATGCAAGGTGTGGACTACCTTGAGCGACTGTTGGGCGAATCTGCAGAACGCCATGAACGCCATTCTCAAGATCTTGAGTCCGCCCTATCCTTAAACTATCGCATTGAGATTTGAGAATAAACAAATAATAAGAAAACGAAACAAATAATTGCCAGTGGCACGTGGTTGCAGAGGTCTCCAATATGTGTCACGCCAACTCACTGAGAAATATGATGCGAGGCCAAATTGTCCCACGCCAGACTAGCCGATGAAGCCAAAGCCCGGGAGGCGCCATATTTCTTTTGTCAGGTGAGGTGGGTCGAAGCCACCAACCAGTTGTCATGGACATATATATATATGTTATATGGCCCATATATGGCCCATATATGGCCCATTTATGGCATTTATTACGACCAAAACCACCTTGAAGCTGCTTCCAACGTCACCGATTTTCCCCAGGCTCATCATGCCTCTATGGCGGAACGTCTCAACTACATCGAACAGCTGGTCAGGAAATCAGATCTCTTTGGACTGAGATGGCAATATTGTGGACATTTAGTTGAGTCCTTTTTCATCCTTTTCCATGTATTAACATATTCGGATCTTCTCAAACACTTCCAAAGTATACTTGACAGATTTGGCAGTTTTATAATATATATTATATATAATATCATAAATATCGTATATATCAGTTATTGTTTTGACATTCCGTTCCTACCATTTTCTGCTCAAGGTTGGTGACTCCGTTGACAAACATGCCGAGGCTGCTTCAGTTGCAGTGCAAAATTCTAAGCTTCTATCCTTGTCATTCAAATGGGTGCTGGTCATAAGGTCCTTGTAAGGATTGTAGATGAGGGATGGCTTTCGATGTTCAAAGTAGACTCCTCGCGAAAGTTTTTGTTTGAGAACTTTGCGGAAAGAATGGGGCTAAAGAAATGCGACACATCAATGAAAGATGATGAAAAGTTTTCGCAAGTGATTCGCGCAAGTCTTATGTCTTAAGCCAAGAATGGTGGTTTGGAGAAGAATTACCAGAAGCCAAGTTGCTTTGAAGACGCAGCGATTATGCTTGCCTCCAATGCAGCAACTCTGTTCCAGGGCATCCAGGCTGCCCATTCAAACATCGAAAAGCTCAAAGGCAATTTGCAAGAACAGATGTCCAGCAGGACGGGACCTGACCTTGATGGGGCATCGGTGCAGGATTTTTATCTGGCATCTGCTGGTTTAATATGGTTTAATGATCTTTAATGTCATTTTACGACTTTTACGTTGTCACTGATCTGTACTTACTTAATTACGATCATGTCTTCCATGGTCATCTAAACCTTTTACCACGGTTACTTGCTTGAACATGACGAAGGATGGAGAAGCTGCACGGAAGCATGCAGGAGAGGCTTGAGCGGCTTGAGAAACAGCCAAGCACCAAAGTTGGTACCGAAACGTATCACAACTTGCACAACTGAGAAACAGGAAGTGAATGGAAGTAGATTTGACCAAGGTTTGGTCAAGTGGACGATCGCAGAGCAAAGGAGACTGAGGCCCCGGTAGCGGAACTGTTCAATCTGCTAAGGACAAATAGAGACTTTTGTTGTCGTGATTGTAACACTTCAATGCTGTCATGGCATTCGGACTCTCATGACAGAAGTTCAAGGTAAACATGCATCTGACGGACGTGTCTCATTCTACTTCCTGCCATGACAATTCAAGGTGGCAAAACCCAAAGTTGTTTTAGCTTTAGAGAGCATAGTATTCTGGGATTCTCTGATTTTTACATCCAATTTTCCATCGGCTTCTTAGCATTATCAGATCATTTTCATGAAGCCATTGCACTTGACATCAACCACGCTTCCGGCATCATTCGTCAAGGAATTTTACGGACACGACAATTCATTCACAGATGTTGACTTTGCAGCACGTCACAGGCCCGTTTGGCTTTCTTGGAGCAGCAGTTTGGTGGTTCGCTGGTCCAATGCCTGGAATCGACGTTGAGCCCACCTTTCATCCGACCAACAGTCACGCGATGTCAGTACTATCTCGTTTTGAGACTCAGGAGACTCATGCTCGAGAGCTCAAGCAAGTCAGTAGCTCACTTTCATGCACCACTGAAAGCCTGAGAGTTAGGCATTTGCGTCAAAAGGATATCAAAACGATATCTTCGTGTGGCATCAGGTGAAAAGCCAAGTAGAGCAGGCCCATCAAAAGCTTGGGAATCATCACAGCTTCTTGCTCAGCCCTGGTGACCCATAGATGCTTTGACTTTAGCTTCGAACTTCTCAAATTCAGCATCAGTCAGCCGCTTTGGCTGTTCTTTGCCTCCCAAGGCTCTTTGCAACAGCATGCTACATTGGGAGACAGAGTCGACTATCTGGAAAAGTTGATGGGCGACTCTGCCGATAAACATGCAAACGAGATTGGACAGGCCGTTGATTTGCGCATCACAGCTGCGCCATGAAAAGGATCCGAAACTTGCGATGTGCAGTCACTCTATGTCTTGATGATCTTGATGTGCCAGAACCACCGCAGGCTCACACGAAGCTTGATCAGCTCCGAGGCCGCCTCACGGCTTTGGAGGCGGAATCTCTTCCGTGTGTTTGGTGGCTGTATTTGAGTGCGCTTGCACATTTGTGAATTTTCTTCTTGGTGTTCTTGATATTCTTGTTCTTTTTTGTCGTCCTCTTGTTCGTGTTCTTGTCCGTGTCCTTGTTTGCATTTTGATGAACATGTCGTGATGATCATTCTCATTATTACCATTATTGTTATTATCATTTGTCAGCACATTGCTACTATCATCGCATTTGCAGAGTGAGGATTTACTGTCCATTAGGCTTTTGGGTCAACCGTGGAAAGCCTGAAGCAGAATCACAGTGCTTTTATGTCCGAGAAGGCCAGGTGCCTGTCATTGGTCGAACGTTTAGCGAGCATGTTCACTATGAAAGCCGAGATCAAGTTCCAGCTGCATTCCTGAAGGCAAGCCGTGATTCACATCATGCAAGCCTGGCCCAAAGTGAGGATCCCAGTTTCATCTTGATTTCTTCTGTGGACGTTAGTAACTGGATTTCTGCGTGAGAAAGTGGAATCAAAGGAATGGATTATCTTGAGAAGATAGTGGGGGATTCGGCCGAGCACCACAAGAAGGACGTGTTCAGCTGGGGCTGCGAAGTGGTGAAAGGGCTTTGCAGAAAGACTCGCTACATTCTGGTGAATTTGCTTTGGTGCCGGACAGAAGACGCTGCAGGAGCTTCAAGCGACAAAACAAGCCCAGGAGAACATCTTAATGTGGTACAGGGCAAAACATTTCGTATCATTTCGTAGTGCGTTGAACGCTGCATTTTATGTTTTGTTTGCGTTTCTTAGTAACGGGTCAAAAACTGTGCCAACATTGCAAACTCTTTGTGTCCGTGATCACTGACAGCATTCGCTACAGGGGGCAATCTTTGGTTCTCAACAGGCACAACCACATGCCCACCGACAGCATGTCCACATTCCCGATGGGCAGGAGCAACTACATGATCGGCTCCATCATGAAAAACAACTTCGCGAGCAGGCGCAGCAGCCAGAGCTAGCCAGAGTGCTTCACGTATCTTCCAGCTCATGTTTGGTAATATCAGATGAGGTGAGATGATGTGACTTCTGATGTCCTTGCTTTTGAACTCTTTGTATGGACGCAGCTGACGTCAGGCACATGCTGATTTCGAGGGAAGGCTCAGTATGGAACGTGATGGACGTGGAGCCCACCATGCCACACTGGAGGACTGGTGGAATCATTGCTTTTGTGATTAGAACCACTACAAAACCACTACAGTCACTACAATATACACACCACTACATACCACTACAATATATTTGTGGGATACTCTTGGCCGGCACGTGTTGACAAGGAGCGATCGCAGAAACTGGAGCGCGTGGCCGCAGAGTTTTATGCTCAGGAGTGTTCTGCCGAAAGATGTAGTTTGAAGAGGTCAAATTTGAGATATGTTGAGATAATATTTGAGCCAAAAAAAGATGTGCAAAGAAACTGAGGGCTGTACGAAGACGATTTGATGCCTGCGTTGCGTGTCTCACAATTATTTTATGTCATGGTGGATAATCTTAACCAAAGGAGTCCTACTTGTACCTGCCATGCCAAAGCGTCCAGACGACTGCGTTTTTGCACGAATCCGACCATGGCCTGAGGCATCAGGAGAGTTTATCCCAGCTTCGTGATCACATGCGTACCGAGGTGTCATCAAGTTGTCGTAGGACAATGCTGAAACGTGCAGGAATGATCTGATTAAAATACTTCAAGCATCCCAAAATGGATTTGGATTTGGAGGATCTTAAATCGAACGAGGCTTTTACTAATCCTAACTTCTGTAGAATTCTGTGGAAGACAATCTCGATTTGTGTAATTGACGAACCAGAACTTTGAATTCCTACCAAATCAATGTACTATCAATGTACCTTTCTTTCCTATTCTACATTGACATGTCCTTCAGATTATTTTTTCCCACAACCGTTAGGGCCACCAGTGCCACCTGAGCGCATTGCAGTGAGAGGCGGCAGCTCGATCTCAGCAACACGATGCAATCCAAGAGCAGATTGGACAAGAGCGCCGGGGATCTCAGGTTCAGGTCCCCTGCGTCTGCAAATGGTCCTCTGGGTCTGCAAATTGGGCATCCCCAAGAATGGCCATCGGGTCGTGAAGAATCCTATAAGTCAATGGTTGGTTGTGGAAATGTTTTTTTTCCTCTGCAGTGTGTTTGTGGGTGTTCATGCGTGTTTTCCTTTGACTTTAAAATTGGACAGTTCATGTTGAATACACTGCCTTCTGTAGAAGAAGTTTTGGCGCATGGTACTTTCAGCATCTTTCACCAAATTCCTTGTGCAAGAGCACATCAACCAAACACAAACAACAGAAAGGAACGTGCTTAATATACCCTAAAACAATTTAAAGCATGTTTAATACTAGTTGGACGATTGCCAGTTTATTTTATACTCATAAGAAAGAGTTCACAGCTTTAGCATGCTTTACCAACGAGTTCTTCCTGGGTGCCAAGGTCGCCTGCGAAAAGTTCACGAGCAAAATATTCAATCCCACTTAGGGACCGAGCGAAAAGGGAGAGAAGTGCACGAGAACTTGGTACCTTGCCCGCATTTTTTAACAACACATTCCATGAGATTCCCATGATCAAGACTGGGATCCCTCCCGTGATCACAAACCCTCCAACGCACACAAGTCTGTCATGTGTTCTGAGTAACGTTATATAAGCATACCTAGTTTGCCTTTTTATGGCAGTGAAGCAAAACGACCAACTTTTTCAGGTAACTTTGTGTTTACCTAGCCCCACCCGTATATGTTTACCAGGTTGCCGACCCGACTGCAAGCTGATGGTGTGATTGCTTCTTTGTGTTTCCAGATTTGCTAAACCGACAAAGGTGAAGGAAAGTCTCAGCAACGAGAAGGCTCAGAAAACGACGACTCTGACAGATATGGTGCAAGATGGTTGTATGAAACCATTTTCACTATTGAACATTGACTCTCGTCGCGACGGTGCGCAGGCAGCTCGAGAGAAGCATCTTACTCATGTCCAAGACTTGCTAAGCAGGGAAAAAGAGGCCAGAGTGCGACTCTCAGTGCCCGCTTGGAAGTATACGACCACTTCCAGATGAAACAGCCACGAACATTACAAACGAGTAAAAAAAATAAATAAAAAGGATCAAGAAGAAATAAAGCGTTTTCCACAGCGATTGCCAAGGATAAGCTTCATGAACATCACCAAGATTTGCTTGGGCGAGAGCGCGCAGCTAATGAGGCAGCATGATTTATGTTTAAATTGGCCTCCTGACATCTCCTGACTATTTATTTCGCAGTGTCCATTTCTCTCTCATTGTGTCCCAGAATCGCCATCGAGATGTACATGAAGTAATCCAAAAAGAACGGAGTGCTCGTGAGCAGCCCTGAGCTTAGCTTGACCAGTTGATCACATCAACATCCAGCTTTTGCATTCACTCCTATGCCAGCCTGGACAAGGCACCACAACATGCTGCATGACATCGTCCACAAGGAGAAAGCAGCTCGCGGAGCTATTGAGGACGCTAGCTCAGCTTGATAGAAAAGAGGCAATGTCCAAAATCAGGAGATACTGGCGGAATTGGACTGATAGCAAGAGCAAACTTTCTTCACATTTGGCGCAGAGAATTCCAACGAATACTGCAGTTGTTTTTTCCTTCCAAGATAATATGAGCACAATTTTACCCACCTGAGCTGCAGGAACTTCTGGCGCAGGAAAAAGCAGAGCGAAGCAAACATCACTCATCATTCGAAGAACGAGCTGCGCACTTGGGACTTCAATGTATTTTACACATTTAAAAATTAAATAAACAGGCGTACTCCAAGAAGGTCCGGTTTTTGCCCATTTGTATTCGCTCTAAGGTCGACTCTGTGCAGAAGACGCTGGGAATATTTGACAGTCTGTTGCGGAAGGACCAGTGCTGGCTGTCGCAACCTGACACGATCAACGCCTCAGGGTGGCCGCAAGCTGTGCATGGACAGGAGATAGAGGAAAGAAGCAAGGAGTACCGGCGATTGTGGGATGCGATTGACACCCATACGCATGACCTCTCCACGCAGGCCCTGACAGAAAGAAGCTGTGGTGGAATCGAGTCATTGTTTTCTTTGCCGATTCGCATGAAAACGACTCATGGTGGAAAGTAGTCCTGCTATTGATAATGTGTTCTCCCTTATATTTGTAAATCGTTTGAAGATGTTTGAAGCCGATTCACTATGGACATCCGGTTCCTGAAATAGAGGCCATTGTCAGGGTCCAATAGCCTGCTACCTCTCAAAGGTAGTACCCCCAATAGTCAGGGTTCAATAGCCTGCTTCATTTGGGTTGATGGTGAATGACCCCTTGGCAGAATATGTTGGGGGTTGGGCAGCCTGTCAGGTCATTGGAGAAGGCGGATACGCGCCAGAGATCACAGCAGCCTGCTGAGACATGGCACGTGTTGCCACCGATGTATGGAAAAGGTTGTCTCATAGCAGGGGTTTCCGGTTGCCCATGGTTGCCCTATGTCAGGTCTCTGATCCTGCAGGTTATCGGCGATATCCAGCAATTTCCACTTCAGCCTCATTAGCCTCATTCCTCAGTGCCAGGGATGGAACTTGTAATATCGTGTGATCATCAGTGTGATCTTGGGCTTTGCAAATTGAGCTCTGCTCTTCTTGATTTTGCAGTTACAGTTATACCATTTTATACCAATAAGAATTCACATTGTACATTGGCACACACGCATGCTCGAGTGGGCAATGGCTCTCAAGGGAGGCAGCCACACATTTGGTACGTAAGGTGGAAATGTGCAGGGACTCCGATCCACGTGCGTTGTATGTGCGTTGTTTTTCTTCATGTTGAAGGATCCATTCAGACTCCATTCTTGCTTGAATGTTCATTGACTTCAAATTAAGGCGCAGCCAGCGATGCCAGCAACAACATGGACGCCTACAGTGCAGCCACTGCAGCCCGTTTATCAGGAACCAGCAGAGGCACTCAGTGGAACTATTTCGCAGTCCAGATCAGAAGGGGCTTGATTGGTTCTGACACTGGTTGTAGGTAGGTAGGTAGGCATTACATGGCATGACCATATTGACGTTGTATGACTATGATTGACTATGTATGTATGACTATTTTGGAAGCAAAGCAGTCAAGAACCAGTACAGTTGTCCATGTTGCTTCAGCCTCCACACATTTTGGGTACAGTTGGCTACTTGAGGTTGTGACAAGCTTGACGCCACAGACACCAGCTGTTCGCCAGTTCCAGCCGATGGTGCGACCTGACGTTTTTGCAGCCGATTGCAATTGCAATATGGGAGTTTCCATAAATGGGGGGTACCCCAATAGCTGGATGGTTTATAATTTATAATGGAAAATCCAATTCAAATGGGTACCCCCCATTTCAGGAAACCTCCACATCATCTTGGTCTTGCATTTGATATTCAAATCTGCGATGAGGTGCCAGTTCAACCAGCTGCGCTTTCTCCTCAAATACAAATCGGTATAGTCGCCATAGGTAGGTTGATGCGGTGATTGATACGACTGAAAGGACAGCACCGCAGTTGCACAGTCTGCATTGCACTTTTGCTCCATGAGGTCTTGGGGAATGCAAGGAAAGTGATCGGCCAATGCTGCTGATTCATCTTTGCAATTACGCTGAGCCAATACTGTACATACCTGTATGATAGTCTGAAATGGTTTGAAATTGAGCGTCCTTTCATGACTAGCTGATTTATAGAATGCACATAATATCCACTATTCCTCGCTTGAGGTTTGATAGCAGATTGATTGAATGATTGCTGATCACCATTGCCACAGAATGCCACAAACGGCATCACTTTGAGCCAATGAATCTAAACGCTAGATTGTGCAATGTTTTGCATCGTTTCTGCAATGAGTCCAGAAAAACAAGTCAGCGGACGGGCCCAAATATGGATTGAGACTCAGACCATCTCAGACCCAAAGTTGTAGCAATTCCGTTCGTGCCACGTCTTTGGAAGCGGGAAGCATGTGTTTTTCGCAGATTTGCCCAGATGTTGCATGCATTTGTTGATACCAAAGCTGTTTTTGCTTTCAGGTAGGATCTATGCAGACCGAACAATTCAGTATTTAAGATATTGAAGCAAATGTCAAAAAGCCGCATAAACTACATTCATTTGTAGAGCTCCAACCAGAAGCGGCCATGATGCACTGCCAAGGCATTCAAGATTCCCAAGCACATGTGACACAAATGCAACTCATACATACACATAAACATTCAATTTTGCTGACCTTGATCAGCTTTGATCGCTCACATTTCGCCCTGAGGCGTCGAGAACTGAGTTTTTCCAGAAATGGCTTAAGCCATGTCTCAAGTCTTTTCTGTTTATTTTGGCACCAAACTAAGCGCTTTAAGCTAGCCTCTGGTCATGAAACCAACCCTGTTCATGCTGCCCAATGTTTGCGGGGAATACCAGCTTTACCACCGCGTCATTTTGCCACAGGCGCTATGGCGGACAAGGTCAGGGCTCGGTGAATTCTGAAAGGTTTCGGATTTTTGTTGCAAATTGTGAAGAGCTTGCAGACTCGGTAGACTCGAACTTTTCACGACTTTTCGGATTTTGACCCAAGGAAGAAGCAGAGAAAAAGGGTGGTTACACGCTGGGGCCCAAGACGAGCTGGACAACCTTCCATGTCCTGTGTGTTTCATTCTTGTTTCCTTGTAGAATGAGATCAACAGTGAGCTGCTATGCCGTGTTTTTTTTAGAGCGAGGTACTGGAAACGCGACATTGATGATGCTCATCTTCTGCCCGACAACCGACCACAAAAACTGGATGAGGGAGGTGCAGCTCCGGCTCAGGACCGAGATTTCTGTGCGTTTCATCCAATCCATCCATCAATTTATCCGCTCCGTTTGCTCAGGAAGAGGCCGCTAGATTTTTTATCAGAGCTGGGATGTATAGAGTAAAAGAGCGAGATTGATGCACACGGGAAAATGATAGAAACAGATTGGATTTTAGATGATTTTAGGGTTCCATATGTTTCCATGTTTTGAGACAATCCCTTGTTATCCTTGTTTCTGGAGTCCGCTGGACCCCCCCAAAAAACATCCATTTTAACGAAGCTGACATGCAGCGCCTTGAAGCTGCAGGATGCTCCAAAGGACGCTGTGGGTTCCAGGCACGGGCAAATTAAACAGCTCGAACAAGCGGCAAGGGTGGCAACATGTGGCAACTGTGCTGATGCGAATGTGTTTCATCGATATTCATCGATCTTTCTGACCTTTCCATATTGCCAAGTGGTACTGCATCTTAAGCGTCAGAGAGCCACTTTAAATTTCGGCCGGCCACATGGAAGAATTCGCTAGACCCCAATTGGTTAAGACATGCCTCACACCGGCAGAAGCTTTCCAGTTGAGCCATGTGCCAGTTGGAACTCAGCTGGAACTTGGGAGGAGAAGGTGCCAATGACATCACGCAGCAGCATGGCATAGCATGGCCAAACGAGCGTTGCACTGAACATGGTCACCACGGTGTGATCGGATCAGAGCTCTGGTGATAGGATATGAGCGTCACAGCTAGGGCCGAGCTTGAGAAGGCGGCTTCAGAGTTTGGCGCTTCTGAAAGATGTTGCATTCCGTATCATCACGAAAGGTAGCGTCAGCTACCTGAGTTCTCCGTGCTTCAGCACAAGCTTAGGGGGTATTGGGGGGCCAGACCACGGAATTCATGGAATTCTCGCCGTTATGTATTGGATATCAATTATAAGGGGGGGGGGCCCCCCTCCCCCCCCGAAAATGGTCATGGGTTCAATTCCCACGGGTGACGCGGTCACGGGCCCCCACATTAGAGGCACACTTTCCATGAGGGAGATGTCCCTGTAGTCCAGCATAATTGGTATGCTTCAGCCTCAATAACAGTTGCTGCAAGGGGTCTTAAAAAGGGGTTTTAAATAAACCCCTTTTCGTGCATCATTTCACGCTGCACAAGACACCGTATCATGCAGTCATGCTCTGGATAAAATCATCTTAGACTGCGCAAAAACGTTTTTGGTGTATCATCTTAGGGGCGCAGCATTTTGACACCACTCCTCTCCCACTACACTACCTTTCGTCCGCCTCCGCCTGCTCTCAAGTTTCAAGAAGAAAGAGGATCCTTCAATATCACTCCGCGCTTTTGATTTGTCATACTTGCATTCATAAATCCAAATGGATTGCAGATCCTGACGGATGAGAGCTTTTCCTTGATCGATGCGGATGGAAACAAAGTGTGCAGCTCAATTGGCCTGACAAAGACGTAGCAACTCTGGTCATTCTTGCAAGCTGAGTGGGTATTGCATAATTACAAGTCAGTAGAAACCGATGGCATATGCTGACAGCCTTTGCCCATTGCTGCGCACCTTCGTATGTTGGTGTTTATGAGTCTATGACCTGTTGCCAGGTGCGGGGTGTTACAGCCACAGTCACTGGAGACTCGCAAGCGTACCACATCCGTGGCAGGCAGCCTCTAGAAGTCACTTGCACACCATACTGGGAATGCCATGCATTTCCCTGCACTCAGAGATATTTGGAGACCCTTTGAAACCCATGGTATCGCAAACATGATCATTCCGACAGACCTATCATGGATGATTCTGACCATGGAACCTGATGGAACTTTCGTTGCTGTTGCACACCCAGTTTGCTGGGAAGGTCACGACTTGGGTACGAGTTCAAGGCAGGACATGGAGCTTGCAACATTTATCCTCTCAGATTCATGTAGGCCGTTTTTTTTACAGGGTGCCTTTGTAAATGAATGTTCCCTCCAGGCCTGCAGAATATATTACAATGTATGTACAAATACGCGTTACATACCTACATATCATATAACATCATTTAACGTAATATCACAAAAGAAAGCAAATATTCATATTATACTGATATACACTACTAATTCATACTAATTTGTAATGTAAGATATGTATTTGCGTACATCACATCAAAACATCATAGAACTATACACACTAACTACACAAGGCATGTGAAGTCATCGAGGGCTCAAATATTGCCTACTGCAGGTGAAGCTGACTTGGAAAGGCTCGTTTGATGGCAAGGAGGTCTCTGGTGAGCTAGACATCCAGGAGATTCGGACAGTTTTTCAGGCTTGATGAGAAACTATATGTGTACATTACAGTATATGTGTATATTGATGTATATTGTAAATTATTATAATATAGAGATTGTTATATTTATTTATTTATTTATGTATCCAGTCAGTCAGTCAGTCAGTCATTCAGTCAGTCAGTTAGTCAGTCAGTTAGTCATTCATTCATTCAGTCAGTCATTCATTCACTCACTCAATCAATCAGTCATTGATTCACCCACTCACTCATTCATTCACTCACTCATTCATTCACTCACTCATTCAGTCACTCACTCATTCAGTCACTCACTCACTCATTCATTCATTCATACTATCTGTCCTGTATATAGTTGCTTGGTGGTCTGACATATACGTTAACTTCAATCCTTTTTGGGATGATGCAAGCGACTAGTTTTCAAGTGCCAAGGGGATTTGATCAGCCAGATATGCAAACATGTTCAAAAATCCCAGGGTTTGGCAGAAGAATCTCAGACCTTTCAGATGATTTGGACAAATCACCCATCTTTGTGCCTGGTATCATGACTAGAAATGAAGTTGAACAGATGGTAAGTTGCAGATATGGAAGCAGGGATTTCCGTTCCCATCACAGGAAGTTACGACTAGATTGTGCAAGTTGTTCAAACTGCGGAATTGCAACATGCTGAGAGGACTTGGACTCCAGTGACTTGGATGGTTTTGACATCAGGTACCTGAGATCAGATCATCTGCGTGTGAGTCTGCAGACACGACAGTGATCAAACATTGGCAGCAAGAGTTTGGCTCTGGCATCACCACGGATCTCTGTGGAAGGCCCAAGCCCAAAAACGCAGATTCCAAGAGTGCTGCGGAAGCTCTCAAAAAATCTGCAAGGCGAGCTGAAAGTTTGGACATTTGGGCAGAAATGCGGGGGTGAGACTCTTAAATTATACACAGATCCACAGTAACTATAGCAGGACCAGGCGAGAAGATGGAACCGGAGAACTCTGGATAGAAACAAGACATATGCCGTCGCGATTGAATCCATACAATCTCAAGATTTGTACAGAATAATTCAACAGAGTACCCTCGCCTTTGCCAGTACTGCAGACTCCTTCCAACCTGTTTGCTTTAATTACCTTGATGCGCAGGCCTGCTGTGAAAAAAGCGGCCGGGGACTTGACATCAGCGCTTCGAGCATCACCATCATTCTGGATAATCTTGATCACAACCTCGCTGCGACGTCACCTGAATGATGGTTCGTAGGGCAACTATCCCAACATAGCCTTATTATGCCTTATTTGTGCTCAGGTCAGGGATAGCGGCGCTGAGGAATTTAAAGGATTTTTTGATTTTTCAGAGATGTTGATGATGTTGATATTTATGTTCATGGTAACTTTTGCATGGGGTGGGGTGGGCTGGGCTAATAACGTTCAATCGTCTGCGTTCTTTGATTCTCCGTCTTGCCCGTCTGGCACTTCCCGTGGTAATTTCTAACCCGTTCTTGCTTCTATGCTATGACCGAAAGAACGTGTCAACACGCTCGTAATGTTACGTTGTTGCGCTTCCTATGTCGAAACCTTTTTAACCGACACAATGCACGAGACATTGGCCGGGGTGTGTGATGTAAAAATTGAAATGGTCTCGCAACAACGCACTCCACGAAGCTCCAGTGACGCTTCGGATCTCATCTCCATGACCTAGCAGCGGAGCTTGATTTTGAGGAAAGCGCGACAAAGGGGTAGCAAAAGGTGACGGTCAGACACCAGTCATAGCAAAAATGACTTTTCCGGGATCCATGGCAAAATGCCACCATCAAAGCCAAGCAAATTCAATGCAAGACAGTCAAGGTTGTATGAACTTTCCATCCAAGAGTGCTCGGAGTTGTCTTTCAGTTCGGCCAGTTGCAAGATGATCATTGTAAACTCTCTTCCATGGGTCCGTTGTTGCGCTTCCTATAGTTATAGTAAAGTAATTTCCAACCCGTTCTTGCTTCTACGCTATGAGCATGAGCATTTTAACACGCACGTGACATTACGTTGCTGCACTCCCTATAGTGATTTCCAACCCGTTCTTGCTTCTATGCTACGAGCATAGGACCATATCAACATTGTTCACGGTGTTGTTGAACTTCCTGTAGTAATGTTCAAACCGTTCTTGCTTCTACGCTGCGAGCATAGGAACATTTTAACACGCTCGTCATGTTGTGTTGTTGCACAAAGAACATATATGCCTCACGCAACGAAAATCAATCAACGCCGGACTCTGGGACTGGATCGTTAGCTGGCAGTGGCGTGGGAACTGTCTGGGAGACACATGGGCTCACATGGCAGAGTTGTTTCACAGACAAATGACAATTGCGTGTGTGCGAAGCTGAAAACCCCAGCGCTGCTATCCCCGGCGTGACCTTTATCTTATTTCAGGCTAGTGAATTACCAATGGACCAGTAGTACCGCACAAGGCGGTGGCGGAAGTTCCAAAGATAGATAGGAAACTATTGGAGAGGTGATTTGTTGTGATGCATGGATGGCAGAGGGATCGAGAGGTGGTTGAGGCTCTTTTTTCTTTCTCTCTCTCTCTCTCTCTCTTTCTCTCGCCATCTTTCTCTCAATCTTTTTTCCGTCTATCTGCCTATTTACCTATCTATCTGTCTATCTATCTGCCTGTCTATCTATCTGCTCTATCTATGTTTCTGTCTATCTGTCCATCTCTCCATCTGTCCATCTGTCCATCTGTCCATCTGTCCATCTGTCCATCTGTCCATCCATCCATCCATCCATCCACCCATCCACCCATCCACCCATCCACCCATCCACCCATCCACCCATCCACCCATCCACCCACCCACCCATCCATCCATCCATCCATCCATCCATCTCTCCGTGTCTATCTGTCAATCTGTCCATCTATCTCATGCAATGCTCCTTGTCTGTCTATCCATCTATCCATTTATCCATGCCTCCACCTGTCCATCTATCCGTCTATTCAAAAGTCGAAGTTGGCAGCTCCAAAACGAAGCAAGTCTGCGAGATTCACGAAATGCAAGCTCACAGCTCCGAAACGACGAAGTTCTGCGGGACTTTCTCAATTTTGAGGTTGACAGCATCAAAAACGAAGCCATTCTGCGAGACTTCCTTCAAAAATGGAAAGTTGCTTGCAGAGCTGACGACCTCGTACCAATGCATTTTGCGATTTTTCCAGTCCATCTGTCTAAACTATTGCGCCTGCCACGAAAAAGTGATGCCAGGTCATACGAAGTGCTGCACCTGTCACGCAAAATCATGTCAGCAAACCTGAAGATCTGATGCTCCAAAATGCATCCCGTCTCATGAAATCAGCGCCCTGACCCTAACATCTCTGATGAAGATGTCTCTTGTATTGCGCCTGCCACGCGAAATGCATTGTCGCAGATCCTCTGCAAATGCCCAATGCGTGCCATCGTTTTTGAAAGTGCCGCGGGACGCACACGTTTGACTCACTTTTGTCAAGGTGCAAAATCCATCGGGCCTGCCACGCAGAACCGCATCCGCACTTGGAAAATCGCCCGAGAGCGTCAGTTTTTGACACTATTGACTTCGAAATGTGCTTCGCGCCACAACGGCGTGCACTTTGTTTCGACATCTCAACTTCCAAAAGTCGTCCGAGACCGTTAGTTTTTTCACGCTTTTGACTTCGAAACGTGCTTCGCGCCACAATGGCGTGCACTTTTTTCCGACATCTTAAATTCCAAAAGCGGGCCGAGATCGTCAGTTTTTAACACTTTTGACTTCGAAAAGTGTTTCTTGCCACAACGGCGTGCACTTTTTGAACATCTCAACATACCTCAACTTCCAAAAGCGGTCCGAGGTGGTCCGAGACCGTCAGTTTTTAACACTTTTGACTTCGAAACGCGTTTCACGTAAAACGGCCTGCACTTTTCGAACGCCCCACCTTCCAAAAAGTGCCCCGGAACCACAACACATTGGAAAACTATGCCTTTTCGCGCGCCTGGATCTTCTTTCTTTTGCCTTTCTCTGATCTTCTTTCTTTTGCCTTTCTCTTCTCTGACTGCTCCCGCCTCTGCTTTTCCATCTGTCCATATTGTCGGAAGTTTGACTTTTAAATTTCCTTCCATTATTTGCGTGCGTTGTTTCAATCCATGTCCAACCGCACCACAGCTCCATTCGCATCAGGCAGAACTGCTCAGCCAACGCTTGCTGGCAAGGTTGGTTGCCTTCTGCTTTCTTTGTGCAGGAGATTGAAGGAGCGCATTTTGATAATTTTCGATTTCGCAAACAAATTGCCGCAACAACTACAGTTTTGATTTGGAAAGTGCCGGTCTCCACTCTCAAGGTGATACACAAGGTCTTGTAAATTTGTAGTCCAATAAATTATGAATGAAACTTAGCAATGTCTATAATTGAAACTGACAGCGTTTGAACTTTGTTCAGGTGATCCAGGCAGCACATCCCACCTGAACCCCAGCTTGGATGTAGCCATCGCTGCGTCAAAGATTCCGACAATACGCAGCGCCAAAGACTCTTGGACTAGACCGGGATTCGCAAGGATGAAAAGGAGCGTTGCGGGCATGCCAAGCAGATGTGCATGTCACAAAGATTTGAACTGGTGGAAGGTCAATCAATAGACCTCTTCTTGCAACAAGTATGATAGTAGGTTTTGAGTGGATGTTATTTGCGTACAGGTTGTGAGTGTTCTTGGGGAATAAACTCTAGAGTTTCCATCCTTTCAGTGATTTGGGCCAGATGTTCCTGGACCGCAGATAGGCTCAGGGCATATTGTAGTTGTAGTTTTGCCTTGACTTGGAAGAAGTCGGCGCCCTAGCCAAGGGACAGAGAGAGAGAGAGAGAGCGCGAGCGAGAAAGATGTGTGTGTGTGCGCGCGCGCACGAATGATTAGTTCAGTGATATTTTTTCAATTGAATCAAAACTCTAGAGTTGACGCGGATGAAACTTCGAGCGAAAAAGAACAAACATATTCAAAAAACAAGATATAGAGCCTCCATGTCGTACTGGTATGTAAGTTTACACATCCCTCTGCTATGATAGGCTACTGACGTTTTGGGTGGCTCAATCTTTGGCCTTGCCGTGCGCTTTAAAATCCCCAGGATGCAGTTCACTCCGCAGCAGCTCACGGGTGGACCAAAGTTCAATCACAAGACTCGGATTGGAAACTGGAGCGAGGCCGCTGCCTTTGGCCGCCTTTTGTTTGGCCCCTTCCTTTGGCATTTGTTTGCTCTTTTGGGCAAAAATGGGCAAAACACCACATCAACTGCTCAAAGGGACGATCTTGCTTCTCAAGTTTCTTTGCTTGATTCCGACAGGACCTGGAACTTGAAGAGATAAAACTTAAAGACTACCTCAAGAAAAAGGACATGCTCTGTTGTCCAGAGACTGTTTTGCACTGCTTCTGTCACCTTGAACTTCGAGGTTTAATGTGTTTTGGTTCGTGTGAACCTTTCTTGCCTCTGATGCAGGAGACAGGTAGTTTGATTGTCACTGCGAAGCAGCTTGGAGAGAACTGAGATTTGTGATTTGTGTCGGCAACGCACTTCAAAACGTGTCAGCACAACAATACAAGAAGGACAGAGGGACACTCCCAGATACATGGTGAAAAGAAACATAAAGAAACTACTTAACAGCAGTCCGCTCACGTGTGGGCAGAGCTAAAGGGAAAGGATTCGAAAGGATTGAATCAGGCTATGGTTGTTATCATGGTGTGTTTGCACTGGCAGTCACTGGCAACTGTGGTTGTGCTTTCCCCGGGCTTTTGTGCTTCAGCTGCTTCAGCGGTTGTTCTCAAGGCAGCAGCAACTGGAGTCTTGCTTAAAGCAGGATGAGGTCTGGCTTCTTGTCAGTTCCCTCGGCGGTGCACAACTTTTTAACACAGAAAAGAACCGCGTGAATCCGCCTCAATCTTCAGTTTCTTCGGTTTGTTGAACTCTCATCAATTTCACTTTTCGATGAATCTATTCGGTGACTGTGCCAGCTCTCCTCGTCATCTGATGGTCTGCTTCACTTCGGCATGAAAGCTATGCTGGTGAACCACCAATCCAAGGGTGCATTGCCAAGCCCTCAGCATTTGCAGGCTCGGTTGCGCAACATTTGATAAACTCAGACCCCTGAGGATTCTACTCCATCGTTCGTGTTTGGCCAATATGTCTGAACAACGTGCAAGTGGCAAATGTGTATATATAGCGCAACAATCAGCGAACATAAACAAAGGAAGGTGTGGGACAGTGGATTTCTGCGTAGAAATCAAAACACATACTGTACATATACAAACAGTCAAACAATTACAATGTATGTCAATGTATGTTGATTTATTTCCGTATGCATTGTACACCATATAAATGCTAAACTCTGGAGAAGTGTCCTCACAGCGCTGTTTTTGTACGTATGGTTTCTATTTGTTCACAGTTTTTCGGCAAAAGAATCCAATACATGCTTACATGCAGGCATATTTCTTTTCGTGCATGTAGCTACTATTGAATTTGAACCATGCTAGAGCATGCCATTTCATTATCACACTGGTCAACATTTCAAGTGAGAGTGTAATGAATTTGTAATTTGGCACGCAACAGGACACCCTGCAAACTCTGAATGAAGGCACACTAATGTAATCTTACAGCAGTTCACCTTGATCAACGACTTTGCCAAGAAGCTTAACTGATGACAGTACAGAGACTGCACATGGTCGGAGGATCCAGCAACTGAGTCGGCCCGACCCAGGAGTGTGAACCCCTTCGATGTAGTGACCAAGTCACACACCGCCAAAGCCTTAGTTGTGAGGATCTTGCATTCATAGCATGGATTGTCATCCTCTCGGCTTTTGGTGGGTTCCTCCCCTGCTTCGAGGCATACATGATTACAACTAGCCCCATTGGGAGCCCCTGCTTGCGGAATGTCTTCCTTATCGAGCGTGCCGATCCTGGTGATGGTCGTTTGCTCAGACCCATTTCGGCAGATAGTTGCCTTACAAACTTTGCCCATCCTTGCTCTAGGCTTCGACGACGATGTGCTGCACTATGGTCAGAACCTGCGAATCAAGCTTTGCCCCTTTTCGGAGTCAGAAGCTAAGCTGACAGCGAATTCATCACAGACTTCCACAGACAAACACACGCACATATATTCCCAAAGATGTGTTCCCGGAGGGGACTTTCCCCGAGTCATTGGAACTACTGTTTGGACCTCCAGGATCTCGACCGATGCCTATTTGCACAGTGAGATGGTCACAGGATTGGCTGCTGCCAAATTCTCCAGGCGAGCTCTAGGCTGCACCAGATATGCTTCCAGATCCTCACAAGATCTCTCAGCATGTTTCAACAACCTGTCCGACTGTCCGATCCTGCAGGCATCAGGAGGTGACTGCTTTGACTGTTCCCAGCGGGGAAACTCTTTGGCAGGCGGTGGACTGCTGTGGACTCCAGCACTGACAGTGTCATGACAGTGTCAACCTGGGCAACTTGGGCAACCAAGGCTGTGTTTCGCTGTGTTTCTTGTCTCCAGGCGCTTTACCCAGACACCACCGCTCGCTTTGAGATGGATGGGGAACCTGTGCCCTGCCCAGAGCCTGGGTTCAAATTCTGCTATGTCCGTCCATGGCGTCACCGCCAGGTACAAGCAGGAGCGCCTTTGGTAATGCGGCACGTGCAAACAGGCCGATAGCGATGTGAACGTGCCGCACAGAACTAGTTACGCAAAACTCACAGACGCAAAAAAATACACTGACATACATTGACCTGCATCCAAAACTGAAGGGTCGTTACTGATCCTGCGAAATGGTCAGTTTCAATATGTTTCTCACAATCACCAGGGTGCAGCGCACGAAGTCCTCCCTGATCTCCTTGTTTTCCTTCTGCTCGATGTAGTCGCGGTCACACCGCAGGCATAGCTTCGCTACGGCTCAAGGGCCCTTACAAAGGGGCATTGTGCCGAAACATACGGCAGCCACAGCAACCTGTCACCCTGCAAATGCTGGACATGCAATGGTCGTCAGACTTACATTGACACAGGGGGAAAAAGGTTTTAAAAGGCTGCAGCTGGAGAATCAAAACGCTATGTCCTAGAGGCTTCAGCAACGTTTCTCTCTCTTAGAGAGGCTTCCACCTCACGAACTGTTCTAAGCCGGGCTCTCAGTCCTCGAGCTTCTGCATCTCTCTGGTTGTCCATCTCTTCCATCTCGATGCCTAAGATCAGGCTGTCCTCCAAAATTCGGGATCTCTCAGCGCGCTCATCTGGGCGCACGCCATTCCAGTCGCTTGCGTCCAGTGGCACCTGCATGTGTTGTTCAGGGGCCAAAGTTCCTTGCATCAAAGCCGTGATGAGCTCTGGTGTCATCACTTCATCTACTGATGGTGGCATCGATTCTTGCAATGCCGTCCTTCGTTGGTTCACTTCCGCATCGGAGTAGACGTAGTAGCCCTCCCCCTTGAGGTAGACCACCTGTCCAGGTGTCAGCCATGACACCACTCCTCCATTGCTGCTCTCCACTCGCTCGCCATTTGGCAATCTCGGTGTGTTGGTCGCGGAGAGGATGTCTCCTTCATGAGTTTCTGGTTGAGCCAGTCCATCCGTTGAGAATGATGGCTCCTCTCCACTTCGGTTCAGCACAGAAGTCACTGAACTCTCCACGAAGGAACTGTCCCACTCATAGGGTGGACGGTTGTTCTCCTCATCCGGGATGAAAGGTTCTTGTAGGTCACGGGGAAGTCCAGGATCACCTTGATGTTCTCGATGCCGGACGTAGTTGATGCCGGCCAGGAAGGATGCGATCATCGCCACCAGGATCAAGACAACGATGACAATGATCTGGATGTAGGGGATCACGACGCCCTCCTCAGTGAATCGCAGGGCATCAGCACCAGGAACTGCAGCAGCAGCCGTCAAAACCATCCATGTAGCCAGAGCTGTCTCAGCTCGTTTGGGGTTGTTGCGCTTGTGCTGGGCCGCGTGGTAGTGACGCTTTGTGCAGTAGCGCTTGCCGTGCTCAGCTGGGAGTGAGCACCCATCCAGCAGGCAAATGTTTGCCTCCTCCTTGTCGATCTCGTCCATGTCTTCAGTGCGGAAGACGTTCTCCTGGATTTGATGTTTCTTGTAGATCTCCTTGGCCGCGTTGTCCAGGAACTCCTGCTCCTTGTCCTTGTCTTCTTGTTTCACCTTCTTGCTGGCCACATACTCAGGGTCGTAGCGCAGGCAATGAACTCCTCGTCGAAGCTCCATGGCCAGCTTGGTCTTGGCTGCAGACTTGGTGACTCCGTCTGCCAACTGCTGATGCGAGTTGCACCATCGCATCATGCCACATGCGGCTTGAAGTCGCTCGGCCGTGATCTTGATCTCGATTGCTGTCCTCTTCTCGGCCAACTTCATGCCAGGGGTCGCTGAAGTGCTTGCGTCAAACAGCGCTCGAGCGTCTGTGATGCAGGGCGAAATTCCAAGCCACTTCATCACATGCTCGCTGTCAGCGCCTTCAGAAGGCCATAGAATGAGCCCAAACATGGTCTTGGCCCATTCCAGGTTGTCGACCGCTGTGGTCATGATCTGTGCCTCTGCGCTCAGGGAAGATCGGCAGATCCTCGGCAGCTTTCTGCTCGCCCAGTCGACCACCGTCAGAGGGAAGGGTCGATCGCCATTGATCTGGTCCTCGGAGGCCAGAAACAGAAGCCACCCACCCTGCGACGATCCATCAGGCCGCGTACTCCAGGAGGCATCGGAGTAAAACCCAAAACGCAGCTGGCTGAGTGAGCCATGAGCTCTGATCGTCAGAGGGATGTCCGCGGTCTCCTTGGCGAAGCGCAGGATCTTGTTGGCCTCGTTGAGGTCGGCCACCTTGGCACCTGAGACTGTAGCCTGGGCCAAACTGATCGCAGCACTCAAATGAGGCTGTGTCTGGTTTGCTGGCCATGCCATTCCTCCCAGAAGTCCACGGAGTTGGCTGACCTCCCGATCAGTTGCCTTCTCTTCGGGGTTGGCCTTCCGGTTCTTCTCGATTGTCAGCGGCTTGAGCTGCTTGATGTACTTCTCCAAGCTGAAGTTCACCTGGGAGTAGTCAAGGCTCTGAGACATCTGAGCTCCACAAAAGGTCTGGTTGTCGTCGTAGTTGACGGCGCCAAATCGGAACCGGTGCAAGAGCACATGCATTCGCTCTGCAAAGTTCTGAGGATCACCTTGAGGTTCCACAGCGTCCTCAGCCTTGTGAAAGAACTCGCCCGCAGCGATGATGTCATCCACATGAAGTCCAAGGATGCCATCGACCACATAGTCCATGCCGTTGAGCTTGAACACGCGGAAGGGGTCGTCCTCCTTGTTGGCCAAGCGCGTGGACATGTAGAGGCAGCCATCCAAGGCATGCTTGAGGAATCCAACCTCCTTGGTGATGGCTCGATCGGCCGTCTCATTCCACTGCTTGGGGGCTCTGACATCTCCGAACGCCGGCTTGGTCATCTGCATGACTTGGTGCTCAAGGAGTCCAATCATCTCCTTCAGCAAGCGTCTCATGTCTGCCGAGGGCTCCCCGTACAAGTCGACCTTGTGGTGGATGTAGTCCGCCTGCAGGAATGCCGATTTGACATCCATTGTCCCAATCTTCCATCGAAGGATGCAGGCCAGGGTGATCAGGAGATACTTGCCAAGTCGTGACAAGGTCGGGGATTCTGTGTCCAATTTGGCTTCAAGGACATCACGGTGTTTGAATCCTTGAAGGATCACCCGTGCATGCGGTGCTTCATCTTTGTACCGCAGCAGGAATCTCATGGGCACGATCGTCCCAGCTGGTGCTTCGGTCCGGTTGACCGGTCTCCAAGCATCATTTTCGCACCAGGGCACCAGAGACTTGATTTTGGCCTCCTTGAAGGCTTGTTTTCCGGCAGCATCAAGTCGGGACTCGACCACCGCAAAGAGCTCGTCGTCAGTGGTCATCTGAACCATGTGAAGCTCTTCCAGCCTAGGTTGTTTTGGGGCTGGTTGACCATCATCTTGCCGATCTTGTCGTCGAGGAGGAAGTCCATCCAAGATGCGGTTGCGCTCCTCAGAGACAGCACTTGCCATTCGAAGAGCCTCGTGGTAGGTCTTCAGTGCCTGAGCTTGTGTGCCAGGTCCTTGTGGTTGCATCTCATCTTGGTTCTCGACGATGTTGGGTTCACGGCGTTCTTCAGGGCTTTGTTCATCCCCTTCAGCTGCCTGATCATCATTGTTCTCATTGTTCGGGGCTGCAGCTGTTGAAGTAGAGGTAGAAGCAGCCACCGCAGAGGGTGGTCCGGGGTCAGTCCAAATTCCAGCTGGCTCCGGATCCACGTACTCTGGCATAGGATGCAGTCGCCGCGGTGGACGGCTCGCATCATGTGAGGCAGTCTCTGGGCTTTCGGCCATCTCAGGTGACCGGCTGTTTGAGGTCTGGTCCTCCATCGGCTCGTCCGCATTCTGTGTGTCATCCTTGAGGTCAGTGGGGGTCTTGGCGTCAAAGTGGTGGTCACCCGCAGCGTCAGCGAGGGCATACCCCCCAGGATACTGGAAAGGATCTTGCTTGGTCTCAGCGATGTCCACAGCACGGACTGGGCCACGGACAGGTTTGAGAGCTCGAAGAAGTCGGCCTGCAAGAGGTTGTCGTAGTTGCTCCAGGTGTGGTGGTTGGCTTTGGCGTTCAAAGCGCTCAGGGACCGTCTCATGTCGTAGTTGAGCTCGAGTGCATCGGACCAATGATGATCCATGGACGATCCAGTAGATGGTGCTGGTGCGCTCGGGCATCACCTCCACCGCCACAACCAGGCATGGGCCACGCCACCGAAAAGGGTCAAGTTTCGTGGTGGCTGGCTTCCAGTAGAAACACCAATCGCCCACATACAGCTCATCCTGCTCCACTCTGGAACGAGCAAGGATTGCAGACCTCATGGCAAGGTCGGCATTGGCTTTGTGAAAAGCCACAGCTGCAGTCTCCTTGATGAGGGCGTTCTTGACCTGATCTCGTTCATCACCAAATTGTTCAGGTCCAGGCTCATCAGCATTGCCACCCTCAGAAGGCACGTAGGCAAAGGCAATGGTTGCCGGTGAGGCTCCAGAGACTGATGCCAGTCTGTTGCGTTGATGGCAGGTCACCAACAGCGCACGTTCAAAGGGAACGTCAGGCATCTCCTTGTGGAAGATCTCCAGTTGTTTGCGCCTCACTGCATGGTTGCGCTCGAGGATGCCAAGTCTGTGGTGAGCTCCACGTGGAATCAATTCCAGCTTCATCCCGTGAAGACTCGCCCAATCAGCAAAAGTCGAGCTCTGATGTGGGCCACTTGCATCCAGCCTGAGATGGGTCGGAAATCCAAATGACCGCATCCAGGAAGATTCCAAGAGCGCGATCTCAACCTCCGCCGTCTCCTCTGTGATGACATGGTCCATCTCGTAGCGAGAGTACTCATCCAAGACCGTCAGGACGCCCTTCTTCTCCTCATCCCACTCGACATAGAAGGTGTCGATGGCGATGGTGTGGTTGAAGTGTGGGGCTTTTCTCAAGGTTGCGACCCTGACAGCTTTTGGTTCTTGTTTGCTCCAGCAGGTGGGGCACTTGTAGTTTCTGGCCACCTGCACGTACTCCTTGGGGAAGTCTCGTTGCTTCACCGCTACGACCAGCTTCTGTGCCGATGGATGCCCAAGTTGTCGATGCAGGAGGGTGATCGCCTTCAGAGCCTCTGGGCCGGCGATCTTGATGAGCTCTTTGTTCTGCTCCAAGTACTTCATCTCCTCCGTTGACTTCTCGACAATCTCCATCATCATGAGTTCCGCTTGGCCACGATTGCGCCAAGCAATCTCCATCGAACTGAAGATGGCATCGCCCAACATTTTGACCAGGCCAGGCTCGTAGTTCTGCATCTGTTTGAGTGCTTTGCCTTGACCCATCATCTGTTGGTGAGGTCCAGGGCAATTGCAAGCCTTGTTCATGGCCTCTGCAACAATCCTCGTAGTGGATCTGAACCTCGTAGGCTTCTTGACGAAGGTCTTGTCCTTGGGGTTGATCTTGAGACCGGTGCGGCATCTGTCGAGCACCGTTTCGTAGTAGCCCCTCATGGATTCCAAAGTTGTGGTCTTCCATGACATAGCTTCCGCAGGTTGCTCCAAGGTGACATCACAACCAATGGCCTTGCCTTTCTTGTGGATGTCGTTGTAGAAGCGCAGATGAGTGCGTTCTTCAGCTGCACGCATCTCTGCAAGGAGAAGCTTTCGTTCATCGGTCCTGTAGTTCATATTCTGCATGGGTGACCACAGTCGGCACTCGAAGGCTACCATGATGTGCAGGGGCTGCTCCCTGTCCATCTCGTCAAGGAACCGTATCTGTTCAGCTCGATGATCAAAGTTCCAGTCTGGCAGGCTGAACACTCGGGCTTCCACTCCATCCTTCCGGTTGAGAAAGGCTGACAAGTTGCCCTCATCGACGTACACCTCCCAGAACTTCATCTTGCGCTCGGAACTGGGAAGCCTGCTGCAAACCAGTTGAACAGCTTCCTCCATTCCAGTGCCATCCATGTCAACCTCGATGTCCATCTCCAGATCGGAGACATCGTCCGTCAGGACTGATCCAATGTAGGCCACCTGTTCGGGGTCCTCATCCTCCAACATCGTCACGTTCATGACGTCCTGAAGGTCGTCGAAGAGGTTGATCATGTAGTGTCCATTTGAAGTCCTCGAAGGCTTCACTGGCTTGCCGTTCACCTTGATGCTCTGTTGTCCATAGTTCACCTCCACATTCCATTTCTCCAGGTCAGGTCGTGCTAGAAGAAGTGGTGTAGTGCCTGGAAGGATGTGGATCTTGAGCTTTGTCCATTCTTTCGCCACACAGACAGGGATCACCATAGAGCTCTGAGATCGTAGGATCACCCCATCACCAAAGCGAAAGTCTCGCACCTCGTTCACAGTGTCCACAAGGTGCATAAGGTCCCGCATCACCAGGTACTCGGCCAACTTGTCCCAGACTCTGGTACCGCACACCGTCCGTGTTGCGCCAGAATCCATGATTGCCCATCCAGCATCGGAGTCGTTGTAGTTGATCTCATCCGTGATCTTGGAGTGGACGTCCAGGTCAATCTCAGTCTCCTCCACCATGTTCGCCTCGTCGGGCACTTCCTTGATTCCCGAGGCAGGCAATCTATACCTCTTGAACCTCGGGCCATGTGAGGATGTACTCCCACTCGTCGTCGATCTTGCCGATGTCGAAGAAGTCGTTGTAGATCCTGGCCCTTGTCCTCGTCGACCAAATGCAAAGCGCTTGGTGCCAGGTGGGACAAACGACTTCCCTTTTCCTTTTGGGGCTCCACTTGACTTACCCCCTTTTCCCTTGCCTTTTCCTTTTCCACCACCTCCTTTCTTCCCTTTTTCTCCATGACCTCCCATGTCCAGGGCCACGACAGGGTAGAAGCCACGTGCCAGTGCCAGCTCTCGCATCTTCTTTCTGCTGTCCAAGTAGGAGATGTATGCCTCCTCCGTGGCAATGGCTGCTTCTTCAACTTCTTGGGGTGGTGGCTCATCATCGTCACCAACGTAGTCCACGTCGTCATAGTCCTCGTAGAAGTTCTCTTCATCCTCATAGTGGTGGTAGTAGGCCTCTTCCGTCTCGTAGTCATAGTCGTCCTCGTAGTGCTCGGCCATGTTGATGTCGTTTCCTCTCAGCGCTGAATCCTTCATGTTCGGCTTGCTATCTCCACCGAACATCCTTGTCATCGCCTTGGCCACATTCTTCACGTTGAGTTCTCCACCGCAAAGGGCCTTGATCTGAGGGTGGGTCCACCGAGGTACTCCAGCTCTGTTGAGCATGTGCCACCCCGCTAAGAGCGGTGGCACATCCACCTTCAGCTCCTTCAGCTTCCGCAGCATGGTCTGGTGTCGCACGATGTAGGCCTGCAACTCCTCGCCCTTCTCCCGCGCGAACTGCTCGAAGAACTCTTGGCATCGTTCTGGCAGCTCCACCTCCTCCTCATGCTGGTAGAGGAGGTCCAGCGTCTGCCGTATTGGCAGGAAAGGGTTCTCGGAGAGCTCGATGTCGTCATAGTCGATGCCCTCCGTCGCGTCCCAGGCCGAATCCTGCAACTGCGACATCACCGGGAAGGCTCCCTCCACGGCAACGTCGCTTCCACGCCTCAGGCATTGCCGACTGAAAAGTTCAAGTCGCCGCCTGTAAGCTCTGTAGGTCCGTTGGCACAGACCCTGTGCCGAGGGCGCCGATTTGGCCAACCCGGAGTCCAATCCCTTGTAGTAGGCACCCGCAGTCTCGCCAGCGCCATTGGCCAGTGTTGGCCCCGCCGCATCAGCAGCGGCAGTGGGATCACCTTCACCTTGTCCAGGATGTTGATGGCCACGGCCAGCTCCTCGACCTCCCTTCATCACCTCGGTAGCCCCAGCCCAGGTTGGGCTCCGCTACCAATCACAATCACCAGGGTGCAGCGCACGAAGTCCTCCCTGATCTCCTTGTTTTCCTTCTGCTCGATGTAGTCGCGGTCACACCGCAGGCATAGCTTCGCTACGGCTCAAGGGCCCTTACAAAGGGGCATTGTGCCGAAACATACGGCAGCCACAGCAACCTGTCACCCTGCAAATGCTGGACATGCAATGGTCGTCAGACTTACATTGACAGTTTCAATATTGAAGCATATGAAATCCAAATCTCACTCCAAGTCTGTTAATTACAATCAAAAAGAGCTCTGCAGGTTAGCCGTTAAAGGTGACCAACTGTAGTCATTGATTTTCGAGAGTTGATTGTGATAGTGGTGATGCTGACCAAGATAAGGAGGCGAAGGGAAGGAACACGTAGATACGTTTCAATCAAGCAACTTACGTTCATTCTTGAAACGATGCAGACAAACGCGTGACGGATTCTTCCCGCTGCATTGTTTGTGAAGGTTCCTTTCTGGCATCTGACGAGATTCCCTACCACAACATTTTTGGCGTCGAGTTTGAGGTTGGGATTCAAAACGAAAGGAAATGACGGATTTGTTTCAATGCATTGCTTGCAATTGCAGTTAGTGATAGGATTGCTTGCTTCGCTAGTACGCTGGATTGGATTTGTCCTTTTCTCTGACTACTTGCGTTAAGCAGAATCAATTGCAGGTGCACTGTTTCCACTACTACTCCCTCGGGAAGTCGCAGAATTTAGTTGGAGAGATGAAGGGCGAGATCACAGGGTCTGCTCAGCCTGCTGTACTTGTGTTCCAGTATTTTTTACAATGTTACACATGTTGCACAAGCACCTGAAGATTCTCCTGAGATACAGTCATTGAGTCTGTGCTCCAGGGATTATGCCCTGCGAAAGCATGGCCTTCCAAACATATGGAGCTTCCTCACTGATGATGGAGGTATGGTGCATTCCTAAGATGCCTCGTTTTTGTAGTCTGCAAACATGAATCGACGCGATTGCAGTCGATGCAACTGGAGCAGCCTGGTGACCGCAAGGTTGGTGACCAAACCGCCAAGCCGGAGGCCGACGCCTGAACATTGCATCTTTTGTGCTAAGGCAGAGCACCACTTGGCACCATTGAGCTGGAAGTAACCAAAGACTCGATAAGTATGCAGAATGACCAGTCTTATCAAGAAGTTCAGATGTATTGCGCACAAATCACACAATACGTTGTTTTGAGCCAACAGCAGTTTGTGCAAAGTGGAATTCAAGGTTTCACCGCTGCTACAAGTCCAAGATCGATTTCTATTTGAGAATCTAGATACACAAAGGTCACATTCACAGTGTTGTTTCCAAAACCCAAAATAAGACATCCACAAAAAACTACATCGATGTGTTGCAAAAAGCAGCTAGTTCTCTAGGCGTGTAAATTGCTGCTTGGAGAATTGGGTCAATGAGTGATTCCACATCCTCACACCCTTCGTGAGATCTAAACCGCGCGCATCGTAGATGGCCAAAGGAGGTGTCTGTCAGCCTTGCTTGCTGACTGGCTGGTGTTGAGATATGTTGAGATCTCCATGAGGTTTTTGTGCGGTGTGGTGTGCTGTTCTCTCACGCTTGGAATATCTTGGAATTGTTGCCCCATGTTGCCCTATGATAGATTTTGGTGTACCATGACATCGTCCTTCCAAAGGAGGGATTGAGACGATTGTTTTGTGAAAACAATACCAGTTGACCAGTCAATGGTGTTTGACCCAGTTCCCGTCAGGTCTTGTCGGTATGTTTGGGTTTTCAAACGTAAAGAGATCGGCTCCAGTCTCGAAAAGAGATCACTCAGGGCCAGGCAGGGCGAGCCATGCAGGATCTTTGCGAGCAATTGATGTTGCCAGTTTCACAAAGTTTGAGCTATACTGAATGGATGCAGGCAGTAGATGCAATCGACAGTGCAAGGGATTTGGCGCAAGTCACACGCTGTGGGAAAGCATCTCTTATGCAAGTCTCTGAAAGACTCCAACAGTGGAAGACAGGAGGGGAAGGCGAAGGGAGACCGAAAGACAGGTCGAAGGAGAAGTTGCTGACAGATTGCTGCCATACCTTTATCGAACACTGCGCAGAGATTGTTGAGATGTCAGGTGCAACTCCCAAATTGGCATCCAACTTACTGGGTGCATCGATTCGAATGGCAGAGGTTGTTGGAAAAACAGGACTTCTGCTCTGCGCCATGGAATCCGAGTTCACTCAACTCTCAGACAAAGTATCTAGAATTGAGCTAGTCTATGAAGTGGCGGTAAAACGTGTTGAACTCGTGGCTGGTGAAATAGCTCAGCTGCAAAAGCAGGCCGACTCTGCTGGAGCCCGCGCGGAAATGGCACTGAAACGCGAATCGCAACTGAAGCTCCAATGCCAAGAGTTGAAACGGAGTTTGCAAAGGCAAACGACAAATAGGAATGACAGGTCACCCAAGCGAGTCGCAGACAGATCACCAGCCAAGGGCTCCAATTTCAGCGTCTCCAAGCAGGGCCATGATTCAAGTGGGCAACGAACGCCACGCTCTGATCTGGAGATGCCGGATCAAACTCCTGTGATTCGGTCACGCCTTTCTGGGGGCCAGGGATCTCCTGGTTATATACAGAGAGATGTGGGACATGTGGGACATGTGGGACATGTGCGACCTCACCTGCCAAATGGACATGGAGGCTTCTACACTAAGAGCGCCAGTGAGGCAGGGGATACGAGCGGAGAATTTGCGCAGACGCCAATGGGCAACGTTCCCACGAGTACACACAGCCCCAGTGCTACTGTTAAATCAGTCCCCTTGAGTCGTGTGAGTCGGTCAGGCCCGTCAGCCCCTCCAGAGAGCGTGTCAAGTATGTGGCAAGATCCACTGGAGGGAGCTGTACAGGCTGCATTTGATCATTTGCATAGCCTGCTGCAGCAGGTGGAGGACATGCACCGAATATCACATCCTGTGGCAAGCTTCCTGGCATCTACCAGCTCGACTTCTTCATATTCTTCATTGAAAGGTCTGAATCTGGTTTCGATGGCTGGTGCAATCCACTCATGGGTAGATAGTTGTTTGAAGTTTCAGGATCCCGTCCTTGCCACATCAGTGAAGCAGTCTGCCTCACATTTGCAATGCCTGGCGAGCCTTTTGAATGGCCAGTCAACATCTTCATAGTTCTTCAGGCCTTCCCAGAGATCCCAAGTTGCAGAACGGCTTGTTAGGTGGCCTCACGGACTCAGCCTTGCAGCGCTGCATCCAACAAGTTGCAAAATACAAATCCAGGCAAAAGGCGCGACATGGCGCGACATACCAAGCACAGGAGGTCTCTTGAAAAAGGCGACATGTCATTTTATCGACTGCTGGGACACTGGGCTTCGCGTTGCAGATACAGTCATCGTCATGAATCCCATCCATCCTCCAGATCGGGCACGTGCACTCGCCTCGAGCACCTCAGGCACCCTAGAGCACCCCAAGGCTGCTGAAAGTCCAGTGAAAGTCAATCTGGTTTCACCTTCAACGCCCAGCTGAGATCCCTGCGCAACTTGAGGGTCAGGAAAAAAACAGCAGGAGTCCAGAGTGCAAGCATTGCAGTCTCAAGAAGATTCAAGTATACGTACTGCACCATGGTACGCCGCTGCTTTTGGCTTCTCAAAGTCACTGTCCACGCAGATGACTGTTTGATCCGGTATTGATTGCTGGCCTCCCAGTGCTCCACACACAGCCAGATGTAGGTATAGCTATGATGACTGGCTACGGAGCAAATTATAGATGCAAATATCCCTCAAAATACTGGAACAGCGCAGTTGGCACAAGAGTGTGGGTCCTGGGGGATTAAAATTTGACCCATGCGAAGTCGCATAAAACTTTGTACCATTTTGTACCCTTTGGACCCTTTGCGAATCCCCTAAGGTCAACATGTCTGGATACCCATCCGATGGCTACAGTTACGGCGCAGCGCCTGCATCCTACTGTGGAACTCTTTTATGCACAGCATATTAAGACTATTTGGAATATGTTTTTTCATAAATGCGCTTTGGACACTTTGAAGCCTAGGCAGCCCAACTATGGATTTGAGGGCAAGAACGGCTGGGAGTCCTAGCGAAATATTACTCTCTGGTAAACTAACACAACTATGGAACATCTCCATTTTAAATAGGTAAATCAACTATAAGATGGCCATGTTCAATAGCTATGTTAAATTACCAGAGGGTATCATCGATATGACGAGATGCTTCAAAAGCCTTGCTAAATGGTTTTGATGTATGTTGAGCCTGCGATTGTACGGTCAACATCGCCTCTGTGTCTCACACTTGCCCACACATTCCGTCTTGATAGACACTTATTCCATTGATGTTTGATTGCTACTTGTGGTCCTCTTGCAAGCATGTATTTAGCATTGTCATGGATGACTGCAGATTCGTGCTCAGCATTGTACGTGAGTGGTAGAACCTTGAACAGATCTGCATCATGCGCTGTTCATACTTGGACCACATTTCTTGCCGAAGGCATGACCAAGTCGCCTTTTGGCAGATCTCAGCGGCGAAGTATCAACCTCCCGGCGTTGGCGCTGTGCCTTGGAGTTGTCTTTTTCAGCGTCAAAGAATATCCTGGGTTTTCAGAAAGGTGTCAACTTTAAAGATGAAAAGATGAAAAAAGGATAGAAATACGCAGTTCTTTGCGTCTCCGGTACATGTAGGCCGAATTCTCCTTGAGGCTACCAGATCTATCAGATATTATCCTGTTTCATGGCTATATTTCCAATCACGATCATGACTGTGCTGCAGCTGCGAGCTGTTGCTGTGTTTGCTAGGTGCCTGGTTGTGCCATGGCTGATCTTCGCATCAGTTCGCACTGGCATGTGAGAAATTCTGCGAATTGGCTTCAGGATCTTCAGGACAGTTTGCTTTTGAGTTTGGGGTGACAAACTCCAGCGGTGAAGCGCGGTAAGTCTGCAATGGCCAGGTCTATAGCCTTTGCAGTCTTACCATCCACTACCAGAACCCAGAGTTCGTCCTATGTGGAGAAGTGGCTGCTGGAGCCGTTGTGCTAGTGCAGGGATCCCAGATATTTGGTAGTTCTTAACCGGCAGCATTGCCGGCACTGGTGAGCATGGGAGTACTTGTTGATTTTTTTGTTTTTTCCGCGTTTGTATCGACTTGTGACTGAGGATAGCGTACTCTGCCCTGCAAAACCTCAGGCAGCGTTCATCACGCGATGGAGTTATTTCACCAAACTTGAGCGAAGAGTTGATGCGGCGATGCAGGAGTGGAGAAGATGGACAGTCAACTTGGTACTTCTTCCTCCTTCTTTGCTGCGGAGCTAACCTGGCTTTGGCCATCGTTCTGGGGAACATGAACTACAGGCAGGCTGTGAAATGGTCATGTCACAAGTCCAGCATGCAAGTAAGCAGGACGGATTTGCTCATACAATCTAAGATATCTAAGCAGTTGTGTCTGTGTCTACTTGAAATTAGATGGGGCCATGTCAAAGGCTTCAGGCGATGTGGTTTTGATGAGGAAGTCAGGGCAATCGTTCAGAGCAGGACCAATATGGTGCCATTCATGGACGTCAACAACATGAACGACTACGATATGGTGAATCCGGCAGAAAGCAAAGGAGTCAGCAAGACAAACTTGTTGCTGTTCCATTTATTCCATTTATCCACCAACATATGTGATTAACGCCTTGCAGATCAATATATTTATTAGTAACGCAGGAAACCAACTTATGGACGCTGGCCGTATACACTTTGTCCCGGAGTCAAAGCTCGACATCACTCATTCCATGGGCTTCAGGCGATGGCACGCGTGCAGCTGCACAATGTTGCTGTTGGCTGTATTGATACTGTAGTGTCTGTATTGAGATTAATATGATTATATGATATTATATATTATAAGTGTATATATATATACACGATTATATACGTATATATATACATACATACATACATACATACATACATACATACATACATACATACATACATACATACACATATACATATACATATATATACATACATATATATATACTTATACTATATATATCATTATATTTGCTATGCTCAACTGATATGTTTTTCAGATGTTTGAAGACTTGAAGCTACATCGTCGTTTCACCTCACAGCCTCAGCGCCGCCAGGAATATGGACACTTATTGCGTTGCTCCGATCTCGATCGGCGAGCAGGACAACTATGACTTCTGGGCTGTTGGCAATGGCCTTAGATGGCCTTGAATGGCCGCCATGATGGTTTTAGATGGCCTTGAATGGCCTATTTCAGAAGAGGAGGGTCAAGAATGATTTGAGCAGTTTGGCGGTGCTATCTTCCAATTTGTTCAGAGCCAGACTACATTCCTCCCATTGCAATCCATTGAGGTCTCAACTGCTGCTCCGGGCACGTGGCTGACTTTCACTGTGGTTCAGCCCTTGGCTCCTGACAAAGAAAAAGAAAAGCACACAAAATTCAGACAGGCTCTTTGCAATCGATTTTTTGAACCTTCGACATTCGCATGATTTGCTTTCGGATAAGGTGAATTCAACAACCCAACAGCGCACGCGGGTCTTCGTTTAATGAGGGATGATTTGCGATCCTACTTCCGACTGGCAGTGCAACAAGCAGAGGTGTGCGTGTTTTTTGCCGACTGCATTTTGGACAATCATTGTTTCGAAAAGCTTTTGCAGTACTCCAAGCTGGCATGTTCACCGGGCATCCACTACTTCAGCAAAGCACGACAGCATTGCATCAGGCTGCCTACAACATCCGAGCCAATCATCCGATCTTTTTCTACTGGATGCAGGCATTGAATTACATTTAAACCACTGGTACTCACAGTGATGCTGATTTGATCTCATTTGATATGCCGTGCAAGCAAGTCCTGTATGGCAGGACCCTTCCACAGAGATTAGTGCATACGAGAGCGCGGCGTACACGGTGGATGCAGACTTGTTTATCAATATGTTGAGTGATTCCTTCTCAGATTGCTCCGCTTTGAAATCATGGCTTTTGAATGCTTTTGATATTGGGCATTTGTGAGGCAGCATTTAACAATTTCATCCCGCTACAAAGTGAGTAAATTGTAACCTGAAATGGCAGAACTGGATGGTTGGTATCTTCGTGGCATTTGGTGTGCAACTTCTCCTCGTTGTCGTTGCCACTGTTGCTTTTGCAAAACTCTGCTGAGCCACTTAGCTGCCTCAGGGAATCTATTGGAAATGTCATGTCTGTGAGTCCGGATGGATTCTGTATTATTTCAGTATGTATTATGTGTTTGTTCAATTTGTAGGCATTTTGCTCTTTCAAAAGTAGTGTGCATTCCGAAGCCATTCTTCTTTGCATTTTCTCATGCAGAATAGTGCACCTCAAGCAACCTACCGAGGTGAAGGAAACTTCAGACTTGGTACGCTTGTGCAAGCGCGGCAAAAAAGAGTTTGACAGTCTGAAAGTTGTTTGAAAATCCCCCTTGGAATTTCCCCTACAGAATCGGGAACGTTAGGTCCTGGAAAATGGTGCATTTTAACCCCCTGACTTAATAAGGGGTACCTACCCAGTGTCAACGCTTTCAATTTTATAGAGGACCTTGGGGCCTCTGATTCTATAGAGATTTCATGTTGAATACAGCACTGAGGACTAGACAGCAGAGAGTCTTAGGGACTGCGATTCTACAGTGGGATATGTTCTCTTTGGATGTATGTCATGTTCTTCAATTTTATAGAGAAGTATTGGCAGAACCAATTTCCCACAACAATTCTTTGATCATCCTTGATCATCCTTCATCATCCTTGATCATCCTTGTATATTTTGGAATCATTTGGAATCTTGACATATTTTTGGAAACTTTTGGATACTTTTGGGATATATTGGAGATTTGTTGGAGATCTATCATCAGGGTTTCATCAGTTATCATCAGTTATATTCAGCAAATATGTACAATTTTGACATTTCAATATCTTACAAGAGCAGCTTTTTCTGGTTTACAAACTATAAAAGTGACATTTTTCATTTTGCATCATTTTCCCGTTGTGTCTCCCCGTTGTGTCTCCCCGTTGTGTCTCCCCTTTCTTTCTCCCCGTTGTGTCTCCCCAGTGTGTCTCACCGTTTTTGGGTCGAAGTCCTCGAGCCAGCCTTTCCGCCTTTCCGCTAAAAAAGAGCAAACGGATAGAAACAGAACAGATCGATTTTCAAGATCTTTCAGGCATTTTTCACAAGTCTATAAAATTGAAGGGGTTGACAGTGAACACTTGGAGCCTTTGAACTCTATAAATTTGGGAGTGCATAAGGCAAGCTAGGCAAGAGTAACTGGAGCATTCAGGTCAGCTGTCAATGAAGGAGACTTGGGGAGCCTGATTTTATAGAAGGCCAACTAACCCCCCCAACCATGAACGAGAGTGACTGGGCGGCATCGATTCTATAGAGATTGTCAACTTGAAAATACCTTGGGGTCTCTGATTCTATAGATGCATTTTCAGAAAGAGGGTCAGGGCCTCCCGGATTATCACTATAAAATTGTCACACCAACACTCTCACTTAATTCAAAGGGGGATGTTTGAAACGAGTTGATAATTTGACAATTGATGATAATTGTGATTTGGTGCAAGTTGTTGGCTGTTCGTCTCGATAAGGTTGCGCCCTGATTTGCCTGTAGCCCCCCCTCCCTAAACAAATACTATACCCTCTATAAAGTTGGTTTTCAAAAACAGTTCCCCGGACAAGATGCAATCATACATTTAAGATCATTTAAGTCAACAATTTAAAACTAATTAATACTAAAAATATGTTTTTGTCGACTGGTGTACTTGTATTGTAGTGAATGGGGTTCAGCATGTTGATTGCATTACCTTTGGCACCTCGAGTTTCTGATTTAAGAAGGGCAGAATAAGAGAAACAAAAAGAGAAAGTTTGCTGCAATGCCGAACCTGGTTCGCTATTGTGGCAACATTTTTTGGCAGACCAATTTTTCTGAACAAATATTGCTTGTTTTGTCTGAATTAACTTTAGCATGTGTTTTTCTGAGGGAGAAAAAAGACTTGCTTGTCTGCCTTTCCTAAAGGATCCAATCTCTTATTACACCATTCTTAAAGAATCACATCTGAACATATTTTCAAGCCACTAGACCCTGAGAGGGTCCAGTTCACTTTAGTAGTAGGTTTGTTGCCTAGGTTCGGAATTGCAGCAACCTTTTCCTGAGGTGATCCTTGAGCCAAGAGAAGAAAGAAAAACCTTTTACAAAAGCAATTGTTAATTTCAATCTTCAAGTCTTTCCTAAAGGATCCAATCTCTTAATAAACCCTGCTTAAAGAACAACACCTGAACAAATTTTCAAGCCAATAGACCATGAGAGGGTCCAGTTCAGTACATGTACTCTAAATATTTTTGAGATTTCTTGCCACACTAGCGAACCCAGCTACAAATCAGGGGCTGACATTAATCCGATAGATTGTCCATGGAATCAAGGAATGTTGGTCCTTGAAAGGTACCATCCCAGCGAAAGAGGAGCTTCACTTCATGAGCCCTTGAAACTTCTGTGCCTGTCGAAGGCTCAAGATCCAAAAACAGTCAAACAATTCAAACACTTAGAACTTCCACAATCTTCTACAAGACAGTCAACTTTACGAAGTTCGGACATTTGAGTTCAGTTTCACACAACAGTAGTACCTGATTCCCTCCAATGGCAAAAGCATCACCAGACTACTACAAGGACCGGGAATGATAAGCAGAGCAGGGAGGCTCTTCTGAAGTTCAGATGCCGACGGCAGTGCGCAGATTTTTTTTTGTGGTAGTTTGAAATAGTTTGAACCGCCGAACCTGGACCACCTTGCATTTCGACTGGAGAGGTTCTGGGCGTTGGAGTGAACGCACCAGAAGCTGACATCAAGAAGGCGGTACCTGCCAAGCAGTTTAATGCTTCGATTGCTAATGCGTGCACACAGACTTATATAGCCGTGACAGCCACAGAAATTTGACCCGTGGTTTGGAAGCTGATTACTTTTAGACCGTGGTTTTCACCATAAAGTTTGGAAGCTGATTGCTTTTAGATACGGAGCCCAGCGGAATAACGAATTATGTACATGTCTCCATGTTCATACTATGAAGGTATGGTGTATATGTTCTATATGTGTATGTATATTATATATATATATATGTGTGTGTTACAATCGTTTCGATTTGGCTCTTTTGACTTTCATTTGGAGCACCATGAAAAGAGTTGATTGGATGATTGGACAGGCCTACAGAAAGCTTGCCCTGCAGTACCATCCAGACAAGAATCCTGGGAACAAGCAGGCGCCACAGGGCTTTAAAGATTGGCGATGTTGGGAGGCGCTAATGATTTGGATAGGTGAACTGCCAAGAATGGTGCCTGAAAACCTCCTGTACCCGTTGTCCAATCACGACTTGACATTCTTAGTTCCTCCGCTGTTTGATAACTATTACTTCCCCAGGCCCAGGTGATTCAGATTGAGAATTGCAATATATGTTGGCGTAAAATCCAACAAAAACTTGAGGCGTATAAGATCTCAGTTAAAGAAAATAGAACTATTCTATTAGCACGCAGCATGTTCCGCGACTTTTCTATCTTTTGCAACATTTGGATGCTGTCAAACAAATTTCTCTTGAAGGGACTGGTGAGAGGAATGTTGCGCCTTCCCAACATCGCAAAGCAGTATTTGGAGCATGTTGGTTGAACCTCCAGGCGATTCCTTGTGCTGCCAGGCGGAGGAAAAATTCAAAGAACTTGCAGAGGCATACTCTATACTCAGCAGCGCCGACAAACGCAAGCACTATGACTTCGTGACTCAGATTCAAATTGAAACGCAGGATTTTGGGGAGAGAGGCAGTAGCTGCTGGAAATCTTTGAAACTCGCAGAGGAAGTAGGACCAAACCCCAAAGCACAGAGAGCGTGCTGGAAGTGACAAGCATGCAAGGGACAGCAGGAAATAGAAGCGGAACCCACATATTTGAGCCAAGGAACGGGCTGCTCCTCAGCAACAGCCACATGTTCGGGAGGATGATGATTTCCAGTGGTGCCTCAATCGCTTTGCTTCCACCTATTGAATCCTATTGAACACTGTGCAGCAAGCTGGTAAGGTGTTGTTTGTTTGGACAGTCTTTTTGCATTGGGTTCAATGATTTCAATGCAGATCGTAGTCTTTGTAGTAGTCAAATGCTCCTTGTGCAGGTGGGGCAAAAAGCCTGGAGAGTCACCAGGAAACCCTTTCGCAAAGCCTACCAGGCCTACCAAAGCGTCCACGGCTTTGGCCTGAGAAGTGGCCAAGAAACAGAAGGGCGCAGACCACCCGCTTCGCAGCAGTGGTCTCTGTGAAAAGTAATCAGTTGATATCAGTTGATATCAGTTGATATCAGTTGTTGATGATTTTGATGTGTTCACGATATATTTGGCTTTCAACTTTCAATTCGTGTCGTGACGAACATATTGGCACATGTAACATAGCATCAACAAACTCTTTGGCTATAGAAGGGCTTTTCAAGCCCTGAGGTTTCCAACATTGCGACAATATAGATCGAGGATGATCGAGGTTTGTTGGTGATGCGGCGTTGCAACGGTGTATTTACTGTGATCCAATGTACTGCTATCAGGTCGACCCGAGATCCAGCTACAGCTACGCTGCAGGCTCGTGCTGAAACCCGTTCGAAAAACGGAACTGCTGAGGGGCTGAACCGATAACGTGCACTTCCATCATCAATCTTCAAGTTGATGTTGGGGAGTTGCTGGTGGTATTTTGAAGCAGAGATCCCGTCAATGGTCCAATGGTGGTATTCCACAATGCTGTACCAGCTCATTGGTTCCGGCTCCAGTTCTGATGGCACTAATTCGCAGGTCCAACTGGTCCGATGCCACGCGCAGCACGTGGCTTCACACCGCCTCATTTCACACTCTCAGAGGTGGGAATGAAACGATATGAAACATCATCATTGAGATGTAGCCAGAGTGGGAATATGGTGATCTAATGTGATCTAATGAGATCTAATGTGATCTAATGTGATCTAATGTGATCTAATGTGATCTAATGTGATCTAATGTGATTTGGATTTGTGAGGCCACTAGCCTCTTCCAAAGTTTGTTCGGCGGAGTTGATCCATTTGAAGATTTCCTGGACTCGGCAAGCCAAGGCGCGGCAACGTAGTAACGTCCAGTCCACAGTGTCGTTATGATTGGTTATGATCAATCTATACTCTATATATCTCTATATCATACTCAACCATACTGCCATACTCACTTGGTATACTTGGTTTGTTCCACACTTCCACGCTTCATGGTGTTGCAGGCGGAAGCAGAAGAAACTCCGCCATGTCTCTCTGCCTGATCAGACCCACGCTTTGTGAACGGGACCTGTTTCTGCATTTTGTGTTTTTGCTGTATGATTTGTATGCATTGCTGTGTGATTTTGTCGGTTATTACTACAGTGACCTGCTGTATTCATTATTCAGGTCCTGGGATGTGAAGATAACCAAAATCAAACAAGCAGATGGCACTGTCTGGGCTTCAGAAGTTGGGAGATCTCTGAACTTGAGTGCTGTCGTATGGTATTTGTCTGCATTTGTGAGGTGAGAGTTGAACGAACTGACTCCTATGGAAGAACAACTTGCTCATTTGAAGGCAGGCATTGTGAGACATCCTGAGGTTGAAGTGCGGCCTTTTGTCACATAAACTAAAATGGTTTGTAATTGTGATTGCGATTGTGATTGCGATTGTGATTGCGATTGCGATTGTGATTGTTGCTCACGCCTGATGAGGACGCTCAGAAGCCTCTGATGCCGGTGCTGTACCGAGTTGTGATCACTGACAGCAGAGAGCCACACATTGTGTTGAGATGCGTACACCACGTGCCGCTTGATATTGGCTGCCGCGCTCTTAGCAAGACGCTGCACTTCCCTGCCAATGGGTGATCTTCCGAGGCACCCCAAGTTCAAAAAGGGCCACACATACCTCCCAACCTTCGGCCCCTGGCAGGAGATTCGAAGCATACAACTGCATCATATCATGTTGCAATATGTATGTATGTATATAAAGGGGCTACGCCCCCTCCCGCCGACCCCAGAGGCTGGCATTTGTTTGCGATTCAACCTTGGCAGGAGGGTTGCCTGCACTGTCATGTTTGAAGCGAAAGTTAACGGACATGTTATAGCAGCTGGTGGGACGACATATTTGTGCAGGTCAAAGCAGAGGAAATAGGTTGCTCCTAAGCTGGCTCTGGTCTTGCTGGGAGTTGGGGAAAAGCAGCAGATTCAATCTCATCATGAGCGGTCCGTTTCATTCCTTCAGATGCGCCAAGTTAGCAATTACCCGCAACTTTGGGGTGCGACATTGGACAGCAAGGTTTATGTGCAGGAGCGGTGGGTCCCAATGCTACTGAAGGATGGACCAGGCCTTCGGCCCGCGCCTGCCTGTGCCTAACGTGGCTTTCTGATGCTGTCTGAACGGACAAGAAACTAGATCCAAATTGCAGCCTGCAAGCGTCCAAAACCTTGGCCTCGCCACAGCGACACATAATGCTACTGAAGGACGGACCAGCCTTCGGCCCGCGGCTGCCTGTGCCGAACGTGGCCTCAAATTGCAGCCTTCAAACTCCCAAAACCTTGGCCTCGCCACAGCAAAACAATGCTACTGAAGGACGGACCAGGCCTTCGGCCCGCAGCTGCCTGTGCCTAACGTGGCTTTCTTATGCTTTCTGAACGGGCAAGAAACTAGCTCCAAATTGCAGCCTTCAAGCTTCCAAAACCTTGGCCTCGCCACAGCAAAACACCACGGTACCGAAGGACGGATCGTGCCCTCGGCCAACGGCTGCCTGTGCCTAACGTTGCTTTCTGAACGGACAAGAAACTATAGCTCCAGCCTCTGGTACCTGGTAGCCTCTGGCATCGTGCTTTCTGGCTTTCTGGCTTCTTGCGCTGGCCCCTGCTTCTTGCTCGTCTTGCATGGTCTTGCCTCTTGCTTTCTAGCTGCCTCTGGTAGCTTCTGGCATCTTGCTTTCTAGCTTCTTGCACTGGCTCCTGCTTCTTGCTCGTCTTGCATGCTCTTGCCTCTTGCTTTCTAGCTTGTCCCCTCTTCTCTAACGTGCTCCCCCTGCAGTCGCCAGGGGTCAGCGGATATTTTTGTATATATATATATATAATGTTGCTATGTTGGCGAATGAGCTTAAAAGTGCCTTGAAGTCTCTCACAAATTCCATGGCAAGCCGCATGGAAGGACAACCAGGGCACAACAAAATGCGAGGTTGCCAAGACGTCCTGGCACTACAGGGCTCAAAGCATCACCGGCCGGGCAGTACAGAATACAATTCCCTATAGTTTGGTTGCAAGATAGAATGGCTTGGTTTGGGGATTCTGATCCTGTTTGATTGATTTTGACGGGATAGGGTTCAAACAAGATTTTTTCTGGGATAACCCGCATAATAAACATCATCTTGCCGAATGATGTCTGGCCGATCGAGAATAAAGTTCGATAGACATCATGAGGGCTTTGATTGCTGGAAGATGATGCTTGCGTCTGGCTGAGCGGACCAGGGTGGTAGATGGGCAACCACGGTAAACACCATCTTTCCAAATGATTGAGTTTAGCCAAATGTGTGTTTGCGGCTGGGGTGGTACATGGATAAGCAGCGTAAACCCCATGAGGGCTTTGCGCGGTGCAAGGTCATTCGTGCTTGCCGTCGAGACGGTACGGTACGTGTTTAAACGACGCTAAAGGGCATTAGGGTTTCGATTGCTGTAGGATGGTGCTGACGATCTGATGCTTGTTTTCTGTTTTAGTGCCCCAGACCCCTGGGCGTTTTTGGGTAGGATAGGGGCCGGGGGGGCCTAAAGGGGCATATGCCCCAGGGTTATGGTTTGTTGCTAACGTAGAATGGTCTGACGGCGGACGGGTTTGGTTACTGTATGGGATCACCAACAACAAAAGGAAATGATTATGAAGTAAGAATTCTCTGAAAAGGGTAAAGGAGTTCAGTGACTTCGGGCCTGTTGTGTTTTAATGAGTTGACGTTTGGATCCCTTTTTGAATTTGTTGGCTTTACAGCTGTTCTGGTATCCTCCGAAAATAATGGATTCAAAGGACTTTGTAATGTTACCCTTTGTGTTTCTTCCAGCTTCCGGGGTTTGGGTTCACGGCATGTCACCACATGAAGCACATCGTAGCTTCTGGCTAATTCGTTTGTTCTTGCCCCGTTTTTTTTCGCGGTTCTTTTTCAGCATGGCCACCTTTGCCGGCGTCGTTTGCAGCAGTATCACGTTGCTGCAACTCCTGGAGCCGAGGGCCCTTTGGTTGTTGCAGGCCAGGGTGAACTTTAGAGGGGTCGAAGAGTTTTTTTTTTAAAGCTGTTGTTTACAGGACAAAGCTTTAAAGTTAGTTTCAGAAACGTTTTGGGACTTTTGGTTGTGACGTCAACCCTGTTTCAGGTTGCTCTCGGGCACTGCAGACTGCCGGGGCCCTTTCGGTTCCTGGCCCGGCTGGGTTTTTTCAACCTGCCGTACGATGCTGTGCCTTGGCGTTTTTGATGATGCTTTTTTGTATGGTTTTGTTTTGGTTGGGTCTTTTGGTTTTTGTTACAAGGGGATATGTATGGACCATCCCTGCATCCAGTTGTAAGCATTTCGATTCCAAGACGTTACTATGCATAATGATTGGTGCTGATAATGTTTCCATAAGATTGGTACTTTTTTTGGGGGGGGTTCTTTTGGATTACGGGTTTCTGAAAGTATAGCTATTCTGCGGTCAGAGTTGCCACGTGGTATGGTTCAACCTGGCTGGAGGAGCGAGCATCTTGGGTGAGTTTTCGTGCCGAGACGCGGCTTGGGGCCTGGGCGCATGCTGCAGCGGAGGATTTCCTTCGCCTGCACCTGCGCGAGGGGCGCAGGTGGCAGGTCCAGCTTCCGTTTCATGGCGCTGCCTTCCGGCAGTTGCAGCTGAAGTCTGTGTTTCACGAAAAGGGGTGAAGACAGGGTTGTTTTAAGTTTTCCACCAAAGGGGGACGTTGGCAGAGAGAGGGTGTTACCAAGTTGTTTGCAGAAAGGGTTACCAAGGCAGAGTTTATTTAGTCGCTTGTGGTTTCAAAGGTGTAATAAGATTGAAGAGCTTGGAAGATATGTTAGAGGATTTTTCATTGACCAACTTCCTAAATTTGTTGTTCGGGTACTTTGTCACCGTGTTCTCAAGTAACAATGAGCAATCCCCTGACCATTTTTTCAATTGTTTAGCAAGTTTTTTTTCGAAAAGGATGTCTCACCGAGGGGCAAAAGGGTCGAAAGAGGTCAAAGGGTTCAAAAGGGCCTAACAAACGGTTAAGCGGGTTAAAGGGGTCGAAGGGGTCAAAGAGTTAGTCTTTTTCGAGTAGTTTCTGCTGATAAGGAATTTTCCCTTGAATGGTATTCAGTCGTTGTGTCAGAAGAACAATGTTCGGTGCTGACTTTCCTGTTTGGCAAACATGCTTATCGTTCAATGATAAGTTTTGAAGCAGCAAGTTGTTGCCAATTCT
>CAMXCT020000208.1:187500-207500 GCA_947184155.2 Cladocopium goreaui | reverse complement strand
GATAGATAGGGAGATAGACAGACAGACAGACAGACAGACACAGACAGACAGACAGACAGACAGAGACAGACAGACAGACAGACAGACAGATAGATAGATAGATAGATAAACAGATAGATCAGTAGGTAGGTACGTAGGTAGGTAGGTAGGTAGGTAGGTAGGTAGGTAGGCAATCAGAGAAAGATAGAGAAACAGAGAGAAAAAGAGAAAAAGAGAGAGAACGAGAGAGAGATCAAGCACCTTTCAGTCCATCAGTGGCTTCGCCCTGCCATCCCTGATTCACAACAACCAACCTCTCCTATAGGTTTTCTATTTTTGAAACTTCCGCCACCGCCTTGTGCGGTACTACTGGAAACATATTTATGTTTACACATGCACATATTTTAAGGTACTTTATTTGCACATATTTTATCCCTAAAGAAACCCTGCAACCAACCTTAAACAAACTTCAACTGGATCCTAAACCGACTTTGAAGAAGAATTTTGAGCCAACTTTAGAAACACCCTGAACCAAACCTAAAGAAACCCCAAACCAAGCCTAGAGAACCCCAAAACCAACCCTAGATAAACTTTAAACCAACCTTAAACAAATCCTAAACCGACACTGTCTTAACATTCAATGCAACTATTTGCGCCGTTTTTCACCCAACACCGTGGTGCCTCAACCATCCCCAGCCTACATTCTACATGTTCACGGGGTATGTTCGGCATTATAAACACATTGAGTACCATATTCAAAATACAGCATTGCCCGTGAAAACAGTTATTGTCATTCTGCTTTGGGGGGAGGCGCTGCGCCTATATATATATATATTGCTATCATCGTAGTAGCGTTAACATAGCTTTTGGAGTTTCCAGGTCAGAACTGACAAAACCTGGTGATCAGAGCATGGCTGGATTTGACCTCATCAAAAAATACTATCAAAATTGGTGATCAGAGCATGGCTCGACTTGATTCCATCAAATTATAAATATCAAAAGAGGTGATCTGATTGTGGCACGAGTTGGTGTTGTCAACAGATGATCCAGACCAGGAGATCAGTGGGTAAGGAAATGAAGAAAAACAGAGTGATCAAATTCATGAAAGAACCCTGGGCTACTCCTAACGGGGCTACTCATAAAACTTGCTATCCTTTCCAAAAAAAAACGAGACAATTCCAGGAAAAAAATGAAAACATCTAAAAAGTCAAAAAAAAAATCAAAAATCCAAAAAATTAAAAAAAAACTGGAAAAACAGCAAAAAACGTTAAAAAACACGAGAAAAAGAAAGCGGGAGTGAAGCGGGAGCGAAGCGGGAGCGAAACGGCAGGCAAGAAAACCATGGAAAACCGTGAAAAAACATTGAAATCATCGAATCCGCTTCGTTCCCGCTCCGCTCCCGCTCCGCTCCCGCTTCGTTCCGGCTCCGTTCCCGCTTCAAGCCCGTGGAGTCTTAACGCTACCATGATCATTTCAATGTCTAGGTGTCAAGGGTTGTTTTTACTGAAAAATCATCAGAAAATACACGTCGTGTATCAAGGTCAATTTACGCACCAAAAAATTCACCAAGTTGTTGCCACCAAAAAATCACCATGAAACCCTAGGAGTGTTAACGCTACCATGATCATTCCAATATATATATATATATGTGTGTGTGTGTTTTTCTCTGTATTTAGATATTTTTTATATGTGTGTATATCGTTTTTTTTCTCTCTCTCTTTCTCTCTACACAAGAAACTATAATATATATAATATATAGTATATATATATATGACATGGTAAATAACATTATTTACATATAATATCATATACACATCATTTTTTGATTTCTTGGGAATAGTTTTGATCCCAGAACATTTTTTGATCCCTTACCCTGTGTATATGATCATATAGTATCAAATAAAAACAAATATGTATTTATATACAGATATGGATATGCATATTTACAACTCTTTACATGCACGCGCCGATCCTTAAATAAACCTAATCCAACCCTAAAGCAACCGTAGATTAGTTTTAAACATACCCTATTCTACCGACCCCCAAAAAAAAACTTAAACCAAATAGACCCTAAAACAGCCATCAATGAATCTTAAACCAACCCGAAATGGATTCATATTTTGGATAGCTGCTCCAAGTGGCAATCTAGACCCAGCATCAAAGTCGATTTCTGTCTGGAACATTTTTTGTTTGATGCCTTCGAGTGGCGAGCTAGAGCATTTCGATCCCCCCGTTGCGTGATCGAAAAAAATGGATCAAAAAAGAATATCCAACCCACCATTGAAATACATTTCTGTAGGAAATATGTTGTTTTTTTGATACCAGTGTTTTGTCTTTTTGATCCCTCACTCGATTGGGATTGTATCATGACTGGTATCCTTATCCTCTTGTTTTGACTTGGATGCTTGAGGTGCCCCCGTCTTTGCCTGCTGGTGGTGCCAGACATTTGGCTGCATTGAGTGCCAGCATTGTGATGGTAGCACTGCATGTCTTTGTGCCACATGAGAAGGCTCCAGCGCATTCCAACGATTGATGCGCTCAAGGTACTGGCGGAAACATTCAGAGAGGCTTGCAATGGCTGCGTTTGCTTGCCGGTTGCTGTTGACCTCCACAATTCTTGCCACATCTCAGTTAACAGGACTAATCTGAATTGTTGCAGAGTGTGCTTGTGAACAGGCAGCTGGGCACCCTCAGTACCAGAAATTGCAGCAGGTGGGCGTTGACGGCCAAGTCTCCGACAAAGAGCGTATGTGCATAATTATGCCTTTGACATGTAGGCTGTGTTTGGAATGGTGTTCTCACAGCTCACTTGTACGTAGGTATAATGAACACATGTCCACAAATTTCAACATCCTGAGGTGGAGTCTTCGTCAACTGGAGATCGAATTGAAAGGCCTAAGAACATTTGATGCCCCAAAGACGGGCGAAGGGCCTGAAAGCAGTTGAAGCTGGACCATCACCAGCCAAAGGGCCAATGGGCCTTCATGCTTGAAACCTTCACTAAACCTTTCACTGGACAGATTTAAAGATGTAAATATGACCAAGTATGCCCGATTTTGCGCTGTCATTCAAGACCTTCAACTCAGTTTCAAGTGATGAAAAGATACTGCAAACTCAAATTTCAATCAAGCCCAGCAGCGATTTATTTGTCCTCAGTTATTATTTCAAGTTCTTGATGGTTGGCCTTTCACAAAGTAGATTCTAGATGCAAGGACTTCAAGAAAACATGGCAATATGTGGCGATGCAAAGCCTCTCATGAAGTATCACAAAATCACGCTTGGGATTCCACGGCATCCTGGATCAGCGTTCATGTTCTGTCTCATTGCAAATCTGCTGCCACCAAGCTTTACATGGCAAAGCAATAAGCTTCATGTAGTCTGAAGACGTCCACTGCAAGCTACCTTTTCCACCACAAACTTCCTGGCTGCAATGCCTCCAGACCTCCAGATCAAGAACCAACCAAGCAGTTGGAACTTAGGCCTTAAGTGGTCGTGTTGTGAAGGAAAAGCAGTGTGTGTGTGTGTCTGTGTGTGTGTGTCTGTGTGTGTGTGTCTGTGTGTTTGTGTGTATGTTTGTGAGTTTTGGTATCCCATGTAAGGAGGGATGCTTTGATACAAGCACCAGCATATAATGATAAATATGATAAATATGATAAATATGACTCACCAGCAGCACTTACCATTGATGCCACAACGGAAATCCACTGCGCACTCCAACACAGGGGCCTGAGCCTCAATGACTCAATGAAACTGGCTATCAATGCCAGATTCTGTTGGAATAGGCCCTCACAACAAATTTGAAGACGTTGGGACCCTTGTTGTGTTTGCTGGACTTGAGTCAAAGGAAGCATCGTGCATGCGTTTAGGTGGTGAGGTGGATTTGCAATCTATGTTGATTTATATGTATATATACATATATATCATATATATATAATATATGTGTATATATTAATGTATGTATGTATGTATGTATGTATGTATGTATGTAAGTAATGTAAGTATGTATGTATGTATGTATGTAAGTATGTAAGTATGTAAGTATGTAAGTAAGTAATGTATGTAAGTAATGTATGTAAGTAATGTATGTATGTAATGTATGTATGTAATGTATGTATGTAATGTATGTAATGTATGTAATGTATGTATGTATGTATGTATGTAATGTATGTATGTAATGTATGTAATGTATGTAATGTATGTAATGTAATGTAATGTAATGTATGTAATGTATGTATGTATGTATGTATGTATGTAATGTATGTATGTAATGTATGTAATGTATGTAATGTATGTAATGATGTATGTATGTATGTATGTATGTATGTATGTATGTATGGTTATGTATGGTTATGTATGGTATTATGTATGGTTATGTATGGTTATGTATGGTTATGTATGGTTATGTATGGTTATGTATGGTTATGTATGGTTATGTATGGTTATGTATGGTTATGTATGCTTATGTAATGTTATGCAATGTTATGTATTGTTATGCAATGTTATGTATTGTTATGTATTGTTATGTATTGTTATGTATTGTTATGTATTGTTATGTAATGTTATGTAATGTTGTGTAATGTTGTGTAATGTTATGTAATGTTATGTGATGTTATGTAATGTTATGTAATGTTATGTAATGTAATGTTATGTAATGTTATGTAATGTTATGTAATGTTATGTAATGTTATGTAATGTTATGTAGTGTTATGTAATGTTATGTAATGTTGTGTAATGTTGTGTAATGTTATGTAATGTTATGTAATGTTATGTAATGTTATGTAATGTTATGTTATGTTATGTTATGTAACGTAATGTATGTATGTATATATATATATATTGTGTGTGTGTGTTTAGTTGTTTGTTCGTCGGTTCATTTTTTGCAAAAGAAACTTCTGTGTCACTGCTGGATCTTGTCAGGTTTTTGTTTGATCCCTCACTCCTGAAATGAAGGGTGTGTTGCACCCCGGAGTTTACTTTTGGTTCTGCTTCTCTGCTGTTCGGCATTGGGGTTTGCCGCGCATCAGGTCTCTCCGCAGCAGTTTTGCTGGGCATGCATCTGCTTCCTGGGCACACTTTTAGTGGTTCAGGCCACCGGTAAGACACACACAGCTGCGATGGCGAAGTATCAAAGTCTGCAGCCACAATCTTGAGAACCAAATATTTGAATCGCCTGGAAGGTTTGTGTCCTAGTTAGCTTGCTGAGGCGCGTACCGTCGAGATGTTTCAGCTACTGCCGTTGAGGGGTCTTTGCACACTTGCATCAAGTGGACACCAGACACAGATTTACGTGAGATGTTTACACCAGACACAGATTTCCGCAAGATGTTTCCAGCAAACTCTGTGTTTGCCCACCAACATTTGGAGATCACGTACATGCTGATGCTTCACAAACGAACTGCTTCCCTTGTTTACCCATGCAAGAGAAAACATGTTGCAAGACTTCATCTCTGAATTGTCAACTTCCTACAGCAACTCAAAGAAACTCAAATCCCCAGTGCCTTCACCCGTTTTCAGGCGCTTGGCTGAGATTCAGCACCTTGGGGGTGAGCAGGCTTGGCCTCTCTGTGCTGTTTTTCGGTGGTGCAAGTCTCCTTCTAGCAGCTCGCAGAAGTCCGTCATAAAACATTGCGAGCGAAAAGTTCAAGACCAACTTCACGCATGTAAGACCGACCTCCTCGCAACACACCTTTACAACCTTGATGTAGTCACTGTGCCAGTCGGATGTCCACGTGCCAACAGCGTCTAAAGCGGAGCAATGCAATTACAATTAGTTCTGTGACTTCAATGTGCATAATATTCACGTGTCTGGATAGATTAGAGAGACCTCACTGAAATGATAGTTAGTGGGAGTAACTATCCCAAAATCGCCTCAATTCAGGCTACTAATTTAGGTTTGTTTATTTTATGTTATTTTTATAGATTATCAAGATGTGTACACAACACACAGATAGAAAACGTATAATATGCTTGTATGAGCTCGCTTTCAGCATTGTTGCTGCCAGCACAAATGTGGTGAGGGTGTCCCATTCCCAGCAGCTTTGCTATCACCTTTGTTTATGGTGTGGTCCCGTTCTATGGTGATACAACTGCTTACCATTGCTTTGTAAGTACCCAGGTAACCCCCCCTTCCACCCTGGAGTAATAGTCTAGTCGCAGGGACGGGTTTGCAACCCTGGACGATCGTTTAGCTGCGGAGGCAGATCAGTATGCATCTCCAGCCTTGTCACGGGATAGGTGCGCTGTGTTTGGGTTTGCGTGGCCAGACTTGATAGTTCGGCATTGCAATGCGTTGGCATCTTTCCATGCATTGTCGTTGCCATGATGATGTGTTGCGGTTGTGACGGTCGTGGTGGGGTAGTTGTTGATTTGGGCTATGCCGTTTGACTTGTGATTGCAAAGGTCGTTTTCCGATCCCATTGAACCTGCATCGTCAAGTCCTCAAATCTCAGTAGCTTCACACAAGAGGCTGACTAACACGACCCACGCATCACCCTCGTTGTTTCAGCAACCCACTGACTTCCTCACTTGAAACCAGATTCAGTTTGCAAAGAACGCTTGGACTTGAGCACTGACTTTGCAGAGACGGATACAATCATAATGCGGAGGTTCAACATCATATATGAACTATATGTTTCACATGATATGCAATTAGTGGTCGAGTGGTCTTGGAGGTTAAGACTTCCTGATGCCGACTTTGTCGCGGTGGCATCAGCGCTTGGAGCAGGCGAATGTGTTCTTCTTGTACATAATGTTGGCGAACCACTGAAATAAGATTGCAAACCTCTATTGTGGTTCCCGTTTCTAAAAAATGCCTGGATGCAAAGCTGTGCAAAAGACACTGAAGGGTGAAAGGATGTGAGAATAAAAATTAGCACAACAATGCAACATGCATGGCCATTTTGTGTGAGTAGGCGACAAACATTCAAATATTTAATGTGTAGATGTTGAAACAGTGAAGCGAGCACTCAGCAAGCAGGTCCAGATGAGGTGGTCATTTTCGTGACAACATTTCAACGCGCTGTGCTTGGGAGCCCAGGATGCTTCACGGATCCAGCTACACATCACTGGGACATACAGTGGCATCAACTGCTACTCATACTAAATATGGTGAATATGATACACGTAGCAAGCAGCAAGATGGAGAGACATGGAGAGACCATGTTTTCTGGGAGTAGTTTGCAGAATGTTTGCAGAATGTTCTCTTGGCATCTTTTGAAGTGTTTCTGATGTTTCTGGAGATCCGAAATTCTTTTCAGAACACACTGAGCGACTGAGCGAAGCGAGACCTGAGGCCAACTAGAGCTCATTTGTTGCTCCTGACAGATGTTGAAGCGCTGGAAGAGAAACTAAAGGAGACTTTGCACAAATTCAATGCACATGCACGCTTGAAATGTTATCAAATGTTGATGAGTTTCTGCTTCCTGCATCTACTCGTACCTGCTACTTGATCTACTTGTAGAGTCTACCAGCAATTCCTTTCTGATTTGGTGTGAGGAGACGGGCATCGATTTGCAGCGGTTGACCTTCCACAGGCTCTAGGAACTATCATGAAATGATATGGTGCTGGCTATTGATTCCTGATACACAGACACTTTGAAATGAATCTATTGCAGGTCCCGCAGATAAACACAGCACCTGCACAAAATTGATTCCAATGGTCTATGTTTCGATCCACCAGCATCCACCAGCCTGAATTGGTTTGGCGCAGGAAATTGCTTTGGCTCGTTTGACAATTCTGCTCCACTAAAATGAGAAATTGAAGGCTCAAAATCTTTCAGAGAATGGTTTGCTGTGCCAGGGTCGATGCTGCAGAACCCTGGAGTGCTTTGCCGACAAACGATGTGGTCCTGACTTTGTTTTGCTTCATTCGCTGTGCATGTGACCGTTGCCAAAGTTTTACGCTCACTGGCTAGGTGCGGTTATATCACGTGTACACTGTCTTGCACGGCATACAGGTGGGGAAGAAGAGTCGAACCACTCATTGACATTAAGGACATAGTGACATATTACATATTCAATATATAATTATATCTATATATATAATATATTATGTTGTTGATATTTGTTGTTGTTTGATGTTGCATGTGCGGCTCTTTATGATTTAATGCTGCTGTGCTGTGACCTTGACAGAGGCAAAAGTCATTCAAGTATCAGAAGTGGAGGGTATTGCTTTTCAGGCGAGCAAGTCTGCTTTTCATCTTTTGATTTCTTTCCTGAGCCAACAAACGTTGAAGACATAGTTATGTCATGTTGTGTCCACGTACTAGTAGTATCATGCATTTGTTTCCTACTGAAGAGAAACCAGACTTGAATAATCAGTTCCAGAGTTCCAAATGTCACTCGTTAAATCCGGCGCTGGCATTCAAGCATTCAAGGTCTTTCTTTGGCCACTATATAATGCCATATAATGCAATTTTATTTTGTGCACACATTACATAATACATATATCGCAGTATTATTTTGTCACCTTCGTGGAACAGTTTGGGGAAAACAGGATGCATTTAAAGTTCCAGTCAAGGAACCAATTCAGTTGATTCCAGAGACTTTGTTTGACTCTGTGAAAAATTGGCAAAACGTTTATCAATGAAACTCCTTCTGAAGATCACTTGAAAAGTAGCTTTACCGCCTCTGATTTCAGGCAAACCCATTTGTTTGGGCGTCAGCGCAGCCGCCCGGAGTCCATTTGTCAGACTCTCGTGGGATGTCGTGGGATGTTTACGCAGCAAGCTTCTCCTTGTCAGGAATTGTGGACATCATGCTGCAAAATTGTGAAAGTGTTTACTAAGTGTTTGCTGTGTTTACCAACACTTTCAAACAAATTGGGCTTCAGGTTTCTTGACCTTTGCGGCCCCAGACGTACCTGTAGAACAGCTGTAAGTTAAGTGAGGGCTCAGTTCCAACGGTCAGATGGAAATCCTATGAAGATGCAGGTTGCCTTTTGTACTGTGTCGGTACTGTAGGTTGCCTACACCCCCAGATATGGACCCGGGATAGTTGTGATGTCCAATAGGAATCAATAGGATCAATAGGTGTTTGAGTGAGGTTCTTGGAGTTGGGGAGGAGTGTTTGCAGAGGTGTAATGTATCAATATTGGCACCATGAGGCCAGGAGGGCCTTGTTCTGTCACCAAGCCTTGGCGTGCAGTTACCCCGCATTGTTTGGGATTGATTCTCGAGATTTAATTTGTGCCATAAACAGATGAATAAAACAACACAAACTGTTGCCAAGTTGTTTCGGAGTGTTGAGTCAACAGTCAACAGCAGCATTATATGTTCAAACTGGCGAAATCTGGCGAAAGGCAGATGCCATGTCAAGTGATAAGAATAGCACACCAAGGTTTGCAGACAATACCCTAGCCAAATCCTCAGCAGATGCCAGGTTTGGATCACACAAGAGAGGTTTTATTGGAGATGTTTGTTACATTTTGTTGCTGCATCGCATGCTTTTACCAAGACTGGCAACTGGATCATAAGGTTGGCGAGGCAAAGACTTGGCCAGCTCTAGCGATGTGTTTTGGCACGGAGGCACTTGATGGACACCATGAATGCATGGCTAGCGGCTAGTTAGTTGCCTTGCTGATGCAGTCCTGCAAAGATGCCGGGATGCGATTCTTGCCGATGATTTCCAAGCACCGACTCACACACAATGACTTTTGATTTGTGTACGTCTTGGTGTAGATGTTTCTCAAAGTTTGTCGACACTGGATCTTGATGTGCGTTGTTGCGTTCGAAGCACTAAAATTCTGCGCAAAGTTTGACTTTTGGCCGATGTTGAAATCAAGAGTGAACACCACAGTTTGATGGTAGGCAGACCATCTCCAATCGAAGCCAACAGTTGCTTCAAACTATATGATTGGAACCAAGCCGGATGTGCAAAGGTGCCGGGCATGCTGCTCGTTGGTGCTTGTACTTCGAAAGACTTCCATATTCAGCATGACATACAGACCGGACAAAAAAACTAAAGGCACGGGCACGGGCATGGACAGCGGTAGCCCGACAGCAGCGTCTCTAGTTTCTTGATGTTTCTCGATATCAGAGGTATCTTTCTGCTGTTGTTGACAAGATCAAAGCTGCAGCGTGCAACAAGCGTGGCGTCCTCCTGCCATGTTTTGGTGACGTGATTTTGTTGACCCATTGCGCAGCCCAGCGAACAATTGGAAGATGAACTCGGTACACGTTGACACGTTGACCGTGGGAAGTGGGTTGAACTTGAAACACAGAGGCTGCATTGAAACCTTGGAGAACTAAGGTCAGCCCTCTTCAAGACGCATGTTCATTTACTTAATTTGGATCAATTTAGTCTAGTCACGGTTGGGGCTTTGAGGAACCAGCGCAGTCGGGTCTTCAAAACATTCGACTGACAGCATTCCGTATGCACTGTTTTCCCCGCCAGGTGTGTCCAAGCATTTTGGGTCAGTTTTGCACTCGCGGCAGACAGGTGGCCACTGCCGCTGCAAACTTTGTGGCACAGACAGAAGGCTGCGGGCAGAATGCAGCAGAAAGTGCAACATGCCAAGGCCAAAATCGGCGCTCCTCACACCACTGCTATGCCTTTGAGTTGACGCTCAGGCACTAAAGTGTTTATCCACAACGGTCAAAATGGACCTGCACGAGGGCCCAGCACAGGTGAATTTGAATCGTGTTGCTGTATCCATTTGTATCCCCTCCAGATGCTCAGACGAGTTAGTTTCTTATGCACTTGCAACTGCAGTACAGGTTTGGACGGGTGAAAATGTTGCGGCCAAAGACATCATCCTGGACTCAGAAGACCATGTGATCAATCAGGCCATGTTCACCATATCACCTGCATGTTTTCTTAATATGCTGAAGTTGTTTGATCAGGACGGCTACCAATATGCAGTCCTCCGACGCTATGACCAGCACCAGGAAGATGATGAAACACTTGCATTCACGAGCTACCAGCCTTTTCACTCAAGAGATCCGCGTTTGGGTCCTGTAGATTGCCGACCTACATTCTTTTCACACAAACGAACAGGCCAGTCTCTGAATCCTGTAGGCTAGCAACTTCATTGCCCAACAAACTTCCAACCTTGAAGTACTGCAAGTGACCAGCCCTGTGACACCAAAACCCATCCTTAAATTGCACATCTATAGCCCCGCACATCAGCTTGAACAGTTCCACCCAACAGACCAGTGCCAAAGTTGCGGTTGACAAGCCAGAGCTTTCTTTTGGCCGGATGGCCTGATGTTGAATTGGACTCTACTACCCCTCTTGATGTAGCAACTCCGTCTCTGAGTCCTATAGCTTGTTAGACTACAGCGCTATTCGGCTTGAATTGGCCCCATACACCCTTTTCGATTAAAGCTTAGTCCAAGTAGGTAGCAACCTACACCCCTCATGTGCTTGAATGGGCCGAACACCGCCATTCTTTTTCTGCGAAAAGGCTGCAAGCAAGCAACTGGGATTAAAAAGAAGAACACTGGAGGTCATTGAACTGTTTGAAATTGAACTCCCTTATATAATATTGATGTGAGTGTGGAGGTGTCAGCATGGCAAGCTTGCAATGGAGTTTCCTCTTCCAGATTCTTCCAGATTCTTCCAGATTCTTCCAGATTCTTCCAGATTCTTCCAGATTCTTCCAGGAGCTCTGGAAAAGCCTTCAGCTTCAGTTTGGGCGACGCCGCATTCCGCCTGATTGCTCAAGCTTTGAGGCGACACTTGAGAGCTCAGGGCATCAGATATGCCCCCTGTATAGGGTAGACCAGTCATTGAGTTGCTAACTTTGGCTTTGTCATCGTTTCTGGCTCCAGGTTGAAGATGGTGACATGCAGGGTCACGATTTGACACATGGCTCAGCAGAGAATGAAGTGGAATGCTGCACCACCTGCCAGCAGGACCCAGGCTCGAAGTTCTTGGCGGTGTGTGTCTTGTAGTTTCTAGATTTGTGGGATATTGTGAGGTGCGATACACGGTGAATTGGAACTGGTTGCGTCGTTGTCGTAGGCTGCTCAGCCTTTATTTTCTCTCCGTCTCGAAAGCACTGCTGGCTAAAGTCAGCAGGAGGAATCAGGCACGGCCACCGGCCACCCATTAGATTCATTAGATCGATTTACAAGCTTTGGCAGAGAGAAGGCTCCTAAATATCCTGTATAAATGATTCATGACTATAACATAGACTCAGAAGCAGTGTCAATCCGAAACACATCGACTTAAAGTCAACTTATGATAGAATTCTTTAACAATAATTCACCGAAGAGTCAAAGACTCTCTTTCGGCAGGACGTACCGTCCGGGCTCTGACATGCGATGCGGGCTTCGGTGCAATCCTTACCAGCTTAGCCAACTTGCAATTGTGTTCACTACTTCATAGTAGTTCCTGTTGGTTGGCCACACTCTATGAGGATCAATGGTCAAGCTTGAGATGGACGTTCAGATTGAGATGCGGTCGTTTAGATTGCGGATAGCAGAGTTCAAAATGAGAGAGGCTCCCAAACGTTCTTCGTTTCTTCATGTTTCAAACAAGTTTCTCTATTTTCATCACACTCCTCGACGTAGCAGTGGTCACAGTCAGACCATGGTCAGATTCAACGGAGTCATGCCACAAGATCTGGCTTAAGGCCTGGGTGTAGTAAGTTCACATGAACGAACAATGGAGACAGACAGCAAGTTATTGCAACTTGCATTACTATGATCATTATGTAAGATTCGTTTCTTTAGATGTGTAGCAAGAAAGCCAGCAAGAGCAGATTGCTTTGCCATGGGTTGTTCTTGAACCACGAACTCGCAATTCCGATTTTGTAGCACTAACTGCACCAAAGCACGTTTCCTCTTTGCATGTTGTGCCCATTTTTTCTGGCAGGCTGAAGGCTAAAGATTTCTTGGTTACGGTCAATGCAACTGACTCAACCATGAAAATCATTAGAATACCATTAGATTCTGCCAATCTGACAGATTGATAGAGTTGGTCCCGTAGAGCCATGTTGTTCCACAGTAAACGACGTTGCGCACTTAGTAGAAGAAGCTTTAGCTCTGTTGCGTTCTTGCTGGTGATGGTATATTGCTGGATGGTGATCGCCTAGTTCTTGGCTTCTTCGACAGCCAGTACAACCGCCCTGGTCCATTGCGAAAGCTACACAAACAGAAAGGCAAGCAATTCAAATTGTTCTCAGTTTTCGGCGTGTTTAGACTGAGTATTAGACCCACTCATGTGTGAGCAGAGATAGTGCTTTGCTGAGGCACGTATGACCGTGATAAAAGAGCAGGTTTTCAACAAACAATTGGACTCAGTGCATTGTGGGGATGGATGCAAGATTCACAGACCGTATGACAACGTATGTATATGACATAAAGATTTGAATCATGTTTCCTATACTTGTGACAAGAGTGGGCCAACTACTGATGAGAGTCATTCCAACTGACGCAGACCTAGCATGCAGGCCTTGTGTGGATTTGGACCATTTTCACACTGCCAACCTTTCTGGTGCTGGTGGGCAACCATCCAGATGTTCAGGCAGACTTTGAATTGCAGGGTGTTGTTTTCACTCGTAGCAAATTCCCTTGCTGATTGTCGCAGGAGTGGTTTATCAAGTGAAGGTCCTCAGACAAGATGAATCGCATCTGTCAAGCGGTTGTGTGTTTGCCGCTTAAATGCTGTGGAGTTCTGAGGCAGTACAAGCCTGTTGAATATCCACCGCAGTCCTGAACCTGGTGATTTTGCACTTTGTACTCAGATGCATCCAATACACAGAACATGTATTGATATTTGTTGACAACTGGCGTCCAAGATTTGTGGCAGTAAAGCTTCAGCGGATACAAATGGGACTTTTGGCCCTGCAGTAGATAAAGGCAGGAAAATGTGCTTCCTGTTTCATTGGTGCATGAGACTACTGCAGATTCAACTGCACAATTGGAATGATTGATTTTAACAAAACAGTTCATCAGTCGCACCGACTGTTCATACTGTTGTTTTGTGATCTGGCTTGGTTGGTGTTCTTTTCTCTGAGGTCTGATCCGTCCATCATCTACAACATTTTTCACGGAAGGTCAGCTTGGGAGTGATTTGCACCGTGAAGCACCTTGATGCTGAGAAGTTTACGGCAGTTTGCACTTGTTCAACATTTTGTTTGTGCAGGACACCCAGAAAGTCTGCATAGAAAACCAGTGGCTACCTCTGACGTTCCGCAGATTACACCGAGTGGTATTTATCACGTCCTGCACTCCAACAATCATACTACGTTACTACATACTGTACTCTACGGATTTGAACAGAAAAGTACCTGACTCCACCATTTGGGCGCAGAAACATGCAGAAACATGCAGAAACTCTTGTTCTGATGCTAAGGTCTTGTGGTGCTGAAGTTGAGCCCGCAAGTTGTTGGAAAAGTTGCGCAGGAAATGATGATCTGATACAAATGCGAATCCCGACCCAGAGCGTCTTCTTCCAGGGCTCCAACCTCGGATACATGCATGTGGCAGCTCGAGGGCAGCTGCCTGTATGTCGCTGCGGTCATGCTGTCCTAGTGTTCCCGGCGCAGCCAATTCTGCTGGAGTTCTTGGATGGTAGTGTGATTTCGAAGTCTGATTTCGTGACCAGCTTACAAGGCACAAGGTATCACTTGAAAGCTGCGAATGCCATTTACCTGATCAGAAAGATCTTTTGATTTGCAAGCCTGTGCGGCAAGATCGACAAGCTTCTTTGCACAAACCAGCGGTGGTCAAATATACACTGAACATATTATATAGTTGCTTTCCTCTGTGGCGGCCTGATATCTGGAGATCATGCTGAAGGTGGGGTAAATGAAACAGGTCTCTGAAAAGATCGGTGATGTTCTGTGATTAGTCAAAGACTCAAAAGGTCCCAAAATAATCCAAAATAATCCAAAATAAACAACCTGGCCATCGAATCCATCGACAGGTTCTGGGGCCAGATCGCTTTAGGCAGCGGCAGGCCGATCTGGTAAAGAGTTACGTCCAACAGCACAGAGTCGGATGACTTTGGGGCCAGGCCCAAGGTTCCGGTAGCGTATCCAGTGCCGAGAAAAGGAAGGCCAGACGCAGTTGGATACGCAGTGCCACTATGATCACTATGTGCCACTTGTCTATTTTGCAAGGATTGTACGTAATTGATCGGCATATGTATGCGTGTCTGGTAGATAAACTGGATTTAGAGTGCTACTGTAACTCCGCGAAAGGGCTGTAGCAGGACTACAGGCAGCATTTGTTGTACCCAGTGTTGTTCTTTGACTTAATGACCCATTTGTTGTATCGCGGCGACACTGCATGTTTGGAGCGGGTACAGCTTTGCTGCTTGCGCTGGCAGGTTGAATCTACTGAATCTCAGGCCAGATTTACTGCATTGCATATTTTATGATTTTTTTTATGAGACATACATACACTTTGTTGCTTAGAACATCTTAGAACTTTGTTCATGAGATCTAAGGAATCCAAGAAAAAGAAACCAATGCTACCAAACATAGAGGAAAAGAGTTGCGAAGAGTTCAGATACAAAGGTTCCCTTGAGCACTTTGATCTTACTATGGCAGTCAAGTCTAATTTGTAACGGATGGAAAGTCTCCCGTGAATCTTACGTTCGGACAGCAGCTGCAGATGCGGCAGAATTCTTAGACACCTCATTTTTGCAGGCCAGCATCCGGAGAGGTTGCTTAGCTGACTGGATGGAGCTCTCGGCAGAATTCTGAGCAAGGGTGCCGCAGCGATGTCAAGCACATCAATTCCCTTCACCTGCAGATGAGACAATGCCATCAATGCTTCGTTGTTTTTCATTGTTTTCTGAGGTTCATGTGAACCCTTCCTTGCGCCAAACTCGGCAGAGAACCCTGCCTCGTGGATTACAGGATCGATATGCCTCGAGTGTCGGTTGCTCAGCCAAGTCCCCTCTGAGTCGAAAGGTTGCAGATGTGGTGTTGCTGTGGTATTTGTCCAGTTTTGCATACACCAGGTGCGACAGTATCTGACGCAGGCAATGCTTCAAAAAGGCCAAGCATGATGAACGCGGAAACTGGAACTGTCTCACTCGCGTTTGTACGATTCATAGCCCTAGCCCCTAGCTGAGCATTTTTTGCATTGGGTTTAATTTTAATTTCACAAAATTACCGTTGCTTTTGTCAGGCAAAGAACTGAACAGCAGAAGACCAGTGCCTCGCCCATGCTTGATTGGTTCTGAGTGTCAAGTCCGTGACCCTGGTTGTTGGAGTTCGGTCGAAACTGACGTTGGTTGACCGATGAAGGTTGAAGCTGCTGGCAAAAAGAAGTGGGGGCCTCATCGGCCTCATCGGCCTCATCACATTTGTTTGCTTGAAGTGTTTGCAAATTTGTGCACGCTGCAAGAAGTATAGAACATTATAGAACTAGGCATGTGTGCTCATTTGTGCTCTCGGGCAATCACCTACATATATACTTCAGTGTGCTAGCTCCGGCATGCATTTTTTCAACATTGCTTTAAGTAGTTAGTGGGAACCATTTCCAAAGTAGCCCACGTTTTGATATTCAGAGTGGATGGAGTGGTTTGATCAGTGTCCTGTGGGCGTTTTGCTCAGGCAAGTAGCCTTGCAGGTGCAGCAGGCTCACACGCAACGTTCGCACGTTCGCACATTCGCACTTGTACTTCGCGTGAATGCTTTCATATAGACGTATGATGACTTATGAAAGAATGTGTTGTTTGTTCTGGACAGCGTAGTGTACGATCGAAACTCTTTGACAATATGTGTCGAAGCAAATAGGCTCATGGCTCATGCCACCTGATTTGATGATGGTGACAGGTGCATGAGGGACCAGAGGGAATTCTCATTCGGGCTCAAGTTGTACAGGCAGTGCTTCACTCACAGCTACTGCATGTACCAACCCTTCAAATTGACCACTGAGAATTTGGAACTACCAATAAAGTCTTGGAAGTGTTCTGAACTCTCATATTTTTGTGGGAGTGCTTCACTGTGAAGAGTGCAGGGGTGTTTGAGCTGCGAAGAATTGCCACAAGGATCCTCAGTGAGGCAGTGCTGTTGGGCAATTGTGGACATCCAACATACAAAAACGCGTTGTAATGTGCAGGGAAATGCTGGACATGAAACCCTGGAGGCTTTTGCTCCACCAAAAGCATCCAGCCCTGCAGGCTGTGGCTGGCATTTGGCTGTTTCATGCTGTTTCCATGTTCGCCGTCATTGCATCTCATTTGCCCTCGAGCGACTTTGTTTGGAGGCACTTCAGCTTTGGCAGGGCACGATGCTTCAGGTGCTTTTGGCACAGCACTTCTTCTGTGCAATTTGATGAAAGGTTGATTTCTGAAGCCTGAGTGCTGCCTTCTCCAGGTGTCCAACTTCAGTCTGGTCCAGGCAGGCGAAGAGGAGGAGTTTCACTCATGAGTGTTGTTTGAAAGAAACGCAACAGGACACTGGATCTGGCTCGCTGTTGCCCGAGACTTAGATTAAGTCAGATGTAAATTGGCATGGACAGACTGGGACACATGCATGGAACATCATGGAACATCATGAAACCTTTTGATTCCTTGAGAAGCGTGAGTGAGCCATCCTGAGACAGCGGGTTGGGTCCTTCCCGTTGCGCAAGGGCCCGCGGGCCCGTAGATGCCCGTAGTAAGGGCCCTTACGGAGCCCGTTGGCGTTCAGAAGGTCTCTTCTCGAGACAGCATCTCTTCAAGGAAAAATTAAATAATGGACTCACTATGCAGATTCTTGGGAGCATCAGCAGCATCAGCCTTCCTCAACTCAAATGCTTTGCTTGTGATCCTAAAACCTTTGGGTGATGTAGATCAAAGGTTCAATCGCTCAAGAGTCACCCTCTTAACCTTCACATTACCCCTACCCCCAATGCACCTTACAGCCCAAATGGAGTGACCCATACCGCCCTGACCCGGCAAGATTGAACTTTGAGGTTGCCGACTGAAATCCATGCACTCGGAATCTCGCATTGAGTGGTCACAGCAGAGTTGTGTACAGTTTCTTCCAGTGCCATGTGCATGGAGTGGTTTAAATAACCGCAGAAGATTCGAAATGCCCTGCAAGTTTGTCTTGCAGTTGGATCGTGTCAAGGATAACTTGACATTTGGATCTGCAGAGCACAGTCAATTCCCTGGTGGGGCAGAGCTTGACATGTTGCAGATGCAGTTGGTCACGTTGGGGAAAATGAGCAGCTGCGCAGCTGTTCAGGCAAAGGTACAGGACTTGGATTTTTTAAGATTACTGGAAAGATCTGGAAAGCATGTCGCGGTGAATTGCAAAGTTGTCTTCATGCTTTTGGGGATATCGCCTTGTAATTGCTCAACCAGCTGCTGCGCAATGACCAAAGATGCACATGAAACTTAAACTGTATTATATTGTAATGAGATTGAACATTTAGCTTCATGAAGCTCTTTGGCATAGACTTTTGGATTGTGTTGGCCTGTCGAAAAAGTTCCTGGAAACATTAAAACATTGAAGCCAAAGAACAAAGTGAAGCTAGAAGTACCTGCAGTGCTTCCAACAGACTGTCGTCCCTCATAGATTCTTGTGCCTTTGCAGAAAGAGCTGGTTAGCCCGACCGGTCCGACCCATTAGCAAGCATGGGGGTCAGGGTCTCAGCCAAGACCTTGTGCTCTTGTTCAGCAATGGGCGCCCAGCAATGTTGTTTCATGTTCTGTCATGTGTATGGCTCCCAGCTCCCGGCAGCTGCAATATGCTGTTTATTTGTGCATCCCGCTGGTTGTCCCACTGGAATGATGTCGCATTGCGGGCGCCCACGAGGAAAATTAACCGAAAACCGCCACTCGCCCCACTCACCCCACTCGCCCCACTCGCCCCACTCGCCTCACTCGCCCCACTCGCCCCACTCGCCCTACTTCCCCTGCACTAGCAAATTAATTGAAATCTGCCACTCCCCCACTCGCCCCACCCGCCCCCACTTGCCTTGGTAGGAAAATCAATTAAAATCCGCCACTCGCCCCACTCGACTCCACTCGACTCCACTCGACCCACTTTGCCGGGGTATGGGGGGTAAGCAGAGAAAGCACGGCAAGCGGGCAAGCGGGGCAAGCGGCAGAAATCACTTAGCGGCCGCGCGGGGCAACCACACTGTGATGTCGTTATGCTCTCCCGGATAGCTTAGACAGATCCGCGCATTCTGTTTCGTCCAAGGTCCCAGCTGTACCCATGTTGAATCCCATGGATTTCGTCACCGAAATCCTGGTCACAGCAGCCGTGCTTGTTGCATTAATCTTCCTTTGGCAGCGCTCCGTGGCATGTTTTGAACGCCTTGATTTCGACTGTCAGGTCATACAGCCATACAGCGCATGTGTTTATTTTTTGTTATTTCAACATGATCTCGACTTTTTGATGTCACCAGCTCGGACTCTTGACAGGTACCGAGGCAGAGTGATGAAAGTTCTGACTGGTGATGACAAGCTGCATGGATCCGTTTTGGATGGTATTTGGTGCTGTTGCTTCCAATGCTGCCATCGCCCCAGTGATTCTCTCGATTCCAGTGCTGGCCTTGCTAGATTCCAGGATATTCCAGGATTCTGCAACCGATTAACTCCCGTTTTGCCTCGGTGGCCAAGGTGGAGTTTGTACTGGTGACTGGACTCGGAATCTGACAATGTTCCAATGCTGTCCTCGCAGGTTGCGAAGGCCCTTGGGTTCCGCTGCAACTCGCATGCTGCTTTGAGTTTTTTCTGCAAGTAAAGGTGCTTGCAAAATATGTGGGAAAACAATGCCCCGTTGAGGATAGCCAATTCTTCAATAGTTTAAACTTAAAAGAATTAAGTACAGCATTATTGTGGACGTGACTGGCAGAACATGAAATTAGACTATATTAGACTACAGATGACTATAGTGAGTTCTGACGGAAACGCACAAAATCTCACCCTCTTAGTGGTTTTCTCTCATACTGTACCAGGCAAAACCTGGTGAAGGTAGTTGGTCAGCTCCTGGGCATGTCTACTTACACGGCCAAGTCCTGAGGAAGTGAGAGACATTGTGAAAGAAAGCATTGAGGCATCACAAGTAGAGTTCAAACTCGGAGAAGGTCACATTTGATAACGTTGATGGAGCCATGCAA
>CAMXCT020000208.1:142500-185000 GCA_947184155.2 Cladocopium goreaui | reverse complement strand
GCCACTTCTAGACAGATTGCGATGTGTCTTAAATGAGTCGAAGTGCAGTCGTTTTGTACGCTCAGCGTCCTCAATTCAATCCACCAAAAGATGTCCAAAGCCGATTCTTTGTCGCCGGATGGAAATGAATAAGCCGTTAGACTAAATTCACGAGGATTCATGACATGTTTTTTGAGTTAGTTCCTTTTGCAAAGTCACTGCATCGAAGAAGTTTGAGATAGCAACTTTACACAACTTTTTGATGATGTTTGTGAGTGTCTAGCTCTAGCCGTACATGTTCTTTGCCGGCACGTGATAATCCACATCCACAGTAAGTCTAAGATGGTCTAAATCTACTCCAAGTATATAACTATAATAACTACAACATACTACAGCTAAACTATCAATACAACTGCCTTCTTTGGACGCTTGCAACTAATTGTACTAATTCATTATTGTTTCCCATGTTCAGAGATTTTCAGAGTTTCAGGCCAAAGTTCCAAGACCATTTGCCCAGCAAGACCTTCATGCAGTGGCGATAGGCTTCTGTTGTGCCAGGTTATCCACTTCCCTGAGATCCTCACAGTTCGTGTTCGGAACAACCTGTTAGAAGGAAACGTGCTTGCCCCAACAGAGATTGGATTGTTTGCAATAGCTTCAACGAACCATGGCTTGAGGGATTCAATGAAGCGAAGCCCGAGAGACAAAGGAGCAATCAGATTCTAGATGATTCAAGGTGAATTTAGCGGGGAGGCGAAGAATATTCTTGAACGTGACTTTGCAAAGTGAATTCAATCAGGTTCGCATCACAGCAAAGCGGATGAACGTCTTCGGATCTGAAGATCTTTGCAAAGTGGATTTCTCAGAGATGCCTGTCCAGTTGTAGCATTGCCTTTTTTGGAATGAGGAAATACATGGAAATACTCAAAAGATGATTGCAGTACCAAGACAATTCCAAACTGTATGCAATGGCAATATGGACGTGACATGTTGTTTTATGTGAATGGGAGACGAATATTGAGATGTGGCCTTAGAATGCATTTCATCCTTTTCGGTCTCTTGGGATTGACACTTAAGCAAGATGCAGATCATGGAAAGCTCCAAGTTCCATTGAGTCCTCTCTAGCTCGCTGAAGAAGATCGCAAGCATGCTGCCAGCTTGGCTGGGTTGCAGCCTTTGCTTTTTTAATTCAGGTTGTGATCAGTCCTATGAACATTGTGCACTGGGCAAGTCAAACAGATGAGTGGCGTCCTTGGACCCTGATCACAGAATCAGTTTCTTTGACACCATCAGACAGATGACTCTTCGTTGCTGCCATTGCCCTACGATTTTTGTGACATCCTATGGCGCTTCATCCACTGGTTTCAGCATTAGCATTTACATTCCGTTTGTTCAAACGAGCACCTTTGTTTTGCATGTGTAGTATTTGTGTATATATATATATTATTTATATATCATAATGTGTATATATATATTATAATTATATAAATATAGTTATATATATATATATACATATGCATGCCTCTGGGAATATCTGCGGATTAGGGTTTCTTTAGGGCGGGTCTTTCTGTAAGGTTGTTCTAGGAATTTATTTAGGGTTAGGGGATTTGGGTGTTTTCTTTCAGTTCACTAGTTGTTAACTGTTCGAGTTTAAGGCTCGAGGCTCGAAACACTGCAAACTACGGATAATGTCTTTAAGACATATTCCAAAGAGTGATTTTAGCGCCGCTTTCGGTAAGCGCAAAAATGCGACTAGATGCAGGCAATATCAATATTTTGCATTTTTCCAGTTTGCGAAAAACAAGGAACACAGCAGGTTGCAGTCCCGCATGGAATTCTCTTGATTTCAGTCAACCATTGTCAGCTCCATGGCGCCCTATATATGTATATATATATATATATTATATTATTTATATATTATATAGTCAGCGGCCCGTCCAGGACCTACCTTGAAGCCACTGGAGGGTACCCTGACGTTTATATATTGTGAATGAAAAGCATGTCAAGGAAAAACACTGTAAAGTACTAGTACGCTGTAAAAAATGGATTCGGGAATAACTACCATGATTACGAAATTAAGATGATTGAATGACATGAATTCAATCATAAGGCACGCTTTTAGAGAGCCAAAATTTGCCTTTCAAAAGGAATCCAAGAAAAAGTCATCTCTGAAGAAATATGTGTTTACACATATGTACATGTGAACCTGCTTTGGCAAGGGAATGCTTACTGATACGTTGCGCAAGGGCTTACTGTTTGTTGTCTTTAAGCAGAGCAAACGCACCTGCTTACAGTGTCACTGACACCAGCTGGCAATGCTTGACCGGGTGCGGTGCAGTGTTTTGTCGCACCTCATGCGCGCCTATAGTGTTTGATATTGGCATGTATGCAATGTGTGACGTCAATGCGATACAGACTAGAAATAGCATGAAATAACAATAATATTTAATTTGTATTCGATACTATATGTATATATATATACTGTAATTATCGAAGGAAGTTTAGAAGTCAAACTTCCGACAATATATGGACAGATGAAAAGCTGAGCAGGGAAGAGGCAGAGAGAAGAGAAAGATTAGAAGAAAGAAGAGTAGAAGAGAAAGAGTAAGAAGAAAGAAGATGCAGATGCGCGAAAAGGAAGGAAAGTCGCGAAACACTGTGTTTTTCCAATGATTTGGGGCTCCGGAGGGTCGAAAAGTAGGCTCGCTAAAGCGGCGGGTGCGGAGCCAGCTGGCCAGATGAGAGATGAAAATTGCACGCCGTTGTGGCGCGAAGCACATTTTGCAAGTCAAAATGTACAAAACACACCAGGTCTCGGACCACTTTTGGAAGTTGAGATGTCGAAAAAGTGCACGCCGTTGTGGCGCGAAGCACATTTCGAAGTCAAAATGTACAAAACACACCAGGTGCGGACCACTTTTGGAAGTTGAGATGTCGAAAAAGTGCACGCCGTTGTGGCGCGAAGCACATTTCCAAGTCAAAATGTACAAAGCACCTCAGTCCGGGACCAACGGCCCATATCGAGCCTACCACTCGCTCAAGTGGTTCTCCAAACACGGGAGACAGACACAAGCACCATTCCCATTGCCAAGATGAAGAGCTTTCTCGACAGCAGTATCACTGAAGCCTTCACAGTGGAGCGGTGGACAGCTGCAAAGATTGTCAAACGTCAGGTCCGCATTGTCTGTGCCTCTTGTCCGCAAGTATCCCTTGATGCAAAATAGGCTCATCTCAAGCAAAAAATAAACCCAGTGTCATGGAACATTCAGATCCAATTTGCTAATTTCAAAACAATCTGCTCACAGACCCAACTCTAAGAAAATGTACTGTGGTGAGCTTCACCCAATGCCTCTTGCCCAAGGACAACAAAGTCAATGAAGAAGCCGAGACTGGGATTGCGCCTGGGCAGACCAACATCCCCTTCAAGCAGTTCCTGGAGATGATCCAACCTGCTTTTCCTCAACAAGCCACGAAGCAGGATGCAATGGCATGCCTGAAGAGAGCGCACTGGATCGTGAATTTGAATCATGCAGTTTACGTGCGCCGAGCAGGCGTCAATGAGGATTCAGTACCTCTGGTCACTTTTCCGCCTGGTCAAGCTGACTTCATCTCTGATGACGGTAAAAAGGTGTTAGGCGCCAGGCGGCAAGGAGTTGGAATCACCCCAGACACTTGGCTTGAGAAGAGACAATGGAGCCATGACTTGGTGTCCATGCTTCTAGAAGGTAAACGACCTCCTGCCCGAGCACCTACCATCCTCACTACTTCATTGTCTGACAAGAAGAAGTTCATTGTGGAGAAGAAGGCCGAGCTTCCATTCTCAGGTCGCCTTTGCTCTTTGGAAGCTCCGAACCCCCCCTCACCTCTGCAATTGACCTTGACAGCTGTGAAGGAGGAGATCACCAATGAGGCCTCTTCTCTTCAAGATGCTGCTTTCGCATTTCAAAACTTGCTAGCAAAAGGACATACTGATGTCATTGACTTGGATTCTCCATCACCTCGACCAAAGCGGGTTCGCACTGCTGCAGAGGCTCCCCAGCACCTTGCTGCGCGATCTGCTTCTGATCTCGAGGCTGCCACAGAAGAGGAAATGGACCATCACTTCCCTGAAGTTGGTGCTGCAGCTGCAGATGATGCTGAGCCCTGAGCGCGCACAAGAGACTACAACAGTCCCAATTTTGTAGCATACGGCGTTGTCATTTCCAACATGGCTTCTAGCTGCATTCGTATCATGTGTAAAATATGCGAGGTTCCAATGTAGCCGAAAGGCGGCTAGAAAATCTTGTGCAACTTGGTCCTTCTGTGTTAAGCCATTTCCAGCTTGCGGTTGATCATTGCATCTTGAAGCAAGTGAGCCCCATGTAGATGGAGCGTTCGCAGCTTATGTCCTCTCAATCTTGTTGTTGCTTGTTTTTTGTAATTGTATTGCGCTAGCCATGTTGCCTGCCATGAAATGTTCGTCCAGTTCATCTTCTCAGAATGGACTGTTCCCTGCTTTGACCTTTGCCCAATACAAGAAGGCTATCAGTGAGGAATGGTTCCAATCCCCCAGCACCTTGGCTCTTCGTGCCTTGGGCACGCATCTGGTCATGTCCGGCTAGCTGAGTGACACAGTTTCTCTGAGGGGCGTGCTCATGAGTGATGCGCTTGGCCATTGTCCTATACCCAAGCTGTGTCCAGAAAACAAACGGCATCAAGTCATTTTGGCAGAAGAATGGAGCTCCAAGGATGGCCTTCGCTTCCGATTGAAGTGCTCGCACAGCTGCTTTCGCCAGCGACTTTGCCCTGCTGGACTTCTTTCTAAAGTTCATGTTTCCTTGTGGCTTGCCATCATTTACTTTGTCAAGGCCATGCGGTTGAACTATCGCTGGACAAAGCTTATGACAGACATGGAGTCAGTGTTCGGCGTCAAAAACAAGCGGACCTTTCAAACTTGGAGAGGTTTGTACCAAGATGCTTTGAAACTCTATCTCCAGAAGCATGGTAGCATCACACTTGGCAAATCTCCTGGTGACGTGGTGGTGTTTGATGAAACCCATATCGGCAGCCAGCGAGGGATTTCCAAATCTTCTTCGAGTGAAAGGGCAGCCAAGCTCAAGATCGGCAGCAGCAATGAAACAGAAGATTGCAAAGCGCCTGCCAGCCCGCACCGTGCATAAGCGCCCGTCCATGAAAAGGCCAGCATCGTCGTCATGTCGCCGACCTGCTGCAATTCCACTTCGTCGTCCTGCTTCTGTCATGAAGTCCATCTACAACAAAGGCAAGAAAGGGACAGACAAAGATGCCAGATCCGGTGGTCCATGGCTCTTTGCGGCTGTGCTAGTGGGCAACAAAAAGAAAGGTACACTCATGAGAATGGCAAAAAGGGATTCACCTTTTCTATGTTGCCAAAGCCTGCTCTAGCTCCAGATGGAAAATCTCGAGGCAAGGCCTCCATGAAGCACGCCATCTCTACATGCGTTTCCAAGAGGCCTTCGTTGTCCATGATTCCTGGAAAGATTCATCGGCTGCAAATGAAGCGCTGTGCTTCAAGTCTGCCCCGCCAGTGAACCATTCCATTGGTTGGCGTGACAGCGCCACAGGATTTCATTCCAATGACATTGAGTCGGAGTTTGCTCGCTTGAAATCCATGGTGCGTGAAAGGTATGGTCGAGTGTCCTTTCAATCCACACTTGAGACTGATGAGGCAGAGACAGAGAATGCGTCTGTGGACTTGGGGGATCTCTATGAATATGCCTTCCGTGTCAACATTGGCTCCTCATTCCATCATGTACTGAAAGCGCTTCAGCTGGTTTCACCTGTTTAGCTGAAAGGTGTTGTTAATGGGTTGGTGTTTGTATCGCAATATGATCATGCGCCTGGGCTGCTGCCAGAGCATGGACCAACTGATTATCTTTCAATCAATGGTGATGGGTAGCTCTGCATTGTCCAGCTCGAAAGAAAAACGTTTTGCCTTCTACCTGTGCAAATGTCTGCTCATGTTCAATGTTGTCAAAGGCAAGCACACGTAGAGAGTAAACTTGAGTTAGATGTATACTTTTTGATTACCCTGGTTAGTGTGTTCCGATCTGGAAGGAGGATTCTTTCTACTCCACCTTTGTGTATGATGGGTATTGACAGGTAGGGTTCCTAAGACAAGTTTATCACCATTGTGGGTATATCAAGAATAGACCCGCATGCATTGTTCATAGTGAACATAGTTTATAAACTTGTTGCAATGATTGTTAATGCAATGGCGATAGTTGATTTTCACCATGATGGACTAAGAATAACAATCAGATATACTGGTTGTCAAGGTGTCAAGGTGTTTGGTGGAATGCAAAATCATGATAGTAATGCTGATTGTTTCTGGTTTGGGTCTGATGTCTATCACCTATCCATGATGATTGGTACCTATCTCTGGATAAGACACAAGAAACAATTCTGACTGCTGGCAAAGCATTGAGTACTTGCATGTGTGCCATACTTGACTTCCATAGGTGTGGCTCTCAGGTGTTCTACAAAGGGTTTCCGGTTTCAAGCATGGCGCCTAAGATGCAAGCCATTGTGGGCATGGCTTCAGCGTCGGGCAGTGGACGCTAATCCTTAAACCTCCAGCTTGTTCGCGATGACACAGTCTTCCACCCTTCATCGTCTGCACCGTCACCTACACCCTCAGGATCTACGGACGTGGCTGTGCCAGACGCCCACGCAATCCACAAAGACGCCCAGTCTGGCAAGAAAGAACGCACCATCAGGCAGCTCCAGACTCACATCAACTACCTCCAAAGGTTCTACAGCCTGAAGCCAGGGATGAACGGGCAGTGGAGTCTGCCTGCCCAGCTTGCCTTCAATGACTGGCTTCTTCAAGAAACAAAGGGCTTCAAGACCAAGGATGACAACAAGGTGCTCGCAATCCAAGATGATGTCCGTGAGGTAGCCCCAGAAATCAAAGCTGATCGTCCTGTCCTCCCTAGCCAAGAGCTGCGTGAAGAAGAAGAAGAATCAGAAGGAGAAGAATCCAGCACCTCATCCTCCTCCTCCTCCACCTCCTTGCCTGCTGCCAAGCGTCAGAAGGTCGAAAGGGCGCTTCACAACTTGGAGTTTTTGTCGGAGGTCTTCCCTGAGTTCATAGACTGTGATGATTGTAAGAATGCGCCCCGTGATGCAATTGCATCCTTGAGAAGCATCGTCTGAATGCACAGTTCCCGGATCGTCTGAATATAATATAATATAATATAATATATATATATATATTTAATATATATATAATATATATATAATATATATATACATATATAATATATATAATATATAATATATATAATATATTATAAATATATATATATGTGTGTGTGTCATGTATAATATATTATGTATACAGTAGGCCTACATATACATAATACCTACGTATCTATATATATATATATGATACTTTTGTAAAAAAAAAGAGTATATATATATCATACTTACAGATGACAAAGAAAATTATATATATATATATACGTATACATACATACCTACCTACCTACCTACATACATACATATATATGTCATCACAACGCCTAAGTTAAGTACGTTTGTTCGTGTTGTGAAGTCCGCGTCGTTTGCAACGTGTCAATGTCCTACATACATATTGAAATGTAGAGTGCAAGAGTGAATGTCATGTCTGTGTGTGCGTGGGGGTGCAGATGTAGCCTACTTGCAATGTCAGAATGTAATACGTCGTGTCAAAAGGCGCAACACAATGCATGACAAATCAAGATTGTTGAAATGGTTTTGCTTTGACTCAATCATGAAGGCAAGACAAGATCAAGCGCTTTCAAATGAAGACCACGAACTTCGATTTGGAGAGAGAAACCCCTCCTTGGATCCTTGTGGAGTTCGGCCAGCCCATGGAGGCCAGGCATGAGCAGGGGCAGCAGGTCTAACAATTGATGTGATTGTGACATGCGAAAGCTGTCCGCTCGAGCTGAGAAGGTAAATAAGATAATATGGTTAAAGCATATTAAAGCCAGAAAGGTACGCAAGGCTTTGTGTTTTTCCGATTTACTCAAATAGAGCTGTGAGATTTGCTGTATAGAATGAAATCAAACCGTAGGGGTGTGTCTTCATACACTTGACCAGTAGTAGTCGTGGAAAGAGTAAAACGGTCACAGCACTGGTGTCCTCTCCAATTGTTCCTTGTCAGTTGTCGAACTGCGCATGTCTGAGATCCAACACATTTCAAAGCATTTCTGTCTTTCCAATCCGCTGGCATTCCCTATGCAGGTGCGCGATATTGACAACATCAGAAGCGTTGACACGATTCGAACCGCCACCAGAGACAACCAGTCGCCCTGCCACTTTGCTCAGTTCTGAATTAATTATGCTGCAATACTTTCAGGAATAGCATTTCCGCTCTATGAGCAAAGGTGTGTTGATTGTTTCTTTTCACAAGCAGTAGCACTTTGACCTTTCCATCCTTTTATGCCTTCCCCAACCTTTTGCAGCCCCTTTCTCGAATTCTGACCCACCATGCACGCAGCTACAAGCAACCAGCGCCAGGGCCCAGGAGTTCAATGTGGCAACCTACAAGCACACCTACTACTTGCTGGATGCAAGAGGAGATTGGATGATTCCCATTTGACTTGAAATGCTGCTTTATTGTTTTAGAATTTATAGAATATTGTTTGCTAAATGTTTTGTTGTTTTTTTCACCCTGAGTACCCGAAAGATACCCGAAAGATGGATGGATATGGATGGGTTCCACCTTGATATTCCCCTTATTTGGTCAAGCCAAACAAGCAAATGGTAATTTCATCTTCGTTCTACAGTCGCAGTTCGGAAATTTATGCTTTGCAACAATTGCAAACTGCAAGAGTATTGCATCACACGACAAGCCTTTAGTGTATTGAATTGCAATGGGCTAAAACGTCATGCGTAAGGACTCCACAGGATTTCGAGTAAATTCAATTCCGGGTCAGAAATTATCGGGCCGATTCAGCGTCACGGAGCAGCGTCACGGAGCAGCGTCCGGAATCAACATCCAAACATTCGGATCAGCGTCGCAGAATCAGCGTCAAAGACGATCCTGGATCAGCATCCTGAATACATGGTCGGGATGGTCGGGGTGATCGGGATGAGGGTTTCTTTTTTCTTTAGGGTCTCTTTAGGGTTTCTTTTAAGGTATCTTTGGGGTTTCTTTAGTTCTTTAGGGTTTCTTCTCGGGCTTCTTTCACGAAAGCCCGCCGGCCCCTTGCAATTTGCGAACGTAGTGAGAATAGGGAGTCTGGGGGGGCGGCCCTTGCCAGACGGCCCCGTTTCTCCACAATTAGACGGCGTGAGGGTGCCTGGCAGTAGCGTTTTGGAGGGCCAGGCACCACTAGGCAAACAGCTGACGTTAGCGTGTCGGTCCTCCCTGTTCCGCTCGGCGCAGCTGTTTTTTAGGAGACACCAACCCTTCAAATAGGCGTCAACAAGTGTGGATATGTGAGTGAAAAGTGCGTGAGTGAAAAGTGGGCGCGGAGCCTCAAGGGGACATAGTGTGCGTGGAAAAGTCTGTGGATGGAAAGTGCGCAAAATATGTGAGGGGAAAGGGCGCAAGTAAAAAAGTGAACCAACAAAGTAGATGCAAAAGTTTATGGGTGAAAGCGTCAAACAGTGTAGATTTTTGAGTGAAAGTTTGTTTGTGCAAAGTGGCTGAAAAGTCTTGAGGGAACGTACCGTCCTGAAAAATACGTTGATGGAAAGCACGTAAAATATGTGCGGGGCAAGGGTGCGAGTAAAAACTGAACCAACAAGTTAGATGCTTCACACTGGAGCTGGATGCAAACAGGGGGTGAGTTAAAAGTGGGTGAAAAGATGTGAAAAGTCTCAAGGGGGGACCGTCTGGAAAAGCACGTGGATGGAAAGCACGCAAAAGAGGTGAGGGGAAAGGGCGCGAGTAAAAAGTGCGCCAACAAGGTAGATGCAAAAGTTTATGAATGAAAGCGTCAACCAGTGTGGATGAGTGAGTTAAAAGTTTGTGGGTGAAAAGTGGGTGGAAAATCTCAGGGACATAGTGTCCCGAAAAGTATGTAAATGGAAAGCACATAAAATATTTGAGGGGAAAGGGCGCGAGTAAAAAGTGAACCTTCAAGGTAGATGCACCAACAAGGTAGATGCTGCACATTGAAGCTGTATACAAGCAGGGGGTGTGTTGATGGAGTGAATGCGAATTGGGGCCTATCATAAGTCTATGGGTGAAAAGTATATGGACGGAAAGTTTGTAAAAGGCATGTGCGAAAGAAAGGAACGCGTAGGTGAGGGCGAATTGGCATTTAACCGTTGGTGATGGTCTTGGATTGAATTCGCAAATAGGAGGCAACAATTGCAAATTGGCAGCTGCCTGAAAGAACCTGAGGCGAGAAGCTTGCCAGATTCATCGACATATCCCGATCTGGGTTCAACGCGGTCCAACTTGCCTCCAAGTGCAATAACAGTTAGACACATCAAAAAGCTTTCGGCATGGACCAACACTGGTTGATATTAGGGGGCATAGCGTCCTTCATGCGTCCTTCAAATAGTGCAAAGTTTCTTAGAAAAAAGTTTCAAGGGGTATAGCGTCCTTCAAATAAGCGTCAACAAGTGGATATGTGAGTGAAAAGGGTGTGAGTGAAAAGTGGGTGAGGAGCGTCAAAGGGACAGTGTGTGGAAAAGTCTGTGGATGGAAAGTGCGCAAAAATATGTGAGGGGAAAGGGCGCGAGTGAAAAAGTGAACCAACAAGGTAGACGCAAGGTTATGAATGAAAGCGTCAAAAAGTGTAGATTTTTGAGTGAAAGTTTGTTTGTGCAAAGTGGCTGAAAAGTCTTGAGGGAACGTACCGTCCTGAAAAATACGTTGATGGAAAGCACGTAAAATATGTGCGGGGCAAGGGTGCGAGTAAGAAGTGAACCAAAGAAAGGTAGACGCTTTACATGGGAGCTGTATGCAAGCAGGGGTTTGGTGTTGGATTGAAGTTTTTAGGAGTTGGGGCGATCGATGGTTATATAACTGCATTGGAGCTTCACGTAAGTCTGTGGATGAAAAAGTCTGTGGTTAACGTTTCCCTGCCTTAGTTCAATTCCACTGCAGCCGGTGTGCTCGCATTTCGCTTCACGGACCTCATTCGATCAAAATCGGCGCTGGCTTTGTTTCCCCCTTTCGCAGGTAAACCTTCTTTAGGGTTTCTCCAGGGGTTCTTTAGGGATTCTTTTGGGTTTCCTCTAGGTGTTCTTTAGGGTTGCTGTAGGGTTTCTTTAAGGTGTTTTTAGGGTTTCTTTAGGGCCGGTCAACATATTCGGGATGGTTGTTACGGTCGGGGTAGTCTGCAAGGTTGCGATGTATACCGCCCCGATCCAACCACTGTAGATTTCGATCCGGCCGCGCCGATCCAACCAATCTTGATTCCGATCCAACGACCCCGGTCCAACCAACACCCAGGATTTTGTGATGGTTATACTGTGCAACGTACCAATCTGTCAAACCACGCGAGGGCACGCTATTGACGAGCCCATGGAAGAGGACTTGGCAGAAGTGCGAGCAATGAGGCTGAAGGCGTCGACTTGTGCAGCTTAAATCGCATCACTTTGGAGGTTCTGTATGATTTCTGTGTGCTGAATGGCTTGACTCATTTGACCTTTGCCTACCCAGAATCTGCGAGGCAGTTTGGTGCTTCCACTTGTGCAACTGCTGGACGATTATGATCGTCTTTGCTTACGCCTTTGTGCGAGCTTATGTGACGGTCTCAGTCAGCAGATGTCAGCAACCACATCTGTGATCCTGAGATGACGCTTACGATATTGAAATGGACGGACCTGAGAAACTATCATTCCACATCATTCCATAAATTTATACATACATAATCATACATAGGGTAGATGGGTGCGGGTACCGCTATGGGTACGGTATGTGTACCCGCCCCGCATCCGAACCCGTACCCGCACCCAAACCCGCTCAGCAAAAAAACCATTTGCACCCCACGTCATGAAACTAATAAGTATAATAGAAACATGGTTTTCTTTGCATGTTCATACCATTCAATGATATTCAATGTGTATTAGCAGGCATATCATGCACCCACGCAACGTGCCTATATGAGCCTATATGTACCTACTTCTCACAGGGCCACTAGAGCATTCCTCTTGAAATGAGCTAAATCATTTTACAACTTATACATTCTCATATGCGTATGTATACATGAATACTGACACAAAATATGTCATGTAGTTTTATTGGCATGGATATTTGCATAAAATCAAACACCCGTGCGTGCGAACATACATCGCAGAGAGAGGGAGGGAGAGCGAAAGAGATAAACAGCACAACCTATGCTGAGCCGCCTCCTCCCGGCTCTATCATTCTTGCCTACGTACGTCCATGTATATATTTGTCTGTGTTTATCAGACTTTTCGTTCGCACCATGTGTGCGTGTGCCTGTCAACGACGTGATGTTACATCAATACAGGACACGCAGACACACTAACATATATGCACACACTTGCTCAGAATTGTCTTATCGAATTGTGAAGAGGAGCGCGTCGGACGTCAAAAAAACACTGACAAAACAAATTGACACGATGAAAATGAATCAATTTAAATATGTCTAAATAAATAAATAAAGAAAGAAAGAAGAAATATAGAGAGAGAGAGCAGGACGCTGTGGGAGTGCACTTTCCTTGTTGTTGTTTCAAAACTGTAATCACATTAAAGCTTAAGCTACAGATGAAGCTGCGTTCATTTCCACTAGAGAGCATGTATTTTTTGAAGAAGTGTCCAGGCGTTCACTCTTGGATAAATGCTACTACATTGTCCCTTCAACAAAACACAATTTCTGCAGAATATGCCAGATGACTTCAACATACTGTAATTACAACATCCCCATACCTGCCAACAAATGCAGTATTCAAAACAAACATATCCTTCTGAATAAGAGTAATCTTCCTTTGGGGCAATGCAGTGTGTTTTTGCAGGGACAATATCCAAACAAAATATGAAGTATTCCTTGAAAAGTTGCACCATGCCCTTTGAAGGGGTGCAGTGTGCATTTCCAGGTGTTTAACCTTCCTTTCAAAGGAGCAGTCCCCCTTTTAGAAAAGGCAATATTTCTGCATGATAGATGCAGTATTATTATATTGACAAAGGGCATCCCTTTCAAAAGTGCAATATGTTTGAAACCGTGAGCACTACCATATGTTCAAACAATGTTTGACTGTCTTAAGATTTAAACATGCACACTCTTCAAATTACAATATTTTTCGAGAGGGGAGCTGCCTACACCAAAGGGTGTTATTCCCAAAATATGGCTCGTTGTCTTGGAAGAATAACACCATTGTGAAAGACATATCTTACGTGCTTACATGTACCATGCGTTCTTAATTAAAAACATATTTTGTGAAAAGGGCATTGCATGCGCAAGAGGCTTCATTTTTGACATAGAAGTAGACTAAGACATGACCTACTTCAATGGGATGCTCTACCGGGCTCTATTATTTAAATTCAGACGTCCAGTCGGTCCGCATTCACCTTAAGAAAAGTTCCCTCAATTGGGTCCATGGCACCATGTCGGAGCCACCGTGGAAATCACACTAGAATAGAACTGGATCATTGGAGTGATCCGTCTGGAACTGAATCCCAAAACGTGCAATTAAACAAGATAGATCGATCGATCGATAGGTAAATAGATAGATCTATATATTTATATGTCCAGAAAAAATATATATATATACATGCATATATATGGGCAATGGTGGCCACCAGCTGCGACTTAAATGCGCCCGGTGCGCCACCAAAGCCCCGCAGGTACGTTTACACGGGTCCCGGGGAGGTGACTTCGTTGATTACTGACTCCCCGGGACCCCGGTGATCCCCTGCGATAAAGTATAAATAGTAATTTAAGCAGCCGCGACGTTTTACGTCTGTTCAGACGTTCCACACACACACACTAGACAAGAATGGATCATGTAAGTGATCCGTTGGGAACTGAATCCCATCACATGCAATTAGATTAGAATTATATATATTTATATATGGGGCTATGGTGGCCACCAGCTGCGGCTTATATGCGCCCAGGTGCGCCACCACAGTCCCGCAGGTACGTTTTCACGGGTCCCGGGGAGGTGTCTTCATTGGTCACCGTCCCCCCTGCTTTTCAATATAATATTATGTCTAATATAATAATATATAGATGAATTGCCAACGAAGTTTTACGTCTGTTCAGACGGTACACACGCACACACACACACCCGGCCTTTGGCAGGGTGGTGTCCTTGCAAATGAGGTGAAGATGAGGATGAAAAGGGGAATGAAGATGAGATGAGAGTGAAAATGAGATGAAGGATTACTTAAGCGGGACCCGAGGAGGGGAACGCAAAGAAGAGGGACAGAGCAAACACCAACACCAACACCAACACACCTGGCCAAGAGCGGGCAAAGACTGAAAGGGCAAGGGAAAAGAAAAGCGGAGGCCGACGGACACGGAACAAGACCAGCGGAGGGGGGGGGAAGACGGAAGCGCCTGAACCAACCTAACACAGCGAAAACCTACGCCTACCTCGGCACGCACAGGAAATAGGGGACCGAATGGGGGACTAGTTGGTGAACAGAAGAAAAAACAACGATTAAATGGGATTCAGAGTGATTCAGCTCACTCCTAAAGTAATCGTGCGTTACTCCCGACCAAACACACGGGAGCACGCATGAAATAAGGGACCAATGAGGGCATAGTTGCAATATGACGCATCCAACTTCCAATGCAGAACCCCCTCATCAGCCACAACGGCCAAAGAGATTAATTCAACCCTTGGACAGCTGACGTATTCAACCCTTGAATTAATGCACAACTGCACCTCACTAGAGGCCATAAAACACCACACCTGCAAGCATGGCCTTTGCCTGCCATGTCAGTACAGTGCGCAGCTGTCTCTCCGGCAAAGTTGGAAAAGGTCCAAGTTCAACAGTCATCTGCATTGGCAATCTCGCAAGTGAAAGAAGGTGAAGCCCGGTACTGCGGCCAGTTGTTCAGCCAGCTGTTTCACTTTACTTAGATGAATTACCATCTTAAAGTACCTCACTCCACGTTTCGGATTCACGGGTCCGACGTGCTATACCTAAACAGCCTAAACAGCTATTCCCCGAAGCGCTCGCATCATCTTGTCGCAGCCGACATGAGCCACACACCTGCTCAGAATTGTCTTATCGAACTGTGAAGTGGAGCGTCCGATGTGCAAAAAACACAAACAAAACAAATTGTCATGATGAAAATGTATTTACATACATACATACATACATTTTTACATACATAAATACATATCTACATTTATACATAAACACATATAAACATATATACCTATATACATATATACATTTTTACATTTTTACAAATATACCTAATCACATATATTCATATATACATAAATACATATTTCCATTTTTACATATATACCTAAGTACATATAAACCTAAGTGCATATTTACGTATATACACAAATACACGGATACATTTATACATATAAACATATATACATATATACATTTATACAAATATACATATATACATATATACATGTATACATGTATACATGTATACATGTATACATGTATATACATATATACCTAAGTGCATATTTACATATATACATAAGTACATGGATACATTTATACATATAAACATATAAACATATATACATATATACATATATACGTATATACATATATACATATTTACATTTATTTACATACATGTTTATACATACATACGTACATAACATAACATAACATAACATTACCTAACCTAACATCACATAACATACATACATACATACATACAAACATCCATATCATACATTCATGCATGCATGCATGCATGCATACATACAGACATACATACATGTACAAGTGCACATATTTACATTTGTTCATATATACATATTTACATATATCAACATAATTAAACAAATATAAGCGTTTGTAAGCATATATAAATATGCATATATATATATGTGTGATTATTTAAATTCATTTCTGATCACAGGAGACTTCGGCAATATACAACAACAGCGATATACGATATGTCCCCCCAGCTGCGACTTCAATGCGCCCAGGGGCGGGACTTTATAAATACTTATGCAGGTACAGGAGTGTGTGTCCACACCCCAATCCGGCTGAACCCCTTAGCTTCGTTGGCATGGCTAGGGAAACAGGCGCCATGTCCCCTGCAGAAAGTAGAGGTTTTTTATCTACTCAGATTGCACAGGCTCACACGCACACGCACGCGCGCGCGTGCTCGCGCGTGCAAACATAGCAAAAGATCCATTTGCAATGCACCTTGAATCTTTCAAGCGTTCCAAAGACTTGAAAATTCCACCCGCTGATGTGTTCCATCACTGGCGCAACTTTCGTTGGAGAAAACGTATTCTGTAAAAAAACAAATGTTTTTCAACAAACAGACAGCCTTCTGGAGAAGAACATGCTACCTCCCACGGAAACGGCACCACTGACCATTGCATTTCATTCATGACGAAAACAGTGAACAAATGAGCAATTCCCTGACCCGAAACTAATGTTTGGTAGGTTTTCCTATTTGTTTGTTTGTCGTGTTTTGCTGTTTGGTCCATTATGGCCAATGTATGTATGTTGACACTTATGTTTTCCTATCGAGTGCTCAGTCTGGACACCCATCGGCATACATCCACAAACGTCTCAAGTACGTGACGATACATTAGACGTGATACTTTGATATGTGTGTATTCATATTGTTGTCCATGTTGTGAGTGTTATTGAGTGTTCAAACACGCGCAAGGTGAAAACAATTAGGTGACAGACCCAATGTTGTGCAATGTGTCTTGCATCACCGGACATTTGCCCCAAAATTTTATTTGCCCCAGTTGTAGCAGAGTTATCACGTATTCTTGGAATTTGTTTTTTTTTTGGCCTCGGCAGCGTGACTTACTCTGTCGATAGGCAATCTAGCCATGTTTACAATGCAACTTCCAAGTTCCCCCGCCTCTTTATTGTTTTCTCATGAAAAGATAAATTTGATTCCATGGAATTGTCTTGCCTTGAACATAAAAGATGCGTGTATATGCGTGTAGTGGCATATAAATAGTTCGCGAAGATCAAAGCATGATCTGATTCACTGGTTCCATCTTCGCACTAGGTGTGGTCCTGCTACAGACGATTCAATTGGCTGACGATGGCTGTTCTCAACAACGGCACTTCCGAGCAAACCGAACCAACGCATTTTCCCATCAGCTTCCACGACATGGCAAAAATTGGCGAGCAATGCGAGGTGCTTTGCTCAGATCGTTTTCTCACCACACTCTACAATTCTTCAAGATTGCCTCCAATTTCTGGGCAGGCAGAAGTGAAAGGGACGGGCCTTCAAGGTTCGACTTTACACGGCCACACCGCAATTTTTTGAAAGTGTGTGAATCCATGTTCAAGTTGCCTTGCAGCTAGTTTTGCAGGTGTCCCTTGTAGGCCAAGCTTAGATCAGATCAACCTGCTGTGCTAGGAGCCCAGTGCTTCAGTGAAATTACAAGTGTTCTGCAGACATGTTTCCATTCCAGAGCCCAAAGTCCATATAGATTTGGATGATTTGGATTTCGGTCCGTCCTCCAAAATCATGATTTTGCTGCCTATGCTGCAGGCAATCAGGGCATTTGTTCAGTCAACTGGGATTGGCGGCCACTTGTGGCAAGTTCAGAATCACAGAACTGGTGCGATATAAAGGTACTAGCTCACAATTTCTTGATGGACATGGCCAACCATGGCCAAAAGCTTTTGCTGATTACGGATTTATTGCAAAGCTGGCCTGATTTGTAGCACCTTCATTTGTGATGTTCAATGATGTTCGGCCTGTGCACCTGCGATTGGCGCTCAAGATGTGCCAGGAGGATGTGTTGGGGGAGAATCAGGTCGGGTGCCTCAATCACAGGCATCCTTGAGCATATCTTAGCACACACCAGGTACTTCAGGTTGTCAGCCCCAAGGTCGGGATACCGTGCTTACCGGGCATTTGCAATGTGAGACAGAAGCTCGTTGAACACGCCGGGACCCCAAGGACACCCAGGAACGCCTGGGAACACCATGCCAACAAGATCAAATGGGATGAAACAGGATCGAATACGCAAAACGAACGTGTCAGATGCACTCAGGAGTGGACCTTGATTGGTATTTGCATTGGTATGTTTGTGAGCAATTGCTTGCTTCGTCCACCTGACAAGTTTCAGCAAGAACTGAATACTGGAGATCCTGGATCAGCCGCTAAGACAGTGTGTTGAAAGCGACTACTAGTGCTAGAAGACGACTGCTGTACAGCCACAGAAAGAGAAAGAAGGGGGAATAATTTTGCCGTTTTGCTTGTCCTGCAGTGGCAGTAGTACATGTTTGTTGGTCAGTGACATCTAACAAGCATTGCTAACATGCAAGCAAGAGAATCGTGAAGGTGATGTTGTATATATATATATGATATGTACTATTATTATTATTTATTATTTATTATTATTATCATTATTATTATTACTATTTATCATTATTATCATTGTTATTATCATTATTATTATCACTATTTTTTATCATTATTATTATCATTATTGTTATCATTATTATTATTATCATTATTATTATCATTATTATTATCATTATTTTATTAGAATCATTATTATATATTATTATTATATGCAGGATCTTCCTCAAACCAGCTGATACAAGAGCAGCTTGAGGATTTTGATTTGATAGGCTTTCAGCTCTTTGATTACTTATGACAGGGAACGGCATGACTTGGTTTTGGTATGGTTGCCAGGATGGTGCATGGATGCAAGGATCCGGCAAGTGAAAGCGGGCTCCCAAGGTTGGCTTACTTCGTAACCAATTCTGGAGACTTTGGGACTAAGGCACGGAAGCTTCTAGACAGACAGCACCAAGCAGAAGAGTTCAGGAAGCAAAAGCGGGACCAGTTCCTTGCCTGGAGAGAACTTGCCACCTAGCGTGCTAACAACTAGGTTGGTCCGCAGAGAGCTGGACAGAAGGGCTTCCAGAGTGAACTGTCACTATGTTGGACAGCTTTCTACCTACAACTTTGGCTGAAGCATGCAACTGATGAGGCAATTGCGAAAGAACGCATGGTGGTGAGTTGCAACTAACCCAGACCGGCCAGGCAATTCGAGCAAGCGGGAGTTTAACACAAAGTGGCTAAATGGCCACTTGAATTACATAATGTGCTTTGAATTGGGGTTGCATTTGAGTGTCTTTGACCACAAGCTGTGATTTAAAGTTCTTTGACCTTGAACAGGGGATATGACTTTGGCCCAACAATGCACAAGTCCGCATTTTTTGCCAGCACATTCCATCCAACAGAGATGGCAAACGATCAAACGCAGATTGTGACGGAAAATTGAAACATGTGCCACAGACACGTGCCCACCTACACATTGCACCATGCACAGGTGATCACAGGTGGCTCACAAATCATTTTAAATCAATAATTACAATTGGAATGTGCGTATAACATTGTATAACCAACACAGGTGGTCACTCCTGTCTTGCGACGGCCATTCCTCTCTTTCAACATGATTAGGTGTTGCAGCAAGAGCTTGCAGTATGGATACAGGAAGAAATGTTCGTGTTCATGTACTCGAAGCTTTTTGTCCAAGGATCAGAGAAATGCTTGTGTGTACAACAATATGGCCAACGTGCATTTCCAACCAGTCCTTGAAAATTTGCCTGTTTGACTTGCTGAGCATGGCTTCTCTGGACAAGCAAGTGCATCAACATGACCATGAACAATCAACGGACATCCATGCTGGCTTTGGTTCGCACCAGAGCACAAACCTCAAGCGCAGAAGAGATTAGGACTTGACCACATGGCTTTGGTAGTGTCAAAGATGCAATTTCAAAATTGGAAGCTGGAGTTCTGGCAATCCCCTCTCCTGCCACGACATGCAGTTCCAGGCATTTGTGATTTTGCATTGAGATTATGTTTTAGTTCAAAGGTCTTCAGTGCCTGCAAGAGTTTGAGTCTTCTTTCTCTCCATTGCAGGGCTTCGGTGCAAGCTCAGGCTGGATTGTGCAGATTGATGGATGGAAGACATGCTTTTCTCCTACAGGATAGGAAACCATGGCAGCACTTGAAGTACACACCTCTGTATGTTGGCCGTTCATTGCCAGGCATTCAGTTGTTAATTTGCAGGCTGTGCAAGTGGCTGTGGTGGGAGCTGTAATGGAGCATCGCTTCCACAGCCGATGAGTATACTGGGCATGTTTTTTTGTGAAGCTGGCAAAATGTCCCTGATGCTGTTATTGGTTTTGTATGAAGATAAAAGCACAACATGGCAGGCCAAGCAGTTGGGGGCCTACTACATCCTACTACAGACTTGCAATCAACTTGAGGAGCACTTCTTTGGAATTGAAGTTGCAGGATGCAGGTCCAACTTAGTTTGTGCAAATGTGTGGTCATATTGTCCTTCTCGAAGAAGCAAGATGAATCTCTTGAGGCTCCATCACAAACACCAACGCCTCTTTTGCGGATTAGAGCGGGCATTGAGGCTGGACGCCAAGAGAATTCCGAGCAGTGCTGATGTGCTTTTAAATTTCGAAAACAGCATAGCCTCAGGGTGTCACCTTCCCCTTCTTTCTTTGCAACTTTATGCAATGCTGAGAGCAGATCACAAGGGCCATCCATGGTCAGTGCTCTGTGGACTGACCAGATATCCAGAATCTGTGGGTTGTCATTTTGATTTACCCTATGGCTTTATGGTGTGTGGCGGCCATGCTACAACCAGTGAAATCACGTGGGCTATACTACGTAGTGTGAGTAGTCGGGTTAACGTGTATTTGGTTTTGCTTTAGCAGCGAAGAATTATCCTTTACAATCCTTTACATTTCCCCATCACTTTCAGCAGTTAAGGAATTCGCCTAGGTGAGGCAGTTTAAGGCATTTGCGTGCGTGCAGCATGTGAGATTGTCACTGTCACGAGGCTGGCAATCATGCAGAAGTCACTGCAGGAGTGCAAGAGGCACGGGCGCCAGGGTACAATGATGTGCAGAGGAAGGAGGTGGCAACTTCAAGACTTCGGCTGTTGTCGTCGCCGTTGCCAAGTTGTCCTCGTCACGCTGCTTATGGCAACTGTATCCGTGTCCGCTCACAATCTGATGGAGAGCTGGTCAATTGAATCAGAGCTGCAAGGCGGATCAGCAAGGTGTGACCTTGGCTCCCAATGTACGAGAGATGATCTCTCAATGGCTTGCCGTCTCCCAGCCATGCCTTAGAGGCTTTTTTGTTGGCCTCATAGAAAATTTCAAGGTGCAAAGTTCAATTTCCGCCAGGTGAACGCACCCAAAAAGCCGTGCCATGTCTGCATTTAGCTTTCGCATTCAGACTTGATGTTCTGAAGTTGAGTGAAAGGGTGTTTGTGTAGTCGAAGCGACTTCGTGGTTAAGAGGAGCTGGACAGTGATGCATGCTCGGATTTCATGTCAAACAACGGATTGATAAGATGCTCAAATGCTGTCATGAGGCTGGAAAGGCCGCCACCTCCATCACCTCCAGAGCCAGCTCCTCCTGCTCCAGGACACATAACAAGATCTCCTCAAAGCGCATTCATTGCATTGGCAAATTCTTGGAACAAACCAGAACATATTGGAACTGCTGGCCAGAGATGTTCAAGGCTTGGATACTCATGATACTCCAACCTAGTATATAGTTATTTACATTGATTGTCAAGACCTGAGCTATCATGTGACAATTGGGTCCGCCTCTCGCGCAGTACACTGAGGTGTTGTATTTGTTTCGCAAACCGAGCAGCAGAGTCAAGTCGGAGAGACCCCCGCCTTTCAGAACACTCTGCAGATGGGAACTCCGAAAACTCAAATTCTGCTGCGCTGGAAAATTACACAAGGGCTGTGAAGCCCTTTATTGGTTCGCTCCATATTTATGCTTAACTACCGAATTCTTAGGTGGAAGCATTTCTAGATCATGTTACAACTGGTATTTGCAACCACACTAGGCGGCACTATATTTGAACAACTTGCATAAGAGAGAGGCAAAGGATTGTGTAGTGGTGCGTATGAAGAGCCACTAGTATGCACGTTTAAGGTGATCGAGTTCAGCGGCGCACTTTGTGCCAAAAACTAGCATGATGGCTCACCCATAGAACTTGCACTGGTATGGCGTATGGCAGATAGAGCACACACGGATGGCTGGGTTGAACATTCGCGCATGCTCAAGTTTATCAAGCGACCATCAGTCTTTTGCAGAGCTGGTGACGGGATGTGACGGGTCAAAGGTCAGGAAGGAAAAATCCACTCATTTTGGCAGAAGAAACTCGAAAAAAATGTCGCTGGTACTATACATAGACTCGACCTGCTTGGATGATTGAAAACACATGTTGCAGGCGTCTAGCAACTTGCTGCCAAAAAAACTTGTTCTTGGTTCTTTTTGCTTGCAGATGTTCATGCTGGTTGGCTTTTTTGATTGGGGTATATAAGCCTAAGCGCTGACACATGTTGTTGTTGTTGTTGCCTTGGACAACGTCCTGCCCAGACATGTCAAAAGACTTAATTCCAGAGCAGATAGTCGCGTGATAATTTCATTTGCTACTTGTAAGGAAATGAAGTCTTTGTCAACTTGTGAAAAACACGGATCCAACGGCAAATATGAACAGGTGAAACGCATGTTTTGAAGTCACGGGCCAGTGTGACTTTGAGTTTAAAGGGCCAGGGCCAGTTCGGTCTAGGCCTAGACCTGACGCAGCGGTAATACCGCGCAACTTGATGGTATTGCGATTGTTCTTGGAATTGCTTCCCAGTCTACAACATTCATGCATGATATTTGCAATGGTGCTTACTAAGCCTTGCAAGTATGATGGTTGATATTTGTTTTGCAAGCGAAGGACCTGATGCTCAAAACGAGCCCCAAGCAGCAACTACTGCTGAAAAGCTTCGGAATGCGCTCCTCAGGCACCCCATAAGTTGCATGTGTTTTGACATGTTTTGACGACTTTGCAGCTTCGACTTAAATGTACGAAACTTGTGGATACATACCAGCAGTACCCGCACGAGGCGGGGCGGAAGTTGCCTTAGGGATATACTATAAGACCTTTCTCATCTATAGAACTTGCATGCGCCGTGCGCCAGCCAGGCCCGTGCGTGCATTCTGCGAAAGTGGTGTCCTGTTTCAAATGTCACACTTGAAGCTCCACTTCACACTTCACACTTCTCACAGCACTCTTCGCACTCCACACTTCACACTCCACACTTCACACTTGACACTGCACTCTTCGCACTCCACACTTCACTTCACACTGCACTCTGAAGACTCCAGACTGCACACTTCACACTCCACACTTCACACTTCGCACTCCACACTTCACAGTTCTCACTGCTTTCTTCACACTTTCACATTTCACACTCCACACTTCACTCTTCACACTGCACTCTTCACGCCCCACACTTCACACTTCACACTGCGCTCTTCACACTCCACACTTCACACTCCACACTTCATCTCATCTGAGCTCTTCTCGCCTTTATCCCAGCTCATCTCTTCTCATCTCACCTCTTCTCGTATGTCATCTAAACTTTCAGAAGCCACTTCCCAATACTACTTCGCACTACAAGACTTGCACAAAGTACTTCCCTACTACGTTGTACTACAAACCTTGCGCAAAGGACTTCCCAGTAGGACGTTGTGCTACAGAGCTTGCACAAAGTATTTCACAGTACCGCGAGACTTGCACAAAGCACTTCCCAGCACTTTGTACTACAAAGCTTGCACAGCGCACTTCCCAGTACTACTTTGTACTACAAAGCTTGCACAAAGTGCTTTCCAGTACTACTTTGTACTACAAAGCTTGCACAAAGTGCTTCCCGGCACTACTTTGTCCTACAAAGCGTGCACCAAGTACTTCAGGACTACCTTGTACTACAAAGCTTGCACAAAGTAATTCCCTGTATTTATTTCTTTGTACTACAAAGCGTGCACACAAGCAAGCTTTTACACAACGAAGATTTTACACAGAGAAACTTTCTGGTACATCATGGCAGCAGAAAGTGCAGCTCCAAAACAGGATCCCGGCGCCAAAGCGAAAAAAAAACGATTTGGAAGCACTTTCTAAAGAATTTTTCAAAGGAAAATCCAAACGCCAAACTTGAAAAAAAATGCTGACAAATCACTATCGCAGCCTTGATGCAGCCATTCCATTACGATTTTCAATGCCCAGCTGCAAGGGACAATAGTATTACGCATGCAGTCGCGGCAACAAGCAACCTTGACGCAGCAACTACAATGCGATATCGAGATATTGAATTGCAAAACACAATAGAACGACGCGCAACGGTGTGAGAAACTGCACATCCAAAGCCAGATCTCGGCGCCAAAGAAAAAAAAACACGATTTTGAAGCACTTTTGAAAAGGAATTTGAACGGAAAATCACCAGCACCAAAATTGAGAAAATTTGCTGACAAATCATTATCGCGGCCTTGATGCAGCCACTCCAATACGATTTACAATGCCCAGCTGCAAAAGACAATAGTATTACGCACGCAGCTGCGGCACCAAGCAGCCTTGACGCAGCCATTACTACTAATGGCAATACCAGATGACAACAATCATGCAGCCATTCCAACGCGATCTGCAACCACAGATTCAAGAATCGCATAGAACTACGCACGCATGAACAACCACACGTTGCAGAACACCAAGGGGGAACGGATTCGACGAAACGAGCGCAGCCGCACAAGCCGCACACACGAGGTACCTTTCATCGCCGGCTGAAGCCGCTTTCCACGGAAAAACACAAGGTTTCGTTCTCCGGCTTCCTCCCCAACACAAGCCCCATGCAACATTCATGCAGCCATTACACTGCGTTTTGCAGCATCACGTGGCAAACACGCATCTCTCTACGCACATGGCAACAAAACATGACAAGAATCTCGCACCACCCTAAATGAATGTACCGTTATTGGATGTAAAGTCTCACATGGCCCTTCATGAATGTATTGTTATGTGATGTAAAAGTCTCACGCCGCCCTTCATGAACGTATTGTTATGTGATGTAAAGTCTCACACCACCCTTCATGCATGTAAAGTTTCACACCACCACCCTTCATTGAGTAAAAATCATCCGTAACTCGGAAGATTGCTTCCCAACTTCCTTTGTCTATGCATGAACACAGTGAATGCACCTCATTGCAACAAGACTGTTTGATAAATTATGACCCAGAACATCCCAGCACACTGTATGTGTTGGTCCATGCTCACAAAAAGGTTTTTCGAGCTGGCTCCAAAAGACAGTGATGCAGCAGCTGGTTTGGGGTCCGGGACTAATGGGGCAGTGGGCAAGGTAGGGTCTTTAGCCAAGAGCAGATAACACAATGAGTTCCTTTGCCCTACCATTTTCGCTGAGGATATTCGAAGGTGAAGATGGACAAAGGCGAAGCAATGTGCAAAACCTAGGGTTTGACTGCTCAGTTTGATGAGCGTCTCTGCCAGGTATTTGCCCTTGCCAGTGCTGGGTAGGGCTGTTGGAATCACGGGAGAAGACTTCGAAGTGGCCATGAAGGCTTGGAATGTTGTCAACGAGGCAGGCGTGGGAGTTGTGTGACTGCGTGGTGTTGAGTCCGATCAAGCACAAACCAGAAAGTAAAGATGTTGTTCACATTTAAAGGCTGGTGAGATGTACAGCATTCCAAGATATCCATTTGATTGTGGTTTCGCAGCTTCTGCTTTGTCTCTTTTCCTCAGACACCAGCGGGCACATTCACCCTGACAAACGATGCACGGGCAGTGGGTCCATTTCTCAAAGTCAGCTTTTGAAGCTGAGTTGTGAAATAACAAAAAATATTCCACAATGTTGATGAGACTGCAGAGAAAGCCACTGGCTTCGAGTATCAACATGAGGCTGCCAGCTATTTCACGAAAGTGTTCGGTTCCTTTTTGATTCTTTGCATTCACATCATGGACATGTGGTTTTGTGTCTTCAATGTCCATTGTTTTCATTATTTTATATTATGTTCATGATGTTCTTTATTGTTGCATTTTCATATTTTTGCATATGTTTGCATGAGTGCTTCAGATGAGATTGAATGTGTTTGGTGGCAAATGGTGGCAATCCTATGCAATCTTGAATCTCTACTTTGATCTTTGGAAGCAGGGAGGTTCAAACAAATGTTCCCTATTACTAAACCAACCCGAAAAACAAATTTAAACGAGTTTAAATCAAACCCTAAACACGCCCTAAATAAAACTTGAAATACTTGAAATAGATAAATAAATGTGTTCTACACCATTAAATAAATCTGAAGTAAACCTTAAGTTTACGCTTAACCAATCCAAACCAAACCCTAAATCAACTTTAAATTTCAACCCAAAACCAAACATAAATACAACTGTACACCAACAAAAGACCAACCCTAAACAATTTTTGAACAACAAAAAACAATCCAAATACCTTCAACCAAGCCGAAACAAAACCTGCAGCAGCCCTGGCAAATTTCTATTTTCTACACTAATTGACACTACGTTACCACTATAACTCCACTCCACTACACTACAGCTACAACTGCAACTACAACTGCACTACACCACACTACATCCAGCAGTTGTGGTAAGGTGACCACTGCAACCATTGCAACCATTGCATTCACTCCAAAAAACACAACTCCAACCACCTGTCGGTCCATCAGTGGATTCGCTCTGCCATCCGTGAGTCACAACAACCAATCTCTCCTATAGGTTTCCGGTTTCCTATGTTTGAAACTTCCGCCACCGCCTCGTGCGGCACTACTGGTATACGTATTGTGACGTGTTGTAAAATATTGAACATGTTTGAACTTTGATTCAGGACGATGTGTTGTCGATCGTCCTCGGTCTTCTTGTGACACGAGACATAGCATATGTGTGTTCTTTCACTTCAAATTGAGTAGAATGCTGAAAAGATGAAACTAGATACAAAAGCACGTGAAAAAAACAACAAAGAAAAACTTACATTCCGAAATACCGGCAAGAAAGACTTTAGGACAAAACCTGGGGTCAAGCATGCTTGCAGTATCTTCATGTTGTCCTGTTGTTCGTGTTTTGGGGACATCTGGTTTCAAGATTCTAGATGTTTGGTTTTATTTTGGTATCGGTGCTGCAGTCAATTACAAAATTACATATGTTTGTTTGTTAGGAAATATGAATTGTTTTCTTCTGTCCTGCGTCTCTGCCACATTTGCACGCATGAAACCCTCTAAGCAGGTAGGCATTTCTGATGGTTAATAGTACGTGTGAAATATACACACATACATGGTGTGAAAGTGTGTGCAGCTAAGGTGTATCAAGGTAGAAACACTACGAATGTGTTTCAGTTTATGTGATGTTGATGTTTTTGTGTCGTGTTCAGACCGTCCTCGTGGTGCTTCAATTTTGCTGCGCCAAGGCTTAGTGGAGTGGGCCGGTTGGGAGGACTCAGAAGCTGCTGCGCTTTAGTGCAAGTTGATGCGGTTGATGCTGATCCGCGCAGCCCAGATTCGTTTCTGCTTGCAACTACCTTTTGCATCCTCTTGCACTCTCTGCCTGTCAGGAGTTTTCAACCTCGCTCGATGTCATTGTGAAGGGCACACGTGATCCAGCATTTGAGCCCCGGCAGGGAGACTCAGTATTGGACCCAAGGTGCAGACCAATTGATTCCTATCCATCTCCTTTGCAAAGTTTTTATCAAGCGTAATGGGATTATCACCGCAAACCTTCGCAGCAAAACGTAATTGCGAGAAATACGTATGGTTGTGTAGTGCTCGCAAGTATCACAATCTTTAGAACGTGCCTACCACTCTCTGAGTGTGTGCGAGAGATTCAGCCATTTCCCAGATCAAATTGACTTGGCTGCACTTCTAGATGCTTGTGCTCCCTTATATCGAGTTTGTGGGTCTTCCCTAGACAGGCTCGAACAACTGGATTGTAAAGCTAATGTGCGCGCGTCCTTTTTCGACATGGTTTGATGCAATCTACTCGCCCCTTGTTTCAGGTCGATTCAAGGACATGTTGCAAGAGCAGCTTGTGGTGCAGTTCGGTCTGGACCATTACGTCAAGCAGATGTTCTTCGCAGGCTTCAGGAGTGAATTCCGAATGTTTCAAGGGTACCCGTACCTTCAACCTTCCAGTGCCTGCAGGAGCTTTCATCAGAGAATTTACCTCAGGACATCTGTTGGAACTGCTTGCTGAATTTTGAGGTTCCCTGCTCCAAGATAAAAATTAATTGGATCTTACTTGCGAGAAATTTAGTCTGCAGGATGCAGCGCCTGCGCTGAAGAGTGCAATCCTTCGTAGAGCACGACTTGCTCTGGCGTGCGACATTCAGAGCCTGTGCATGTCCGCTTATTGAGGATTTTGTCCGGGCATGACTGAAATGTATCAAGTCAAGGCATTCAAGGCATAACTGGCAGTTTTGCCAAAGGAACAGCGCACATGGATGTGGAAAACTTAAGGTTTAGTATGACCGTCAAAAGCCCACACATAGGATACACTGTAGAACCCAGCTGTAACAGGTGCTTGGTGGATGCAATTGCATCGCAGGGGCTTGGCCCACAGGCCTGCATCCCGCTGAATCGGCAGAGAAACTCCAAGCGTAGCAAATAGATGTAAATGGGGACACTGGTGCGGAAAGAATGCCAGAACGAGCTGCAGGCTGGCCTTGACTCTATGGGACTTGTTGGGCAGCTTCCAAGGACGGCAAAATGACGTGTAATTTTCATGTGCACATGTGAACCTGGGAAAACGCAGCAGGAAAATCGATCAATTTGAGGGCATGCAAAATGGTACCGCTGATTGAATTTTAAGAGTCATCGTCCTTCTGGTCCTTTTGGCGGTACTACTGAGAAGTCTCCCCATACTATTTGTATCGATTTGCTGTTTTGTCTTATTTGTATTTATTTGTCTCAACTCCATTCTGGAGGACTCTCTTCGGAATAATATTCGATGAACCTTGGCAGCAATGATTTTCCCAGTCGAATGGAAGGCCGTTCGTGTAGAGACAAGATTAAAACGTGAATAAGGGTAAATGGCGAAGCTTCAGCTTATAAGAAAACGACACTGCCAGTTTGACACTTGCATGTTAGGAAGGACAGTTTGGTTCTAATTCACTGATCAGAGGATCATGTCTTGGGTGTCTCTGGCCTAGGTCATAGTGCACTTCGCATAATCTCCCTGTTTTTCTCCAAGATTTCCCATGAAAATCTTTGCCAGAACATCGATGATCGAGACCGTGGAGCTTGTGCATTCTTGGGTGAGGCCTTTGCCTCAGGAGGTATTGATATTGATACGGGTGATGTAATTAGTAGATGTAGATGCAGCGGATGTCACTGGATATCGCTGGATGTCAGTGGACAGGTTGGTGTTGCACTTCATTTAGTTGATTTTACTATGTTTTCAAAGTTTGAGTGATGTTTCTTGTGTCTCCTACTGGGATCTCTGATCTGTTCAGGAGTGCTTTCACCTCATGTGATGCGTTTATGATGCCTTCCATTGCATAGCACAGCTCTGTTGAACCATCTTGAACCTTTTCGAATGCCAGGTTCTGCAGTCCTGGGATCGACGGCGTTGCTTTTCAAAGCGGTGGCTCCAGGACCGCAGTCTTCGTGAATCTTTATGTTTTGCTCATGCAAAGAATATCAGACGAAGCACCTTGTTCAGGATGCCGCGGGCAAGTTCTCCATGCCCAAGGGGCCAAATTCCGAGCGGGACGAACGACGTGGCTGGTCAGCCCCATTAGCGCTTTATGCAAACTGGAAGGACACGCATGAGCAAACTGACGTTCCCAACATTATGGAGCTAGTGGGAGTGCATTTGTTTCTTTGTGAGAAGTCAGGATATTTGGGCCACATTGCCAGAAATTCCTTGGCACTTGCACTGCACAAGCTGTGGAGGTATGCGCTGACTTCAGAAAATTTACACAGAAAACCTGCAGAGGAGCTTGGGAATTTATTCGGTCAAGAGTCAAGACCGTCAGCCGTCAGTACACTGCACAACATTGCTAAGCGGTTTCTCCTCAGAAGATGCAGTCACAGACCACTTGGCAGGATGCCCAAGCGCCGAACGCCCCCAAGGCCCAATCCTTCTTGAGTTTGCGACTTAGTTCGGGCCACGTGTGCCTATGTTGCCGAGTTGGGCATTGGTTGCTTCGATATGTTTGTAAAAGTCGATTTTACACGAATTGCATATGCAAAGGCAGCAGACAGAGGACAAAAGGATGACCGATTCTTTCGACAACAAAGAGATGGCTCTGACAACCCAACTTGCATCGAGACGAATGGAGATACGGACGCAAGGATATCCACAAGCAGCCGACATCGGACATACATACTGATATTCCGAATATTCCTACCAAGTTTCGTACAGCCATACGAAATTGATGGACAGGCGGACACAAAACCACCTAGGCGTTCGGACACAGCAACGTACAGGCATACCGACGCACATGCATGACAGAACGGACAAACAGGCACATCGACAGGGACATCAACCCCAAATAGATACCACAGATAGGGACATCAACCCCAAATAGTTACAGATACTACAGATACAATAGTGTGGATGAAAAGAGAGGTTCATCATGTTTGTGCAGGGTATACATTGTGTATGTCACGTACACACATGACCACGTGCATGACAGCAGCGCAAGCCCTGGTGCATTGCAATGATCCATTTGTGAATTCAGTTGCTGGCTGATTCATGTGTTCTCTCGTCCCCAGCCTCATCGCTCCACTATGCCCCAACACATGGGCACCGGGATGCACCGGGGAGCATAGGAGTGCGGTGGTACGGGGCTCCAAGCCCCCAGCTACTACTTACATAAGCCCCTGATTCTTTGTTTGACCTGTTTGCGGTAAGCAGTGACTCAGTGATCCAGTGTGAGGCACCGACGATACACCACCAGTAGAGGCTTGGTTTGGACTGTCTGCTGTTCCAGGTTAAAAGGTGGACTGACGGGGACAGCACATGGTCACGTGTTTGAAGGTCAAAGAAAAGCCCGACGGTGGCAAAGAGAAGGAATCGAAAAAGAAGGAGTTGCGGCCTTACAAGTTTTCCGCACACCAGACCCGAGTGGAGTGATTCTTGCTGTGCAGAGTCTTGGTTTCTACGCACTTTCACCTCACAGTTACCTTCTTCTTACACAATAATCTTGCTTTCTAGGTTTCCATTCCCCAGGGTGCTTGGCCTTGGCTGCAACATTGCATGCTTTCTGGCCAGCAGTAGCCAGAAAATGGCTGTAGTTGTAGTTGTGGTTGGTTGTAGCAAAAACAGCAACATAGCACTACGAGGATTGCACCACGATGACTACAACGCCGTACCATCACAGCATTCGAATCAAAGCGGAGCCACGCTCAGAGGCATTAGCCAAAAGGAGCAGCAAACAGCAACCATTGTGGAAACAACAAGAACAACATCACAAACAAGAGCAACGGCCCAGCATCGACAACCACAACTAAAGACTGCAGCACCTGCGGCGACCCTCGCTACCAGGGGCAAAACAAAACTCACAAATCTCCAACCGCAAATTGCCATAATTAAAAAAACGCTGCCAAAGGGCAAATCGTGCAGCCGCTGTGAGCTGGAAAATCCCGATGCATATGTTTTTTCTGCATTTGGCCCTCTTTGTTTCCATCAAGTGCCAATGGAGCATCGGCAAGAGATAACCAGGATCGGGACAACCAAGGGATGTGACAGGCTGTACTGCAGCAACCCCGAAGTGGTTCGTGACGAAAAAGGGCTGTAGGTTGACAGCCTACAGAGGCCCCTTTAAGAGGTTCAAGAGGCAACGTTCCCATGTACTGTAGGTTGGCAGCCTACAGCTTGGTTTAGGAGCCGCAAAAGGCTGTAGGCTGGCACTAGGCTGCCACAACAGCCAGCGGTCTGCGATACAAAACACTGCAGCATGGCAGCCACTCTTAAAGAGGCTCAAGAGCTCAATGCCGCCATCCTTAGCGCCAGCGAAAGCCGCAGGTTGGCAGCCTACAGCAGGCAAAGCAGCAACATCGCCCTTACAAGCTTCGAGAAGCAACGCTCCCATCCTTTGGGCGTGGTTTGCCACAGGACACTGGCATTTTAGAAAGCCTTCGACAACACAGCTCTCTTTGCCAGGTTGTGGCGACAATGCCAGGTTACCATCCTGTGTGTCTTTCATCACGAGGTTCTTGAAAGGGCCACACGCCTGAGACTTTTGGCCCCTTTTTGTTGGCATGGTCATAAGGAGTCAGGAAGGCAGCAAGGAAGGTAAATGGCACTAGGGAGGAAGGCTGCGATGAGGAAGTAGCCAAATATCCGGGATGAAATGTTCTTTTGTGTTCCTCCTGCCCTTTTCCCTTGTGTTTTTGCGTCCTTTGTCTTTTCCCGGCTTGGCTGGTTTGGATGCAAAAGTTTCCAGGAGTTCATCTCACGGCTTCGGTCGAGGTTGAGAACTTTTACTCGACGTACGGTCGTTCGTTTCACGAAACTCGCTCATCACCTGTGGGTATCTGGTGCTGCGCTTAGGACTTCTGCTCGCCGCCGAAGCCCATGACTCAACTACTAAGGATACTAAAGGCTTCTCTTGAAGTCTCTGAATTGCCGTTGCCTTGGGCTCTCCTTACAAGGTCGTACTCCCAGAAGCCCGAGAAGAAGGAGAAGAAGCTCTTCCCGTGACTCTGCGCATGAAAGAAGCCACAGAAAGCCGAAGGAAAATAAAGACAGCAAGGAGAATTCTAAGGAAAATGCAGAAAAGGAAAATCGAGAGGTCAAGGAGCCTGATGGAAAGGTGCCTTTAGCTACCCCTGACACTGCGGCCACTCCTTCACCGCCGGACATGCTAGCAGGTGCGGCGTTCAGAGTTAGCATGTGAGCGTGCGTGTGAATCGTGAAGTTGTTCTTCCAGATTCGGTATTTGGGGCAGGCTCTGGCGAAGTTGGAGAGCAGGCTCGGATCGCTCTTAATTTCGGACCAGCGCTTTCATTGTGCATTGGCATGCTGCATTTGTTTAAAGCAGCATCCTTCCTTGGTCTTGAGGATATTTAAGGTGTAGTCGCAACTTTTGCCACCCTTGGAAAGAACATAACAAGCCTGAGGCTTTAGAAACTTGGGAAGCCGTTTGCTAAATTTTCAAGGACCAAGCACTGCAGACAATATTGGCTCAGCGCAAGAAAGACACTTGCCAGGCTGAACTTGCAGAGGCCAAAAAAAAGCGACGTATCCTGCAACATGCACAGGCCTCGGCTGCACAAATTAGCCATATGAATTTGGAATTACGCTGGCTACCCAAACAGCTGGGTTTGATTTGCAAGATTCTGCAGGCTCTAGGAACTGAGCAAGATCATTTTCCAGTAAAGGGACCCAAATGCACAGATCTGCTGTCATCCACCGAAGTGCGTTCACAGGCAGAATCTGGAATCGTGTTTTTGTTGAGACGGGCCAAGACCCTGAAAGAATCATATGTCTTCTTTTCGGAAGGCATACAAAGTGGAAACCAAGCTGGTGGGACAGACACCATAGAGATTCAACCCACCCAGCATGCAACAAACAGTGTGCACCACCTTTGCTTGCCTGCTTGTGGGCAAAGAAACCATGCCACTTGCTGATTTTGTAAGGACGAAGATGATGATGAAACTGTTGCGAAGCACCTTGAGGACCAATGTCGATTTAAGATTTAAGGCCCATGGCCTGATCTTGTGTATATATATATGTATCTATGTATGTACTGTGGTATCTACATATCTATGTAGGTAATGTAGGTTTCTGAGTTGGATCTATGTAGGTATCTATGTAGGTATCTATGTATATGTTACGTAATGTATCTATGTGTCTATGTGTCCTGCTAGTGACGCACCTGGTCGCAATGGCTGCAGCTGGTCACCACACAACTTATCAAAGGAAGTTTAGAAGTCTGTATTTCCGTTATCCGGAGCTTTGAAAGTCACTGCAATGATGGTCACAGCAAAGATTGTTACTGCAATGATGGTCAATGCAATGATGGTCGCTGCAACAACTGTCCTTCATTTTCAGATCTTGAGCTTTGAGTTTTGAAGGGAAGTCTCGCACAAAAGCTTCCTTCAGTTTTTGAGAGGTCTAGCACGAAAGCTTCGTTTCCATATCTTCAACTTGCAGTTTTTGAGGGAAGTCTCGCTCGAAAGCTTCAATTCCACATCTTCGACTTGCAGCCTTTGAAAGAAGTCTCGCACAAAAACGTGGTTTCCACATCTTCGACTTTCACTTTTTGAGGGAAGGCTCGCACGAAACGCGTTTTTGGGAGATAGCGGATGCGCAAACACGGCAAAATCGCACGCTTTGAGTTTTGCAGCACAAAAGGTGCCTCGGAAGGTGGATGGGGAATGTTTGCCGCGCGGCGGGTGCAAGACACGTGGGGCAGATCACACGCGCATCGACCCCGCACTGTAAGTGCCGCTTCAGGTGTCGTTTTGCCAACTTGAAGTAGTCAGTTTTTGAAGGACATCTCGCGCGAAAGCTTCATTCTCACATCTTCAACAGTTTTAGAAGGAGGTCTAGCACGAAAGCTTCCTTTTCACATCTTCATTTTTCAGTTTTTGAGGGAGGCCGGGAGGTCTAGCACGAACGCTTCCTTTTCACATCTTCAATTTCCAGTTTTTAAGGGAAGTCTAGCATGAAATCTCTGTTTTCACGACTTCAACTTTCAGTTTTAAATGGGAGGTCTTACACGAAAGCTTCGCTGTCACATCTTCAACTCCTGCAGTTTTTGAGGGAAGTCTCGCACGAAAGCTTCGATTCCACATCTTCGACTTGCAGCCTTTGAAAGAAGTCTCGCACAAAAACGTGGTTTCCACATCTTCGACTTTCACTTTTTTAGGGAAGGCTCGCACGAAACGCGTTCTTGGGAGATAGCGGATACGCAAAAACGGCAAAATCGCATGCTTTGAGTTTTGCTGCACAAAAGGTGCTTCGGAAGATGGATGGGGAAGGTCTGCCGCACGGCGGGTGCAAGACACGATCGGCTAGGGGCGGATCACACTCCGATCGGTCCCGCACTGTAAGTGCCGCTTCAGGCGTCGCTTTGCCAACTTGAAGTAGTCAGTTTTTGAAGGACGTCTCGCGCGAAAGCATCGTTCTCACATTTAACTTTCAGTTTTAGAGGACGGTCTAGCACGAAAGCTTCCTTTTCACATCTTCCTTTTTTAATTTTTTGAGGGATGCCTAGCACGAAAGCTTCGTTTTCTATTTTCACAACTTCAACTTCCTGAATGTGCGCACGCATGCATGTATGTGATTGTGCCTTGCTCTTTTTGATTGTTTTGTACGTATGTGATCGTGCGTTGTAGTGTGTGTGTGTTGTGGTGTGGTGCACTGCAGTACGGCATGGCATGGTATGGTATGATATGTTTGGGTATTGTACAGCAAGGTAAAGCATGAACGACAATGCATATACATACGTGCGCATGTGTATGTGGACGCATAATATATGCACGTTGGTATTCTCAAAGAATTTTAGGTGGCAGTTTTGATCTCCGGCGCTTTTGAGTGTAATGGGGCAACCGCGCATGAAGGTGGCGCCCGGCCTGGTATTGTGCGTTTGCAGTGTGCAGTGGTTGCTTAGCGCATGGTATTGCCGCGCCCAACTGGCTTCTGTGATGCGCACTTGCGTACTCATTATTTCCTCTGACTTTGTGTCCTGCTACCGCGTCGTTGCTCAGCTCAGTCGGCTTGCTGCTTCAAAGTCGCGTTTGCCGTGTGTCTGCGTGCTTGTGCTCTTCTTTTTTGCGCCCGCGCGCTTGCTCAGCGGGTCAGAGTTGTTGTGTCAAGCTTTGGTCTGGTTTGCGCGCGGCGTGAAGAGTCAAAGGACGGAGATGTCAGGAGAAAAGGGTTTCAAGAAGAAATGGCAAGATAAAGGGGCACCGAGATTGAAAGAACCGCCAGAGGCCCCAAGACGAAGAGGCGTAGAGGGACAGAATGCCAAGAGACAAGAGATGTCCAGAGAAAGGGTTTCCAAGAGAAAGAGATGTCAATAAAGAGCGGCCAAGGGAATGCGATGTCAAGGTTCAGAACTGCCAGGAGAAAGGGATGCTAAGAGGAAACGATGTCAAGAAAAGAGATGCCAAGAGAAAAGGATTCCAAGAGAAAGAGATGTCAAGGGAAGAGGGGGTCAAAGTAAAGAGGCGTCAGGAGAGAGGGATGGGAAGGGATAGAAAGCAATGCATCAGAAAGAGTTTGCCGAGAGGAAGAAGTTTCAAGAGGAAGCGGGGGCATCAGAAAGAGCTGCCTGGAGGGAGAGCTGTCAAGAGAAAGAAGACAAGACAAAGTGGTCACAGGAGATGCATCCCAAAAGGCTTTCAGCCTTCCTACTTCTTGGAAACTTCCACTGCCCGGCTGCCCCGGACCCTACTTGTAGGTATGCCGGTTGTATGCGTGTGTGTGTGCGTGTGGGGTAAATGTTTTTTAAAAAATGGCCAGGTATGTCTGTGCTTCTGCGCATATGCATGAGTGGATGTTGTGCATTTTTCTGCTTGCGCGCTTGTGCCTGTGAATGCGCATATATTCACACCGTAAGCAGGAAGGAAGGAAGGAAGGAAGGAAGGAAATACGGAAGTAAGGAAGTAAGGAAGTAAGGAAGTAAGGAAGTAAGGAAGTAAGGAAGTAAGGAAGTAAGGAAGTAGGAAGTAAGGAAGTAAGGAAGTCAGGAAGGCAGGAAGGAAGAAAGGAAGGAAGGAAATAAGAAGGCAAATAAGAAGGCAAATAAGAAGGCAAATAAGAAGGCAAATAAGGAAGTATGGAAGTAAGCAAGCAAGCAGGCGGGTAGGTCAGCAAGTAGAAAGAAAGCAAGCACTTATTCATGAATGCGTCTATCTATGTTGGCCTCTTGCAGGTTTTTCTTTTAGGCCGTCGAAGTTGTTTGTGCTACCGGCGCTGTTAACGGACCCGCCGATTTTCCTGCCTTTGTGCTTCCGCATTGCTTGTCAGTTATTACTTGCGCACGTCAGTTGAAAGTTGTGCACGAAGGATAGTCTGACTTTCTCGGGGAACCGGATAGGGTTGGCGGTGGGGGGGGCAAGGGGGCCACAACTCCGTAACGCCACACGCTCTTGATGCTACGCTGTAACATGTCTCTCTCTAGTTGAGTTGTTTGAATCGTGTTTCTATTTTCAGGCAAGTACAGGTGAGTTGAGTAGGCCGTATAATGCTGACATCTGAGAGTCGGGACTTTCACATCAATCTGCTTGCCGGAACCACTAAAATTAAAACTCTACCCAACACCATGGGCTCCCAAGAGTAGAGGCTTTTTTCATGTCTGGATCATGCATTACTCATCATAATAGCTTGTGCTGTTTGTTCATTGCATTGAAGCACACCTGGCAAATGATTTTTTTAATGATGCAACATGTTCATGGACGAAACAGTGATTTACACTCTTGAATATTAACATACACCCTGTGGTCCAAAATCTGTAAAATTGACGAACACCTTACCCCTGGGTCTAGGGTGTATGTTAATGATGATTTTGGAGTCGCGAAGCATGGAAACATTGCAAAAATTCATTAACATAAACCCTGTGGACCGTGACAACAAAATCCATGAGTCAGTTGCAATTATCCAAACAGCTCTTAACATACACCTAGATACAGAAGATACAGAAGGCCCAACCAGCCCCGAAAACTCTCCGACGACGATCAATAAATTCAGCAGCGCATTTTTTTCGATAGCCTCCCCAAAGGTGATCTCGGTTTTTCTGTTCTGTGCTCTTGTAAACTCATTTCAACGCTAGGTCCAAAAATGCCAGATAGCCAACACACTGGTTTCTACGCAAAACGTTGGACTTCTCTATACTGTTTCTTTTTGAACATTACCCTCTGGTAAATTAACATAGACCCTGGCAGATAGGGGTTGGAAGATTAGTTTTCATTGAAACTACGCTATTTTCAATGTCTATGCTAATTTACCAGAGGGGGTACTGTAGATTAAAAAGTACCAGTTGGCTAACACCCTGGCTTCTCCGCAAAGCATGGGTCTTCCCGTTGAGTAGGAACACCAGCAGCAATGAGACATGAACATTGATGTTGGCATGTTAATGTTTTAACATACACCTCATTTTTGAGCAAAAAAAATCTGAGGTGTATGTTAAGATTCCGGCAAATATGTAAAAAAAAATGAGGTGTACGTTAAAGAAAAAAACAAGGAAAGTGCACTCGAGCTACTATCATCAAGGATTGTTAACATTCTGCGAGGTGCCCTGGGAGGGGTCACGTTAAGGTAAAAAAGCAAGGAAAACGCACTTCGAACTCCTATCATCAAGCATTGTTGGCATTCTGCGAGGTGCTCTGGGAGGGGCATGTTAAGGAAAAACCCCAAGGAACACGCACTTCGAACTACTATCATCAAGGATTGTTAACATGCAGCGCGGAGCTCTGGGAGGGGTCATGTTAAGGTAAAAAAAACATATCTTCGAAGCCGTTTGGTGGTCAAACACGCGACCTTGGCAGCCATGTTGGCAGTGCCTGAACGCCGCGTGAGTGGCAAGTCACCTCCTGACAGAAATACCGATTCTTGCACGCACTGGGTACGTAATAAGATATCCAGCATGACTGGCCAGCCAACTGACCTCCAAGGAAAATCACCATTATCCCTTTCAATGTTTAGGCAATGATACCTTCCAGTACTTTAACATAGACCCTGCCGTAGGGCTTCCTCGATTTTCTTATATATACTTTTTTAAAACAAAATATCACAGTGCTTTTTTGTTGTAACCTTTGTAGTAATTATCTTTTCTGAAATTATTATATAACATCCTTTTTTTTTTGGTTTGCTGCTTGCTTGACAGGGTACATGTTTAAGGGGAAATAGGAGCCAAAAAGCTACACAAGTTCCCAAATGCAGATTAGGGTCAATGGGTGTGTGCCAATTTCTGTCATGGGGTCTCCCCTCCATTCTTGGAGCATATAAATGTTTAAATTATTTATCAACACATTCATAAGGAACTGTTGTACAAAAAAAACAGATGTCGTGTTTTGGTTTTTTTTTTTTGGCCTTTCTCTCCAACCCTCCGGCGGCCCTCTTCCATAATTTTATTATAAAACATAAAATATCAAGGGGCTTGACTTGGGGCTCTATGTTAAGGGAGTCTCAGGAGGTTTATGACCAATGATCCCGATTTCTTTGTATTACATCTTCTTTTTTCTGAAAACACAATAGCATGTGGTGAGGCCCTAACAGGGTCTATGTTAAGGGGAATAGGAGCCCAAAAAAGCTACACAGAATCCAAAATGCAGAAGGGTCAATGATTTCTGCCCTCTCGTGGGGTCCCCCCTTCTTGGAGCCAAAAAATATTACAAATCAACAATTCTATAAGGATTTTTTTGTACAAAAAAAGGAAGTTGTATTTTGTTTTTTTCCAGGATACCCCGATTTTCTTGCATCTACTTTTTTAAAAACAACATATCACAATGCTGGAACCGGGTCTATGTTAAGGGGAGTTCAGAGGTATGACAATGATCCCGAATTCCTTGTATATACTGTTCTGAAAAACAATAACATGGTGCTGCTACAGGGTCTATGTTAAGGGGAATAGGAGCCCAAAAAAGCTACACAGAATCCAAAATGCAGAAGGGTCAATGATTTCTGCCCTCTCGTGGGAACCAACAATTCTATAAGGAAACTTTTGTACAAAAAAAACGGATGTTAAAAAAAAACGGATGTTGTGTTTTGCTTTTTTTTGGGGCTGCCCCGATTTTCTTATATGTACTTTTTTAAAAACAAAATATCAAAGTGCATAGACAAGCCCAATGTTTTGCGTAGAAACCAGTGTGTTGGCCATCTGGCACTTTTTCACCAAGCATTATGCATGCCTCTGGGGAGGCAGAGTAGAGCAGGATATGGTGCCCAGGTGTATGTTAAACACCTAACATGCCAACATCAATGTTCATGTCTCATGCTGCTGGCACTCCTACTCAACGAGAAGACCCATGCTTTGCGGAGAAGCCAGGGTGTTGGCCAACTGGTACTTTTGAATCTACAGTACCCCCTCTGGTAAATTAACATAGACACTGAAAATAGCTTAGTTTTAATGGAAACTAATATTCCAACCCCTATTTGCCAGGGTCTATGTTAATTTACCAGAGGGTAATGTTCAAAAAGAAACAGCATAGACAAGCCAAATGTTTTGCGTAGAAACCAGTGTGTTGGCCATCTGGCATTTTTGGACCTAGCGTTGAAATGAGTTTACAAGAGCACAGAACAGAAAAACCGAGATCGCCTTTGGGGAGGCCATCGAAAAAAATGCGCTGCTGAATTTATTGATCGTCGTCGGAGAGTTTTCGGGGCTGGTTTACATAACCCTCTAAGTCGGTGTATGTTAAGAGGAATTTGGTCAATTGCAAAGGATTCAATGATTTTTTTGACACGTTCCGGAGGGTTTATGTTAATGATTTTTTGCAATGTTTACCATGCTTCGCGACTCCAAAAGCATCATTAACATACACCCTAGACCCAGGGGTAAGGTGTTATCCAATTTTCCTGTTTTTGCGGAAAAAAACAAAATACAACTTCCTTTTTTTGTACAAAAGTTTCCTTATAGAATTGTTGACTTGTAACATTTTTTGGCTCCAAGAAGGGGGGGCCCCACGAGAGGGCAGAAATCATTGACCCTTCTGCATTTTGGATTCTGTGTAGCTTTTTTGGGCTCCTATTCCCCTTAACATAGACCCTGTAGCAGCACCATGTTATTGTTTCTCTGAAAAGTGTATACAAGACAATCGGGATCATTGTCATACCTCTGAACTCCCCTCAACATAGACCCCGTTCAAGCACTGTGATATTTTGTTTTTAATAAAATTATAAAAGAAAATTGGGAGAGCCCAAAAAGAAACAAAACACGACATCTGTTTTTTTGTACAACAGTTTCCTTATAGAATTGTTGATTTGTAACATTTTTTGGCTCCAAGAATGGGGGGACCCCATGAGAGGGCAACAAAACATTGACCCTTCTGCATTTTGGAATCTTTGTAGCTTTTTGGGCTCCTATTTCCCCTTAACATAGACCCTGTAGCAGCACCGTGTTATTTTTTTCAGAAAAGTATATACAAGTTCAAGCACTGTGATATTTTGTTTTAAAAAAGTATGAATTATAAATAATAAGAAAATCGAGGAAGCCCTACGGCAGGGTCTATGTTAAAGTACTGGAAGGTATCATTGCCTAAACATTGAATGGGATAATGGTGATTTTCCTTGGAGGTCAGTTGGCTGGCCAGTCATGCTGGATATGTTTTTTTGTACCCAGTGCGTGCAAGAATCGGTATTTCTGTCAGGAGGTGACTTGCCACTCACGCGGCGTTCAGGCACTGCCAACATGGCTGCCAAGGTCGCGTGTTTGACCACCAAACGGCTTCGAAGATAGGTTTTTTTTTACCTTAACATGACCCCTCCCAGAGCTCCGCGCTGCATGTTAACAATCCTTGATGATAGTAGTTCGAAGTGCGTGTTCCTTGCGTTTTTACCTTAACATGCCCCTCCCAGAGCACCTCGCAGAATGTTAACAATGCTTGATGATAGGAGTTCGAAGTGCGTTTTCCTTGCTTTTTTACCTTAACATGACCCCTCCCAGGGCACCTCGCAGAATGTTAACAATCCTTGATGATAGTAGCTCGAGTGCATTTTCCTTGTTTTTTTTTCTTTAACGTACACCTCATTTTTTTACATATTTGCCGGAATCTTAACATACAGCTCAGATTTTTTTTGCTCAAAAATGAGGTGCTCGTTAATATTTAAGAGAGTAGTTCGAAGTGCGTGTTCCTTGCGTTTTTACCTTAACATGCCCCTCCCAGAGCACCTTGCAGAATGTTAACAATGCTTGATGATAGTTCGAAGTGCGTTTTCCTTGCTTTTTTATCTTAACATGACCCCTCCCAGGGCACCTCGCAGAATGTTAACAATCCTTGATGATAGTAGCTCGAGTGCATTTTCCTTGTTTTTTTCTTGAACGTACACCTCATTTTTTTTACATATTTGCCGGAATCTTAACATACACCTCAGATTTTTTTTGCTCAAAAATGAGGTGTATGTTAAAACACTAACATGCCAACATCAATATTCATGTCTCATTGCTGCTGGTGTTCCTACTCAACGGGAAGACCCATGCTTTGCGGTCTGGTAAATTAGCATAGACATTGAAAATAGCTTAGTTTCAATGAAAACTAATCTTCCAACCCCTATCTGCCAGGGTCTATGTTAATTTACCAGAGGGTATTGTTCAAAAAGAAACAGCATAGAGAAGTCCAACGTTTTGCGTAGAAACCAGTGTGTTGGCTATCTGGCATTTTTGGACCTAGCGTTGAAATGAGTTTACAAGAGCACAGAACAGAAAAACCGAGATCGCCTTTGGGGAGGCTATCGAAAAAATGCGCTGCTGAATTTATTGATCGTCGTCGGAGAGTTTTCGGGGCTGGTTGTGCCTTCTGTATCTTCTGTATCTAGGTGTATGTTAAGAGCTGTTTGGATAATTGCAACTGATTCATGGATTTTGTTGTCACGGTCCACAGGGTTTATGTTAATGAATTTTTGCAATGTTTCCATGCTTCGCGA
>CAMXCT020000208.1:12500-137500 GCA_947184155.2 Cladocopium goreaui | reverse complement strand
TCAATATCCTGGCGATCATCAAAATCCGCTGGGAAATCCGACAAAACCCAAGTGGTTTTTCACCAGTGGTTTTTCCAAACATCCATGGGACGTGTGACGAGTCTCGAGTCGGGTTGGAGAGGTCAGGGTACATTCCCTCCACCGGCGCCGCGCGGCGCGTGTTAGGTGTACATCTTTCAGAGACCCATGCACGATACCATTGGCTTGCTGCTCTCCACCGAAGAGATGGACGCTGGAAGCTGAGATATTAAAGGACACTGAGCAAACATGTTTGATGGTTTAACCTATCAAAATGATTAAAAATGGGTTTTCAGCAATCAACATGAAGGTTTGAACAGATTTCACCAGAAACATGAAGTAAATCTAAAAGGGTGCACATTTCTTTGTGCCCCAAGTGGGCTATCCCATAGATAAATGGCTTGCGGCTATCGATGGCTATCGTTACTGACAATACTATTCTCCAAGTATCCCCCCATTCATAGGGGTTGATGGTGGTTAATAACTTATTAATTATTCAGATTATTAAGAACCCCTATCCGCAAGGCCCCACTTGTTGGGGGGGGACCTTTTTTGAGGCGGCCTGGCTTCCCCATCATAGAGACATCATGGTGGAGCGCTGTCCAATTTCTACTGCCGCCATTTGGTTTTCAGGTGTGTATTGTACCTGGAAAGTCCTTGCGAGTTGGATGCTCTATCCCATTGTGTTTATGAAAGCTTGTAAAGGCATCGTAGTCAGCCGTAAATAAGGAGATGAGTGCAAGTTTGAATGGCTTGCCGAGATAATTACATCTGTGCCATTAGTGCCAGCCACTGAGTTGGCCAAATTCGCCATGGACCCCGGAAGCAAGAGGCGCAAATTGATCGGTGAGGCCCAGGAGGTTGTCAACACCCTGCACCTCAACGTGTCGTTGCCCAGCGGCCGGTCTGCGTCGCTATCGCTTCCACTGGACGGCACCGTTTTGGATTTGAAATTGGCGGCACAGCAGTCTTTGGGGCAAGGTCTCCTCAGGCTTTTTGCCCCCGATGGGCGACTTTTGAATCAGAAAAGAACTCTTCAAGCTTCGGGGCTGCAAGATGGAGATAGCATCACTGCTGTTGTTCAGTCGAAGCTCAAAGCAGCTGCAACAGAGAGCACCGTGGCCTTGTGGTGTTCTGGGGGCGGTGTCGTCACATGGAACCGTTCTGTCCTTGTGGACGACAGCATCAGCGATGGCAGAGTCAGGGGTCAGCTCGAGAATGTTCGGAAGATTCATGCCACACGGGACGCTTTTGCTGCAATTCTAGCAGATGGCAGCGTTGAGACGTGGGGCAATCCAGACTTTGGTGGCGACAGCACCATGGTCAGGGATGAGCTCAAGAATGTTCAGCAGATATGTGCCACACACTCCGCTTTTGCTGCAATTCTAGCAGATGGCAGCGTCGTGACGTGGGGCAATCCAGACTTTGGTGGCGACAGCACCATGGTCAGGGATCAGCTCAAGAATGTTCAGCAGATATGTGCCACACACACTCCGCTTTGGCTGCAATTCTAGCAGATGGCAGTGTTGTGACGTGGGGCAGTCGATGCAACGGGGGCGACAGCGCCAGTGTCAGAGATCAGCTCAAGAACGTTCGGCAGATTCATGCGACACACAACGCTTTTGCTGCAGTTCTAGCAGATGGCAGCGTTGTGACATGGGGCAATCCGCGTTTAGGTGGCGGCGCCGACAGCACCATGGTTAGGGATCAGCTCAAGAATGTTCAGCAGATTTGTGCCACACGCTCCGCTTTTGCTGCAATTCTAGCAGATGGCAGTGTTGTGACGTGGGGCGATCCATTCACTGGGGGCGACAGCACCAGAGTCAGGGTTCAGCTGAGAAATGTCCAGCAGGTTCATGCCACAGATTCGCCTTTGCTGCACTGCTAGCAGATGGCAGCGTTATCACGTGGGGCGATCGACGGAATGGTGGCAACAGCACCAGGGTCAGGGATCAGCTCAAGCGCGTTCAGCAGATTCATGCCTCACACTATGCTTTTGCTGCAATTCTAGCAGATGGCAGCCTTGTGACGTGGGGTGATGCTGGTGACAGCGCCAGCAAACGGTGAACCCTCAGCCATGACGGTACCGGGCCTATTTGGGATGATAACCACCAATCCCATAGAAAGAATTGTGAAACATCACGAAAAAAACAGAAAATCTGAGTTATATCCCCCTAAAATTTCCCAATGATCCAATGAGTATTGGTAAATCTTCCGAAAGATCTTTCCATTAACAATCCCATATCTCCCATATCTATGGTTGGTAAATGAATCAACATCGGCAGGTCGCTGTGAACATCTGAGGTGTTTATGGCTTACATGGTCAGCCTTTGGCTCTTCGCTGGGATCTACAAGGTCTTTGTGGAGGCAGGAACCATCAGCCAACCGGATGTTACGGATGTTATGGATGTTACGGATTGATTGGGAATGATTGGGATACCCACTGGTGAACTAACATAGCAATGGAAAATGGCCATAGAAATAGTGGATTTTCCCATTAAAAATGGTGATTTTCCATTGCTATGTTAGTTATGTTAGTTCACCAGAGGGTACTACTTTATGAATCATCAACAATTATAAGAATCGGATGTCATCCAAAACTATGAGCAATAGACCCAGAAACGCTCAAATTGAAGTGCCATGTTTCGCAGTGAAACATTTTTTCGATGGATTGATCCAATGCCACATGTCTGCTGGGGTGGTCTCAGAGGTGTTTCTGTCTGTAGTTTGAACCTGGTGATTTTGGTTTGTGGCTTGGAGTGCTGGGGATTGCCTTCTGAAAGCTTTGAAAGCTTCCGCAGGGATTCCATGGCACTGCAGGGTTTTCACATGAAGATAGCTGCTATCACTGGAGATTCATCCCTTCATAGTTGTCTAGTCCGTGCAGATCGACTCGCACTGTTATTGTTTCTCAGCCCGGCAGGCATGATCACCCCCATCAAGTCATGTAATGTGGTAAGCCCTGGCTGCCATAAACAGCGACCATTTCGGGATGGTCTCCACCCAGAAGAATGGTGATGACTGGGGGATGGTGCAGATGGCATTGGGTGAATCCCACATTACTGGGATGATGGTTTCCCCATTGGCATCCACTCCCGACTTTGATGTCAACTCCATGGTGGTTGTTGTCTACACGTGATATCCCATCGAGTCAGTCATACCATGTCTTGATGATTGGAGATCCCTATGTTCGATGCTTAAAACGACACTTTTTGCCACTTATTTCCCAATGTCCAAATTGTGAACCATCCACAATTTGTCATGGGTCAAACCGGTAAAACCATGAACAAATGCTGCTGATATAAACCTCAAGTGATGCTGCTGGTGTTCCCACCACCATTTTCCAACAGTTCCTTCATGGCATTTCTCCCGTCGTTCGCAGGATCTGGTGGATGCTCGCATCAAACTCTGGGCTCCACGCTCTGTTCCTGGGTTGAGTGGGTGATTTGAAAGACGTTCAGACGTTCTGCTCATTTTTCACGCCTGAAATTTTGTGGTTTCTTTGTTTTTTTTCTTAACATTTACAGTAATTATTTTGTGATGTGTTGGTGTCTTATCAAGTCTGAGTAGATTCTGAAAGCAAACGCATGGTGGTGATGTTCTTCAATTGGACCACCTGGAAACATCTCTGTTCCCCATTTTTTTGTTGAAAAACCACCATTTTTCTTATGGATTTCTCAAGGAGTGACTGGTTAATTCACCAGGACCGGGGAATCTAATGGACATATCTCGACCAAAATCCAAGTCGTAGGGAGGGCTTCTGTTGCATGTGTTTAGTGCTGATGAACAAACATGGAAAATCGCTGGGTGTTTCTGAAAATTGAGGTAAACTAACACCATTGGTCTTCAATTTTGTTCACTTGACTTTGGGTTTTAATGATTAGATGGTCCAGATTTTAGCTCCGCATAGCTGCGTTCAGATCACCAAGCAGCGGCAGAAATTCCCAGGGCGAATCGTTTGCAGGTGATATTGCAGCCTGAAATTGGAGGTTTCACATGTAGATGTGGGCATCGTTTTGGTTCCGGATGGATATGAAGAACCAGTGATAAGTTCAGATTTTTCTATGAATTTTGCCTTCTACTTCTATCCCAAAAAGATGTAAAAACAAACAATGCTCTATGGTCTCATCTTTGAAAGCCTGAAACTTCAAGGGGATGGCCCAGCACCAGCGAAACCGAGGAACCTCAAGCAGTGCCAAGGGAACAGGAGCGACTGGGCGACTGGGGGGCTTGCAGGTGAACTTACCATAGGTCATATCATGTTAGATCCCAACTTATGGGCTTAAAATCCCATGAATATATACATTTTCAGATCTAGCTTGCGCCCCCAAGTACCATCCCATAGCCATGCTTTCCGGTCTTAAAAAGCCTTTCCGCAGGAGTTGAAGTGGGTGTTTTTCTCAATCCGAAGGCCCATTTTTTAAATTGCCAGTTGGATCGGAAATTCGGGTTTTTATCGCTAAACATCGATGGTTCACCATTTTCATCAATTTTCCCTTTGAACGTTTCCATAAATTGCTGGTATACAGCAGAACAAAACATTTTCAAACACACTAATTTTCGCAGCTTAGGGTGTCCCTCATTTATGCAGGCTCCCTGATCAAAATCGGGTTTCAGATCCACCCAGTTAGTCCTCGGGTTGAAACTTACTGGTGAGCCACTGTAGCCACTGTACCAAGTCATTCCTTCACCCGAAAATCCTCCAGAAAACATGGTCTGGGGATGACATCAGATATTTGGGACCATAGAATGGAGGCATTTAATGTAAACGGGGGAGGAGATTAACCGTTTGTAAGGCTTCTGAAATTGGCATTGGGTCATTGGCCATGTTTTTTCTTCCAGACTTGATCTTGAAAGGAAAGCTTAGGACCCTGGTTTCCCCCTCCGGCTTGTTTGATGGCAACTTGGAAACAATCAGGGGTATCGGGGATGAATTTCGGTGTCCTTGTCGTCTTGTCTGGTCGGAACGGGACACTTTTTGATCGATATTTGAATGGTTGGGTAATGTCTTAGTGCTATCTATTGCTATCTCATTATATGGTTCCATTCACCAACGACATTTAGAGCTCATGCCTTGCCGGTGGCAAGATTGGTCAGGTGAGAATAAGTTGTTCAGCTCCATTTGGTTTTCTTTGCAGATCGGATACAGTGTCAAATTTTGATTCTTGATTCTTGATCATCATTTTCCCCATTATGTTGTGTTGATAAATCATTCTAATACCCATCATCGGGGTATTAATCATCAATTTCCCACATGTTCCCAATTTTTCCCATATGTTCCCAATTTTTCCCATATGTTCCCAATTTTTCCCATATGTCCCCCATTAAAGATCACACACATACTATATAATACTATATAAACATGCTGAGATTTTGTGGCATTTTTAGACACTGAAGTTGCAGAGCTGATTGAAAAAATGAAGGTGGTACCGCTGTGATTGAGGTCTGAAACCATCGTGGTAACCACTGGTTAGGGATGTATAGTGATTTATGCTGATTAATCACTTTGCAATGATATTGTTTTTGCTCTGAAAATGGGTTATTTTTTCCCCCAAATAGCCATCAAAACTTAGGGAACAGGAATGGACACAGCCAGATATTTAGGAACTGGATAGATGGTCTTAGATGGTTCGCTGACCCTAAAGAGGACCTGAGCTGCTAGCTTTTCTTAAAAAGGACATATGGATCAAAATTATCGACCCCCAAGCTATGCTGCGAAAAATTGATCAGCCTTGGGTCGGAAAGGTACCCAAATGACTTTGATAGCCGATTTGGAGATCTGAGCTCTCATCATATTCCAATATATTGCAATTCTCCTGGCTTCTCAATCACCTCAGCTAAGTAGGGGGCATCCCTGTGAACCAAGACTTGGTGAATTATTTCTTCCTAACAAAATTCTCATGATTGATATAATTATGTAATTCTTGGGAAATCTTGGGAAAGCTTCATCAAAAAATGCTTGCTTCAGCCATCGCGTCCAGGAGTATGGTCTTCTCTCGCGCAGCAGCGCGCCGGAGCGCGCATGACGTGTTCACGCGCAGGCGGTGAAGGTATCTGGGGTTTCTTAACATGGGGGCTCCCCAAAAACCATTGGTTTCAATGCTAAAATGACATCATTTTGGATGATTTGGGGGTTATATGCCTCCATTCTAGGAAACCTCCATATATCCACTATTTGCAGAAACTACTTGGAAGATTGTCTAGTGTTTTGGGCCATGTTGAACGAACTATATAGTACGATCGAGAATGGTATCATTGTGGCAAGAATGGCAAACCAAATACGTAATCTAGTATGTCACCATGTCTGAGATATTTCCAGAACTATCATTGGATAAATTTAGGTACATTTAAATAATCCCTGCATTCAATTTGCTGAATTTTCGGAGATGTGCAGGGTGGACAGCCGGGCTCGGAATTCCCACGGTTGTAGATGACTTGCATCTAAGCAGATGGAGATTTCTTGCTACTAGTAGGACATATGTTGAAGCAGTTTATAGGACATGTGTTTATCAATAGATTCTTCCGAGATGTTTTCAAAAGATAATCTGATGAATCTTTCAACCTCAGGCTACTCGGATGTGTATCCAAGTTCATCTTTGCCATAAGCAGCAACAACAGCAGCATGTCGCTTTTCAAATCGAAACCCGATTCCCCTATGAGATTCCAGGTTCCTGCCATTGCTAGGTGGCCTTTGAGACTCGTCTCGATTTTGCATGATTTTCCTGAAAAAACACGCCACATATCGTGGCCTCCCCAGTCTGCCCAAATATTGGTGGCTCGACCGCAGCTTCCGAAACGCTTCCGCTGAAGGCCTTGGTTCTGCTGGGCGACGTGAGCTTTCAGGTCTGGACCAGCCCGTTCCCGTTTTGTTTGTGTTGGGCCGGATTTGGTCATGTCGGAGTCGGGGGGGAAAGCGATGATCAACCATGAGTCAAACTTGATGATTGATGATTTACTCGCAATAAATGAGACGACTTGCCAACAATCACTGGGAAAATAGAATTTCAGTGATAGTGATCAGTGACCATGAGCACGGTTGATCACTTTTCCAGTGAATTTCTTTGAAGGTTGATTCAGGTTGATCATCACTTTCCCGTTTAAATGAAATAGTCAACGCATATCAAGCTTTTCATGGTCAGGCAAATCCGCATCAGAAGAAGGAACAACTTGAGAAATAGAATAGGGGATTCACCAGCCATGGGAAGAATTGTCAACAATCAATGGGGATCAAAGTGTAGACCAAAATTATTCACCTCCCAAAAATGAATGGTCAAAACATGTTAAAACATCTCCCAAAATGACCAATTTCGTGAGTTTGTTGGTGTACCCGAGTTTTGAACCATGAGCACAGTTTACATCACGAATTTTGGATGGTTGAAGCAGTGTTTTTTCCTTGTTCATCCATGGACGGTTTTTTCTCGGGTCTAGGTGAGGCTCCGAGCCGAATCAACCAGATCGGAGAACGCCAAATCGCCAGAGGTTTCCGTTTTGGCATAGGGCTATACCCCCCCGGTCCAAGTCACCGGCCGATTTTCGTATTGAAACCTTTTTGGGGTGATCGGTGACTTGGCGGGGATTCCCCATGCTGGCCATGAAGTCCCTGGGCCCGATATGGCCAGGTGTGGATTGCTGGTACGGATGTTGGGAAGCTGAGTGCTCCGGATGACAAGCTGGACATGGCTGGTTTTTTTGTGCAGAAATCTATATGTAGTACTTGGATCATCCCATTTATTTGATCTTATTTGTACCCCAAGTGATCCTCCAAGTATCCCCCGCCCAAGGGTTGAGGATATTGATGGTGGTTCATAGCCCCTATCCACAGGGCCGGAATTGAACAGTTGACCTTTGAGAGGTACTCTTTGATTTCCATGAAATTGTGCCAGCTTGGTCAAATCTCTGTTTTAACATTAAACCGTTAAACCCACGATTTTGTTAGATTATCCCGGAATTATCCCCCATGATTAGTGAGAACACTGGTACATGGATGTGTCAGGGTGAGACATGGCGAGGTGAGCAGTGTCCAACTTACTCTGCAGCTGGTTTTCAGGTGCGAAATGTGCCGAACTGTGCCCCAGGGCTTGATGCAAAACCCAGGTAAAAGATCACAGCTGCCAACTGAAGAAAGGTCCCGCTGCTTTGTTGCTGCAGCCAGGGCAGACAAATTTGATCAAATTTGATTTCACCGTGACTACTCTGAGAGCACGAAAGGTAGAAAGGCATGGCATTAATAGTCAGTCCATCATCCATCATGATTAGATGAGTACAAGTTGAAATGGTTTGCTGGGATAGCGACATCTAGATGTGCCAGTAGCATTCCTCACAAATCTAGCGGTGCCAGCCACTGAGTTGGCCAAATTCGCCATGGCACCTGAAAACGAAAGGAACAAGTTGATCGGTGAGGCCCAGGAGGTCATCAACACCCTGCACCTCAACGTGTCGTTGCCCAGTGGCCGGTCTGCGTCGCTATCGCTTCCACTGGATGGCACCGTTTTGGATCTGAAATTGGCGGCGCAGCAGTCTTTGGGGCAGCCTTTCCTCAGACTTGCTGCCCCGGATGGACGACTTTTGAATCCAACGGAACCTCTTCAAGATTCCGGGCTTCAAAGTGGAGACAGCATAACAGCTGTAGCACAGCAGCCCAAAGTAGCTGCAACCGCTTGTGCGATGGCCTTGTGGTGCCCTGGAGGTGGTGTCGTCACATGGGGCCATTCTAACTTTGGGGGCGACAGCGCTGGAGTAAGGGATCAGCTCAAAAATGTTCAGCAGATATGTGCCACACACTCCGCTTTTGCTACAATTCTAGCAGATGGCAGTGTTGTGACGTGGGGCGATCGTTATTATGGTGGCGACAGCACCGTGGTCAGGGATCAGCTGAAGAATGTTCGGCAGATCCATGCCACAGGCGGAGCTTTTGCTGCACTTCTAGCAGATGGCGGCGTTATCACGTGGGGCGATCGACGGAATGGTGGCAACAGCACCATGGTCAGGGATCAGCTCAAAAACGTGGAGCAGATTCATGCCACAGACGAGGCTTTTGCTGCAATTCTAGCAGATGGCAGCGTTGTGACGTGGGGCTATCCAATCTTTGGTGGCGACAGCACCAGGGTCAGCGATCAGCTCAAAAATGTCCAGCAGATCCATGCCACAAACTCCGCTTTTGCTGCAATTCTAGCAGATGGCAGTGTTGTCACGTGGGGCGATCCATTCACTGGTGGTGACAGCAGCATGGTCAGGGATGAGCTCAAGAACGTGGAGCAGATTCATGCCACACACGTCGCTTTTGCTGCAATGCTAGCAGATGGCAGCGTTGTGACGTGGGGCGATCCAAACAATGGTGGCGACAGCGCCAGAGTCAGGGATCAGCTCAAGAATGTCCGGCAGATTCATGCCACAGACGGAGCTTTTGCTACAATTCTAGCAGATGGCAGTGTTGTGACGTGGGGCGATCCAAACAATGGTGGCGACAGCGCCAGAGTCAGGGATCAGCTCAAGAATGTCCGGCAGATTCATGCCACAGACGGAGCTTTTGCTACAATTCTAGCAGATGGCAGTGTTGTGACGTGGGGCGATCCAAACAATGGTGGCGACAGCGCCAGAGTCAGGGATCAGCTCAAGAATGTCCGGCAGATTCATGCCACAGACGGAGCTTTTGCTACAATTCTAGCAGATGGCAGTGTTGTGACGTGGGGCGATCGTTATTATGGTGGCGACAGCACCGTGGTCAGGGATCAGCTCAAGAATGTTCGGCAGATTCATGCCACAGACGGAGCTTTTGCTGCAATTCTAGCAGATGGCAGCGTTGTGACGTGGGGCGATCCAGACTTCGGTGGTGACAGCACCATGGTCAGGGATGAGCTCAAGAACGTGGAGCAGATTCCTGCCACGCACTCCGCTTTTGCTGCCATTTTGGCAGGTGGCAGTGTTGTGACCTGGGGCCATCGACACTGTGGTGGTGACAGCACCAGCGTCACAAATCACCTCAGGCATTTGTAAAGTAACTTCTGTATTTGGAGCGCCTCAGGGTCGGCATTGGTGCTGCGGCAGAAGAAAAGGGGCATGGGGATGATCAATCAAATCAGCCCAGACCTTTCGGGTGTTTCCATGGAAAATCCTGGGCTCAGGGAACTGGATCCCTCACGAGCTCACCAAGTCCCTGGCTTGGTGGTTTCACGTTTTCTGGATGAATGAAATATATAATCAACACACGACCCACGCGGTCATTGGAATGATGTTCGGAAGAAGTCTCAGCTATGCTATCTTGAGGTTAGTGCTTATAATTCAGCCAGAATTATGGCTTCAAATGGGAATTATGGCTACAAGTGGGATGATTCCAAGTGGCTGGCCTTTTTTCTCAGGATGGCCCAACCAGTGTTCGTGTTCCCATCAACCCCATAAAAATCATTGTTTTTTTTACCAAACCTGCAACTTACCCTAATGAGTATTGGAAAGTCTTCCCATGTCCCATTTACCGGGGTCTGCTGAATACTATGTTTATTGATTTGTTATTTTTATTTTCGTAATGAAAAATCAACTGGAAAAGGGGAAATCGAAGTAAAGGATTCTGTTTTATGACTTTTTTTTTTGCTGGCTGTACCTCAAGCAAATCCAAGTTCACTGTTGATAAATGGTGGTGGGTCAAAACCTTTGAAAGTACCAAATGACTGGGGCCCTTAACCATCCAGCAACTAACCATTGACCAGCTAAAGGACCAAGGTTTGAAGACCTGAGGTCTTTATGGATTTCTTGATCGCCCTGCGGGTCTTCGCGGGGATCTACAAGGGCTATGTGGAGGAGCGGCATCAAACAGGGTGGCGGAGAGATTGCTGAAAGCGGTGGTTTAGTTCACGAGAGCTGATGCTAAAATGCATCTGAGTGTTCCAAGTGGTGTGGCTAAAAACATCTAGAAACGAATCTATTCTCAATATATCTCGATTTCCTGCAGAAAAAAGGAAGAAACATGCCACGTATTGAGGTCTTCCCCATCTTCCCATGAAGTATTGTGGCGGCTCAACCTGAGCAGCTTCCGAAACGCTTCCGCTGAAGGCCTTGGTTTCGCTGGGCGGAGCTTTCAGGTCTGGACCTTTCGCCCGATGCAGGCCGGATCTGGTCATGTCGGGGAAATCTCACCAGAAGAAGGAACCGTTTGATACATAGAATAGGGGTGAATAGGGGATTTGCCAGCCAGAAATGGGAAGACTTGCCAACAAGCAATGGGAAGACTTGCCATGAGCCAACCTTGATGTAGAGTATATAGATTAAGGATTTGCCTTTCATAAATGGGACGACTTGCCAACAATCAATGGGAACATAAAATTTCAGTGATAGTGATCAGTGGCCATGAGCGCGGTTGATCACTTCCCAGTGAATTTCTTTGAAGGTTGATCATCACTTCCCGTTTTAATCATCACATATCAAGCTTTTCATGATCAGGCAAATCCGCATAAGAAGAAGGAACAACTTGAGAAATAGAATAGGGGATTCATCAGGCCAGAAATGGGAAGAATTGTCGACAATCAATGGGGATAAAAGTATAAGCCAAAGTTAGTCACCTCCCAAGAATGGATGGTTAAAAATCCCAAAATGACATTCTGTGGGTTTATTGGTACTACACCACCGTCCACCTGAATTTTGGATGGTGGTTGAAGCAGTGGTTTTTCATGGGTTTTCCCTCGTTCATCCATGGGACTGGGATGTTGAAGGAGAGGTGAGGCCGAGAGGTGAGGCCACTCCCAACAGTTCATCACTCAACAGGTGAATTGTATTGAATTGTAACATGGGGTACCCAAATTCACTCCACTTCACTACAATGGATTTGTTTCCCAGATCTTTACTTGGTCTTTTTTCACAGTGAAATCAGGGTGAGACATGGCGAAGTGCCGAAATCAGAGTTGGATCATGCTCAGTTGATGCAGGCAGCCTTTGAGAACGAAAGTTTTTGAGCGAAAGGTTTTTGACTGTTTTTGCAAGGCATGCTTGGCATCTACGGCAATCATAGTCCATCATCCATCATGACTAGATGAGTGCAAGTTAAACAGTTTGCCAGGATAATCACATCTACATGTGCCAGTAACATCCATCACACATATTGCTGTGCCAGCCACTGAGTTGGCCAAATTCGCCATGGACCCCGAAAGCAAAAGGCGCAAATTGGCCGGTGAGGCCCAGGAGGTTGTCAACACCCTGCACCTCAACGTGTCGTTGCCCAGCGGCCGGTCTGCGTCGCTATCGCTTCCACTGGACGGCTCCGTTTTGGATTTGAAGCTGGCGGCGCAGCAGTCTTTGGGGCAAGCTCTCCTCAGACTTGCTGCCCCGGATGGGCGACTTTTGGATCCAACAGAACCTCTGCAAGATTCCGGGCTGCAAGATGGAGACAGCATAACAGCTGTAGCACAGCAGCTCAAAGCAGCTGCAACAGAGAGCACTGTGGTTTTGTGGTGTCCTGGAGGTGGTGTCGTCACATGGGGCCGTTCTGACATTGGGGGTGACAGCGCCAGAGTCAGGGATCAGCTCAAGAATGTGCAGCAGATTCACGCCACACACTCAGCTTTTGCTGCAATTCTCGCAGATGGCAGCGTTGTGACACGGGGCGATCCAAACAATGGTGGCGACAGCACCAGAGTCAGGGATCAGCTCAAGAATGTGCGGCAGATTCATGTCGCACACTCCGCTTTTGCTGCAATTCTCGCAGATGGCAGCGTTGTGACGTGGGGCGATCCATTCAATGGGGGCGACAGCACCATGGTCAGGGATCTTCTCAAGAATGTCCAGCAGATCCATGCCACAGCTTTCGCTTTTGCTGCAATTTTGGCAGATGGCAGCATTGTGACGTGGGGCAATCCACACTGTGGTGGCGATAGCGATGGAGTCAGGTATCAACTGAGAAATGTCGAGCAGATCCATGGCACACATCACGCTTTTGCTGCCATTTTGGCAGATGGCAGCGTTGTGACGTGGGGCCATTCGGCCTATGGCGGCGACAGCGCCAGAGTCAGGGATCAGCTCAAGAATGTTCAGAAGATTCACGCCACACACTCAGCTTTTGCTGCAACTCTAGCAGATGGCAGCGTAGTGACGTGGGGCGATCTAGAGTTTGGTGGTTACAGCAACATAGTCAGGAATGAGCTCAAGAATGTTCAACAAATTCATGCCACGCACTCCGCTTTTGCTGCAATTCTAGCAGATGGCAGCGTTGTGACATGGGGCTATCCGGCCCTTGTTGGCGACAGCACCAGAGTTAGGGATCAGCTGAGGCATTTGTAAAGACATTTTTCCTTTGCTCAGTAACTTCTGTATTTGGAGTGCCTTACTGTCAGCATTGCTGCTGCGGCAGAACAAAAAGGGCGCTGGATGGGGTTGATTGTCTCAGCTTGTTTCGAAATCGATTTGATCAATCAGCCCAGGTTTGCCTGGATTTCGAAGCCCTCACATGGAAAAGGAAATTCTGAAAGGAAAATCCTGGTTCTGCGGGCGGGGGAAACGTGACCCCCGCCAGTTCTGCAATTTACATGTGTGGATGACTTTGCAACTGTCATGTAGTTCTAGGTTTTTATTTGATGGTTTCAAATGTGGTCATGGGTCAAAACCTCTAGGTAATTGCCCTGAAATAGCTGGTTGATGGATGTTTATTCCCCCTAACTTTATGTCAACAAAGACAGGTTTTGACCCATTTGGGATGATCTCTAGTGATCTCCACTGACGAAACATTCCGAAAAACCACCAAGCAGCATTCATTTTACCATCAATGCCATCAAAAAATCATTGTTACATATTGTTAAATCTTCAAATTTCCCAATGATCCAATGAGGATTGGTAATTCTTCCCAAGTATCTTCCCATTGAATATCCCGTTTTTGCTTGGTAAATGCATCAAAATCTGTGGTGTTGTGCTTGAACACCTGAGGTGTTTGTGGCTTACATCGGCGGGTTGCTGGGATCTACAAGATCTTTGTGGAGGCGCTCCTCCGAGTGAATGTTCGAGCAGGACCATGGCGGATCATTCTGGCAGAGATTGGGAACGATTGGGACAGTACTTCACGGATCATCAACAAAGATGTTGCGGATGTGATCTGAAAACTATGAACCTTTGACACGCAAACCCTCAGATTGACGTGCCATGTTTCGGCAGTGAAACATTTTTTGGAGGTAACAAATGACTTGATACATTGCCACATGCCTGGGGTGGTCTCAGAGCTTTAAACATTGTGTATGATCATTTTTCCACTAACAATATCTAACAATTGGGTATGCCACAATTTTTGGACACACCCCACTTAACAAGTTGGGAAATCCCTCCATCAAAATGCTTGCTTCAACCATTGCGTCCAGGAGTATGCTCTTCTCTCGCAGCAAGATGCCGGAGCGCGCATGATGTGTTCGTTCACCGCGGAGGCTGTGTGTCTGAAAATGGGGTATGGGCCGGGCAGTTAAGGCCAGTTGAAAGAGGAAATGAATGGAAATGGTGCTTAACCGTGGGATTTATCTAGTATCCACTTGGATCTATTTGGGGAATCTACTTGGAAGATTGTTTACTGTACTTTTCTGGGCCATATTGAAAAAAATAATATGATGGGAGATGACATCTTTATTGCAAAAACGGTAAACCTAATGTGTCAGCCTGAGATATTTCTAGAACTATCATTGGATATATTTGGGTACTGTGACCCACCCCCAAAAGATTACTATGCCTAAACAGGTGGCTTCACTGTAGGGCCACGGACATCAAGGCAAAAGTCGCAGGATGAGCGATACGAAAAGGTTTGAGATGACCGAATGGAAAGATCTCAGATATGTTGCCTGGAAATTCAGGGGTGTATACTAGAGTTACTAGAATATTGTTCTAGCGGGCTTCCCGCAATCAAAAATAGAAGTCCAGATGAACTATCAAGTATGCAGTACCACATCCATGAGAATTTTGTATTTGGGACATCACACCCTCACAAACAACATGACACGCATTCCAACCAGTGATTGTAGAATATTGTGGATGCTTAATGATGTCGGCTCCTTGAGCGCTACTCTTGTTTCATTGGGACTGCTTATTGCCATCTTGTTGCCATCTCCTTGCCTTTGCTGCCATTGTTGCCATTGTCACCACTTGGTATAGCTACGGGATGTTGCGATGTTGTTTTTTGGGTATCATCCAAGCATTTGATTTGCACAATTTTCGGAGATGTTCAGGGTGGATAACTGGGCTCGGAATTCGCACGGTCGAAGATGACTTGCATCTTAGCAGCTGGAGAATTCTTTCTACTGGTAGGAAATATTTTGAAGCAGGTTAGGACATGCTTACCATTGTTTACCCATATATTCTTTTGAGATGTGTTCAAAAGATATTAGAGATAACCTTTCAACCTCAAGCTAGTTGGATGTGTATCCAAGTTCATCTTTGCCAGAATGAGTATAGGAAAACCACCAACATGTTGTTTTCCAAATCTATGAAGTCCAGTTCTCATCTGAGATTCAACCTACTGTACAATGTATATGTTTCCAGGTTTGATCAATCAGGTAGGCCAGCCATAGCTTAACCATCCTCTCCGTAAATCTGACAGTTGCCAGAAACATCTAGAAACCAATCTACCATAATTTGTTTGTATTTTCCTGCAAAACAAAAAGAAGAAACATGTCACGTATGGTGGTCCTCCCCATCTTCCCATGAAGTATTGTGGCGGCTCAACCTGAGCAGCTTCCGAAACGCTTCCGCTGAAGGCCTTGGTTTCGCTGGGCGGAGCTTTCAGGTCTGGACCTTTCGCCCGATGTGGGCCGGATCTGGTCATGTCGGGGAGAAGTGATGATCAACCATGAGTCAACCGTTATGTAGAATAGATTGAGGATTTACCCGCCATAAATGAAACGACTTGCCAAAAATCAATGGGAAAATAAATTTTCAGTGATAGTGATCAGTGACCACGAGCACGGTTGATCACTTCTCAGTGAATTTCTTTGAAGGTTGACCATCACTTTCCCATTTCAATCATCACATATCAAACTTTTCATGATCAGGCAAATCCGCATAAGAAGAAGGAACAACTTGAGAAACATAATAGGGAATTCATCAGGCCAGAAATGGGAAGAATTGTCGACAATCAATGGGGATAAAAGTATAAGCCAAAGTTAGTCACCTCCCAAGAATGGATGGTTAAAAATCCCAAAATGACATTCTGTGGGTTTATTGGTACTACATCACCGTCCACCTGAATTTTGGATGATGGTTGAAGCAGTGGTTTTTCATGGGTTTTCCCTCGTTCATCCATGGGACTGGGATGTTGAAGGAGAGGTGAGGCCGAGAGGTGAGGCCACTCCCAACAGTTCATCATGCAACAGGTGAATTGCATTGTAACATGGGGTACCCAAATGCACTCCACTGGTGCCAAAAAATGACATAACATGACAGCGGTGGTTTGAATCTTCATAAAGCCAGGTACCGCGGCCAACCTGCTCGGGGATGCTCCCATAGTGTCTGGTCGAATATGAGACGCTGGAAGTGGGTTGATGGAAACTCTCCACGGCTGGTGAAAAATGGAATGGCTTTAGCAATGAACATAGGAATTTGACCACCGGAAACATGGCTTTTATACCAGCCCATTCTTATAGGGGTTGATGGTGAATGATGGTCAAGAACCCTGATCCAGAAGCTATATAAAAAAGTCCTGAATGGAAGGATTGACCTTGTGTCAGGTACCCTTTGATTTCCATGATAAAATTCGGAGCAGCGCCATCCAGAACCCTTTCTACACACATGCCAGATCATGCCAGCGCTTTTCTGCACAAACACGTAAGCCATCCGCAAGAATTGTCAAAAAATCAAACATGATTGGCTGGACAATGGATTTGTTTCCCAGATCTTTACTAGGTCTTCCTTCACAGTGAAATCATTGCCTGCAATTCCTGAAGTGTCAGGGTGAGACATGGCGAAGTGCCGAAATCAGAGTTGGATCATGCTCAGTTGGTGCAGGCAGCCTTTGAGAACAAAAGTTTTTGAACGAAAGGTTTTTGGCTGTGTTTGAAAGGCATGCATGGCATCTATGGCAATCATAGTCCATCATCCATCATGACTAGATGAGTGCAAGTTAAACAGTTTGCTAGGATAATCACATCTACATGTGCCAGTAACATCCCTCACAAATATTGCTGTGCCAGCCATTGAGTTGGCCAAATTCGCCATGGATCCCGAAAGCAAAAGGTGCAAATTGGCCGGTGAGGCCCAGGAGGTTGTCAACACCCTGCACCTCAACGTGTCTTTGCCCAGCGGCCGGTCTGCGTCGCTCTCGCTACCACATGAAGGCACCGTTTTGGATCTGAAACTGGCGGCGCAGCAGTCTTTGGGGCAAGCTCTCCTCAGACTTGCTGCCCCGGATGGACGACTGTTGGATCCAAAAAAACATCTTCAAGATTCCGGGCTGCAAGATGGAGACAGCATAACAGCTGTAGCACAGGAGCTCAAAGCAGCTGCAACAGAGAGCACTGTGGTTTTGTGGTGTCCTGGAGGTGGTGTCGTCACATGGGGCCGTTCCGACATTGGGGGCGACAGCGCCAGAGTCAGGGATCAGCTCAAGAATGTGCAGCAGATTCATGCCACACACTCCGCTTTTGCTGCAATTCTCGCAGATGGCAGCGTTGTGACGTGGGGCGATCCAAACAATGGTGGCGACAGCACCAGAGTCAGGGATCAGCTCAAGAATGTGCGGCAGATTCATGTCGCACACTCCGCTTTTGCTGCAATTCTCGCAGATGGCAGCGTTGTGACGTGGGGCGATCCATTCAATGGGGGCAACAGCACCATGGTCAGGGATCAGCTCACGAACGTTCAGCAGATCCATGCCACAGGCGGAGCTTTTGCTGCACTTCTAGCAGATGGCGGCGTTATTACGTGGGGCGATCGACGGAATGGCGGCAACAGCACCATGGTCAGGGATCAGCTCAAGAATGTTCATCAGATATGTGCCACAGACGGAGCTTTTGCTGCAATTCTAGCAGATGGCAGCGTTGTGACGTGGGGCTATTCGGCCTATGGCGGCGACAGCGCCAGAGTCAGGTATCAGCTCAAGAATGTTCAGAAGATTCACGCCACACACTCAGCTTTTGCTGCAATTCTAGCAGATGGCAGCGTAGTGACGTGGGGCGATCTAGACTTTGGTGGCTACAGCAACACAGTCAGGAATCAGCTCAAGAATGTTCAACAAATTCATGCCACGCAGTCCGCTTTTGCTGCATTTCTAGCAGATGGCAGCATTGTGACTTGGGGCGATCGACGTAATGGTGGCGACAGCACCAGAGTCAGGGACCAGCTCAAGAATGTTCGGCAGATTCATGCCACACACTACGCCTTCGCTGCAATTGTGGCAGATGGAAGCGTAGTGACGTGGGGCAATCCATACAACGGGGGTGACAGCACCAGAGTCACGAACCAGCTTAAGAATGTTCTGCAGATTCATTCCACAAAGTCAGCTTTTGCTGCAATTCTAGCAGATGGCAGCATTGTGACATGGGGCTATCCGGCCCTTGTTGGCGACAGCACCAGAGTTAGGGATCAGCTGAGGCATTTGTAAAGACATCTTTCCTTTGCTCAGTAACTTCTGTATTTGGAGTGCCTTACTGTCAGCATTGGTGCTGTGGCAGAACAAAAAGGACGCTGGATGGGGTTGATTGTCTCAGCTTCTGTATTTGGAGTGCCTTACTGTTTCAGCATTGGTGCTGTGGCAGAACAAAAAGGACGCTGGATGGGGTTGATTGTCTCAGCTTGTTTCGAAATCGATTTGATCAATCAGCCCAGGTTTGCCTGGTTTTCTAAGCCCTCTCATGGAAAAGGAAAGAGAGCGGACTACCGTGGGGGGTGGGGTGGTGAAAGTATTGATTTTGCAGTTTTTCCGAGATATGGGAATGGTTTGCACATGAAGCCACAAACCACGACCGTCCAGAATACTACATTTTCTGCAGAGATGTCTCCTTCCAAGAATGCTTTATTGTTTGTTTAGCATTTTGGAAAAGAAAACTGGTCTATATACAATGATTTTGATGCCTGCAGTGAATTCTGCATTATATTGTTGTACATATTACCATATGTACACACACACTATTTGACAAATTTATTGTTTTTTCCCCACATCTTTGTGTGGGGTTCTTGTTTTTGATTCTGTATCCCAGGCTCCTCCTCCGCCTTCTCCTCCTCCGCCCTCCTCCACACTTTGTCACCACACACTTATCCACACACACTTTGTCACCACACACTTTGTCACCACACATTGTCAACACACACTTTGTCCACACACACTTTGTCACCACACACTTTGTCACCACACATTGTCAACACACACTTTGTCAACACACACTTTGTCACCAAACACTTTGTCCACACACACTTTGTCCACACACACTTTACACACTTTGTCAACACACACTTTGTCACCAAACACTTTGTCCACACACACTTTGTCCACACACACTTTGTCCACACACACTTTGTCACCACACACTTTGTCCACACACACTTTGTCACCACACACTTTGTCCACAAACACTTTGTCCACAAACACTTTGTCCACACACGCCAACATACACTTTGTCACCACACACTTTGTCCCACACACACTTTATCAACAAACACTTTGTCACCACATACTTTGTCACCACACAAGTTGTCCACACACACTTTATCAACGAATACTTCGTCAACACACACTTTGTCACCACATACTTTGTCACCACACAGGTTGTCCACACACACTTTATCAACGAATACTTCGTCAACACACACTTTGTCACCACACACTTTGTCACCATACACTTTGGCACAACTTGACATCCACCTCGTTTCACGTGGCAGGCGTGGCACAAACTCACATCCACCTTCGTTTTGCGTGGCAGGCGTGGGACAGATGGCTACTGGGTGGCGCCCTTGGGCCGGGCTTGGGCGCCTGTGACGCCGCGCCACTTTGCGTGGCAGGCGTGGCACAACCTGACATCCACCGTCGTTTCACGTGGCAGGCGTGGCACCAAAGTCACATCTACCGTCGTTTTGCGTGGCAGGCATGGCACAGATGGTACTGGGTGGCGCCCTTGGGCCGGGATTGGGCGCCTGTGACGCCGCGCCACTTTGCGTGGCAGGCGTGGCACAACCTGACATCCACCGTCGTTTCACGTGGCAGGCGTGGCACAAACTCACATCTACCGTCGTTTTGCGTGGCAGGCATGGCACAGATGGCACTGGGTGGCGCCCTTGGGCCGGGATTGGGCGCCTGTGACGCCGCGCCACTTTGCGTGGCAGGCGTGGCACAACCTGACATCCACCGTCGTTTCACGTGGCAGGCGTGGCACAAACTCACATCAAACGCCGTTTTGCGTGGCAGGCATGGCACAGATGGCACTGGGTGGCACCCTTGGGCCGGGCTTGGGCGCCTGTGACGCCGCGCCACTTTGCGTGGCAGGCGTGGCACAACCTGACATCCACCGTCGTTTCACGTGGCAGGCGTGGCACAAACTGACATCTGCCGTCGTTTTGCGTGGCAGGCGTGGGACAGATGGTACTGGGTGGCGCCCTTGGGCCGGGATTTGGCGCCTGGGGCGCCGCGCCACTTTGCGTGGCAGGCGTGGCACAACCTGACATCCACCTTCGTTTCACGTGGCAGGCGTGGCACAAACTGACATCTGCCGTCGTCGTTTTTGCGTGCCGGCCATGTCATCAGAATGGCAACTGGTGGCGCCCTTGGCCGGTCTTGGTCTCCGTGAGCGCCGCGCCACTTGTTGCGTGGCAGGCGTGCACAACCTGACATCCACCGTCGTTTCACGTGGCAGGCGTGGCCCAAAGTCACATCTACCGTCGTTTTGCGTGGCAGGCATGGCACAGATGGTACTGGGTGGCGCCCTTGGGCCGGGATTGGGCGCCTGTGACGCCGCGCCACTTTGCGTGGCAGGCGTGGCACAACCTGACATCCACCATCGTTTCACGTGGCAGGCGTGGCACAAACTCACATCTACCGTCGTTTTGCGTGGCAGGCATGGCACAGATGGCACTGGGTGGCGCCCTTGGGCCGGGATTGGGCGCCTGTGACGCCGCGCCACTTTGCGTGGCATGCGTGGCACAACCTGACATCCACCGTCGTTTCACGTGGCAGGCGTGGCACAAACTCACATCAAACGCCGTTTTGCGTGGCAGGCATGGCACAGATGGCACTGGGTGGCACCCTTGGGCCGGGCTTGGGCGCCTGTGACGCCGCGCCACTTTGCGTGGCAGGCGTGGCACAACCTGACATCCACCGTCGTTTCACGTGGCAGGCGTGGCACAAACTGACATCTGCCGTCGTTTTGCGTGGCAGGCGTGGGACAGATGGTACTGGGTGGCGCCCTTGGGCCGGGATTTGGCGCCTGGGGCGCCGCGCCACTTTGCGTGGCAGGCGTGGCACAACCTTACATCCACCTTCGTTTCACGTGGCAGGCGTGGCACAAACTGACATCTGCCGTCGTTTTGCGTGGCAGGCGTGGGACAGATGGTACTGGGTGGCGCCCTTGGGCCGGGATTTGGCGCCTGGGGCGCCGCGCCACTTTGCGTGGCAGGCGTGGCACAACCTCACATCCACCTTGGTTTCACGTGGCAGGCGTGGCACAAACTGACATCTGCCGTCGTTTTGCGTGGCAGGCGTGGGACAGATGGTACTGGGTGGCGCCCTTGGGCCGGGATTTGGCGCCTGGGGCGCCGCGCCACTTTGCGTGGCAGGCGTGGCACAACCTGACATCCACCTTCGTTTCACGTGGCAGGCGTGGCACAAACTCACATCTGCCGTCGTTTTGCGTGGCAGGCGTGGGACAGATGGTACTGGGTGGCGCCCTTGGGCCGGGATTTGGCGCCTGGGGCGCCGCGCCACTTTGCCGTGGCCTGGCACAACTTGACATCCACCTTCGTTTCACGTGGCAGGGGTGGCACAAACTGACATCTGCCGTCGTTTTGCGTGGCAGGCGTGGGACAGATGGTACTGGGTGGCGCCCTTGGGCCGGGATTTGGCGCCTGGGGCGCCGCGCCACTTTGCGTGGCAGGCGTGGCACAACCTCACATCCACCTTCGTTTCACGTGGCAGGCGTGGCACAAACTCACATCCACTGTCGTTTTGCGTGGCAGGCGTGGCACCAGCTTTGACACACCCTCTTTCACACACCACTTTGTCACACACCATCTTTCGCACACCCTCTTTCACACCCAACTTTGTCACCCACCATCTTTCACGCACCATCTTTCACACACCACATTGTCACCCACCATCTTTGACACACCCTCTTTTACACACCACATTGTCACCCACCATCTTTGACACACCCTCTTTTACACACCATCTTTGTAACACACCATCTTTCACACACCATCTTTTACACCCAACTTTGTCAAACAGCATCTTTGACACACCAAGTTTCACACACCGCTTTGTCACACACCACTTTGTCACACCATCTTTCACCACACCATCTTCCACACACCATCTTTCACCACCCCATTTTTCACACACAACTTTGTCACACACCATCTTTGACACACCATCTTTCACACAGCACTTTGCCACACACCGTCTTTCACACACAACTTTGTCACATGCTCTCTTTCACACAGGACTTTCACCCACACCATCTTTCAGCACACCATCCTTCACACACCACTTTGTCACACACCATCTTTCACAACACCATCCTTCACACACAACTTTGTCACACACCGACCATCTTTCGCCACACCATCTTTCACACACCACTTTGTCACACACCATCTTTCACACACAACTTTGTCACACACTCTCTTTCACACACAACTTTCACACACGCCATCTTTCACACACTGCTGTGTCACACACACACACACACCATCTTTCACATTCCACTTTGTCACTCACAACTGTTTTAACTTCTCGATCCTTCACCGCCTCCTTTCCCCTAACCTTCTTTCCCCGTCCCTGCTACAACCTTTCATGCTTATTATTGGAAGAAGTTGACTTGTGGGGTTATCCGGTCCTTTAATTTCACAATAGTTTATTTTTTCTCGAAAAATATGTATTTGATATTGAACAGACATTAGTGCAATTTCCAGCTACAAATTCTGCATGTTCTGGAAAGTGTTCTGCATCCTTTCATGCTGTTCATGGGTGCTTTTCACAAAAGAACATGTCCAGATTGAACATGCACTTCTTCAAAAGATGGTTTAACTACGATTGAATCTAGACCTTTTCCAGGCATCATCTATATTTTGCCTTAAAAGCGCTGCCTTGTTGAAAAACAGTAACATACTTGCAGGGAAACAATACACTTTGTGCAGGAAAGCGCAACTGAAACTTTTGAAATGCACTTGTTGAAAAAAAGGCTGTATCTTGAACAAGTGTCTTTTTTGGAGAAGATCATGCACCTTGAAAACAACCCTGCTTTCTGCAGTGAATTGTGTACTGTGCCTTTGTGAAATGTAAAAATACAAGCACATGTTTGAACGATTTTTTGCATGCTCTGCACAATTGCTGCCCCTTTCAAAGGAGATAATGGGCTGTAGGCTGTATTGAACAAAAATTGTTTGTATTCCCCAGCTGTAGTGTACAGCCTGCTAGGAGCATTGCGTCCTTGAATGGCATTTAGCTGATTTTTGTAATTAGGGGTGATGTCTGACTAGTGGGAGGGGGAAGGATTTGCGTTGAAGATATTGTATATTTCAACCTTTTTCAACCATACATGTTGTTTGAAAGACTAGTACATCTTAGACTAGTGTTTTTCAAGATATAATGCATGACTACAAGAATCTTGCTTCTTTCAACCTATTACATTGTACAATGAAAGATTGAACCGTTAAAATTTAAAATGAACATGTATGTTCAAAGGAATACCGACATTTTTTCAAGAAATGCTGTATCTGTGGCATGCAAGAGTTGCCAAGAAGAATGATGTGGCATTCTACAAAATAGCATCTGTTTCTTCCGAAGGAAAACAACATTCTTCTTTAGAAGAATCTTGTCGTGAGGGATACAATATTGCGTTTTTGAAGGAGCAAACACTTTGAGACACACATTTTTTTGTACAACAAAGTGTTGCTTAAACAATCCATTTTGGAAAATATATGTTTTGTGATTCCAGGTTTGAAGAACACGAGCCAAATCTTTAAAGATGAGGAACCAAACCTCGGCATACCAATAAAACATCAGTCCAATGGAGTGCCTGAAGAGGTGGGTGATAGAGCTGTTTTTACGGTAGATGTTCTCTGATGGCTCAATAGCCAAAATCAGTAACTCAATGAGGACATCAATATAACATGTGGAGGGGTGAAAGCTGTGCCAATGGATATTTGTCAGGGCGAACAATTCTCCCAGAAGCCCAAGAAACAGGAAAACAAAAAACACAAAAAAATGAGCAACTGATATTGTTGGACTGACACAGTGGCAAAAACCGCGAGAAACCAAAAAAAAAGTTTCGACCCATGGAGAGGGTCTGAGGAGAAGCTGGACAGGTGACATGGGGTGAAACATTTTTTCGTTTTTTGGCTTTTTCCATGGGTTTTGGGGCATTCTTGGGCCAGGGTGGCAAAAACCTCGAGAAAACAAAAAACAACAAAAAATCGTCCCATGGAGAGGGTCTGAGGTGGTTTCAAATGTGGTCATGGGTCAAAACCTCTAGGTAATTGCCCTGAAATAGCTGGTTGATGGATGTTTATTCCCCCTAACTTTATGTCAACAAAGACAGGTTTTGACCCATTTGGGATGATCTCTAGTGATCTCCACTGACGAAACATTCCGAAAAACCACCAAGCAGCATTCATTTTACCATCAATGCCATCAAAAAATCATTGTTACATATTGTTAAATCTTCAAATTTCCCAATGATCCAATGAGGATTGGTAATTCTTCCCAAGTATCTTCCCATTGAATATCCCGTTTTTGCTTGGTAAATGAATCAAAATCTGTGGTGTTGTGCTTGAACACCTGAGGTGTTTGTGGCTTACATCGGCGGGTTGCTGGGATCTACAAGATCTTTGTGGAGGCGCTCCTCCGAGTGAATGTTCGAGCAGGACCATGGCGGATCATTCTGGCAGAGATTGGGAACGATTGGGACAGTACTTCACGGATCATCAACAAAGATGTTGCGGATGTGATCTGAAAACTATGAACCTTTGACACGCAAACCCTCAGATTGACGTGCCATGTTTCGGCAGTGAAACATTTTTTGGAGGTAACAAATGACTTGATACATTGCCACATGCCTGGGGTGGTCTCAGAGCTTTAAACATTGTGTATGATCATTTTTCCACTAACAATTGGGTATGCCACACTTTTTGGACACACCCCACTTAACAAGTTGGGAAATCCCTCCATCAAAATGCTTGCTTCAACCATTGCGTCCAGGAGTATGGTCTTCTCTCGCAGCAAGATGCCGGAGCGCGCATGATGTGTTCGTTCACCGCGGAGGCTGTGTGTCTGAAAATGGGGTATGGGCCGGGCAGCTAAGGCCAGTTGAAAGAGGAAATGAATGGAAATGGTGCTTAACCGTGGGATTTATCTAGTATCCACTTGGATCTATTTGGGGAATCTACTTGGAAGATTGTTTACTGTACTTTTCTGGGCCATATTGAAAAAAATAATATGATGGGAGATGGCATCTTTATTGCAAAAACGGTAAACCTAATGTGTCAGCCTGAGATATTTCTAGAACTATCATTGGATATATTTGGGTACTGTGACCCACCCCCAAAAGATTACTATGCCTAAACAGGTGGCTTCACTGTAGGGCCACGGACATCAAGTCAAAAGTCGCAGGATGAGCGATACGAAAAGGTTTGAGATGACCGAATTGAAAGATCTCAGATATGTTACCTGGAAATTCAGGGGTGTATACTAGAGTTCCTAGAATATTGTTCTAGCGGGCTTCCCGCAATCAAAAATAGAAGTCCAGATGAACTATCAAGTATGCAGTACCACATCCATGAGAATTTTGTATTTGGGACATCACACCCTCACAAACAACATGACGCGCATTCCAACCAGTGATTGTAGAATATTGTGGATGCTTAATGATGTCGGCTCCTTGAGCGCTACTCTTGTTTCATTGGGACTGCTTATTGCCATCTTGTTGCCATCTCCTTGCCTTTGCTGCCATTGCTGTTGCCATTGTCACCACTTGGTATAGCTACGGGATGTTGCGATGTTGTTTTTTTGGGTATCATCCAAGCATTTGATTTGCACAATTTTCGGAGATGTTCAGGGTGGATAACTGGGCTCGGAATTCGCACGGTCGAAGATGACTTGCATCTTAGCAGCTGGAGAATTCTTTCTACTGGTAGGAAATATTTTGAAGCAGGTTAGGACATGCTTACCATTGTTTACCCATATATTCTTTTGAGATGTGTTCAAAAGATATTAGAGATAACCTTTCAACCTCAAGCTAGTTGGATGTGTATCCAAGTTCATCTTTGCCAGAATGAGTATAGGAAAACCACCAACATGTTGTTTTCCAAATCTATGAAGTCCAGTTCTCATCTGAGATTCAACCTACTGTACAATGTATATGTTTCCAGGTTTGATCAATCAGGTAGGCCAGCCATAGCTTAACCATCCTCTCCGTAAATCTGACAGTTGCCAGAAACATCTAGAAACCAATCTACCATAATTTGTTTGTATTTTCCTGCAAAACAAAAAGAAGAAACATGTCACGTATGGTGGTCCTCCCCATCTTCCCATGAAGTATTGTGGCGGCTCAACCTGAGCAGCTTCCGAAACGCTTCCGCTGAAGGCCTTGGTTTCGCTGGGCGGAGCTTTCAGGTCTGGACCTTTCGCCCGATGTGGGCCGGATCTGGTCATGTCGGGGAGAAGTGATGATCAACCATGAGTCAACCGTCATGTAGAATAGATTGAGGATTTACCCGCCATAAATGAAACGACTTGCCAAAAATCAATGGGAAAATAAATTTTCAGTGATAGTGATCAGTGACCACGAGCACGGTTGATCACTTCTCAGTGAATTTCTTTGAAGGTTGACCATCACTTTCCCATTTCAATCATCACATATCAAACTTTTCATGATCAGGCAAATCCGCATAAGAAGAAGGAACAACTTGAGAAATAGAATAGGGGATTCATCAGGCCAGAAATGGGAAGAATTGTCAACAATCAATGGGGATAAAAGTATAGACCAATTCTTTTCACTTCCCAAAAATGGCTACAGTAAATAACTCCCCAAAATGACAAATTCGATGGGTTCATTGGTGCTACATCACCGTTCACCTGAATTTTGGATGGTGGTTGAAGCAGTGTTGTTTCATGGGTTTTCTTTTGTTCATCCGTGGGACTTGGACGTTGAAGGAGAGGTGAGCCACTCCCAACAGTTCATCACTCAGTAGGTGAATTGTAACATGGGGTACCCAAATTCACTCCACTGGTGCCAAAAAATGACATAACATGACAGCGGTGGTTTGAATCTTCATAGAGCCAGGTACCGCGGCCAACGTGCTCGGGGATGCTCCCATCGTGGCTGGTCGAAGAAGAGACGCTGGAAGTGGGTTGATGGAAACTTTCCACGGCTGGTGAAAAATGGAATGGTTTTAGCAATGAACAAAGGAATTTGACCAACGGAAACATTGCTTTTATACCAGCCCATTCTTATAGGGGTTGATTGTGAATGATGGTCAAGAACCTTTATCCATAAGTTATATAAGGCCTGGTGGGAAGGATTGACCTTGTGTCAGGCACCCTTTCATTTCCGTGGTAAAATTCGGAGCGGCGCCATCCAGAACCCTTTCTACACACATGCCAGATCATGCCAGCGCTTTTCGGTACAAACACGTAAGCCATCCGCAAGAATTGTCAAAAAAACAAACATGGTTTGCTGGACAATGGATTTGTTTCCCAAGATCTTTACTAGGTCTTCCTTCACAGTGAAATCACTACCTACAATTCCTGAAGTGTCAGGGTACATGGCGAAGTGTCGAAATCAGAGTTGGATCATGCTCAGTTGGTGCAGGCAGCCTTTGAGAACCAAAGTTTTGAACGAAAGCTGACTGTTTTTGAAAGGCATGCTTGGCATCTACGGCAATCATAGTCCCTCATCCATCATGACTAGATGAGTGCAAGTTTAAACATGCTTAAAGAGTTTGCTAGGAAAGTCACATCTACATGTGCCATTGTTTCCTGCCACTGGGTTGGCCAAATTCGCCATGGACCCCGAAAGCAAAAAGCGCAACTTGATCGGTGAGGCCCAGGACGCTGTGGGGCTGCCAGAAAGCAGTTGTGCGGAACCGGTCAACACCCTGCAACTGAATGTGTTGTTGCCCAGTGGCCGGTGTGCCTCGCTATCGCTACCACTGGACGGCACCGTTTTGGATCTGAAATTGGCGGCGCAGCAGTCTTTGGGGCAAGCTTTCCTCAGACTTGCTGCCCCGGATGGACGACTTTTGAATCCAACGGAACCTCTTCAAGATTCCGGGCTTCAAAGTGGAGACGGCATAACAGCTGTAGCACAGCAGCCCAAAGTAGCTGCAACCGATTGTGCGATGGCCTTGTGGTGCCCTGGAGGTGGTGTCGTCACATGGGGCAATTCTGACTTTGGGGGCGACAGCACAGGAGTAAGGGATCAGCTCAAGAATGTGCAGCAGATCCATGCCACACGGGACTCTTTTGCTGCAATTTTGGCAGATGGCAGCATTGTGACGTGGGGCAATCCACACTGTGGTGGCGATAGCGATGAGGTCAGGGATCAGCTCACAAACGTGGAGCAGATTCATGCCACGCACTCCGCTTTTGCTGCAATTCTAGCAGATGGCAGCGTTGTGACGTGGGGCAATCCGCAGTCTGGCGGTGACAGCACCAGAGTCAGGGATCAGCTCAAAAATGTCCAGCAGATCCATGCCACATGCAGAGCTTTTGCTGCAATTCTAGCAGATGGCAGCATTGTGACGTGGGGCGATCCAGACTTTGGTGGTGACAGCACCGGAGTCAGGGATGAGCTCAAGAACGTGGAGCAGATTCATGCCACAAGGTTCTCTTTTGCTGCAATTCTAGCAGATGGCAGCGCTGTGACGTGGGGCAATCCGCAGTTTGGCGGTGACAGCACCAGAGTCAGGGATCAGCTCACGAACGTTCAGCAGATCCATGCCACAAGGTTCTCTTTTGCTGCACTTCTAGCAGATGGCAGCGTTATCACGTGGGGCGATCAACGGAATGGTGGCAAGAGCGCCATGGTCAGGGATCAGCTCAAGCGCGTTCAGCAGATCCATGCCACAGCTTTCGCTTTTGCTGCCATTTTGGCAGATGGCAGCGTTGTGACGTGGGGCCATTCGGCCTATGGCGGTGACAGCGCCAGAGTCAGGGATCAGCTCAATAATGTTCGGAAGATTCACGCCACACACTCAGCTTTTGCTGCAACTCTAGCAGATGGCAGCGTTGTGAGGTGGGGCGAGCGAGGAAATGGGGGCGACAGCGCCATGGTTAGGGATCAGCTCAAGAATGTTCGGCAGATTTATGCGGCAGACGGAGCTTTTGCTGCAATTCTAGCAGATGGCAGTGTTGTGACGTGGGGCAATCGTTATGATGGTGGCGACAGCACCATGGTCAGGGATCAGCTCAAAAATGTCCAGCAGATTCATGCTGCACCAAGAGCTTTTGCTGCCATTTTGACAGATGGCAGTGTTGTGACTTGGGGCCATCCACACTCTGGTGGTGACAGCACCAGCGTCACAAATCACCTCAGGCATTTGTAGAGACATGCCTGCAGGGTCGGCATCGGTGCGGCAGAAGAAAAGGGGCATGGGGATGATCAATCAGCCCAGACCTGTCGGGCGTTTCCATGGAAAATCCTGGGCTCAGGGAACTGGATCCCTCACGAGCTCACCAAGTTCCTGGCTTGGTGGTTTCACGTTTCCTGGATGAATGGAATATATCATCAACACACGACCCACGCGGTCATTGGAATGATGTTCGGAAGAAGTCTCAGCTATGCTATCTTGAGGTTAGTGCTTATAATTCAGCCAGAATTATGGCTTCAAATGGGAATTATGGCTACGGGATGATTCCAAGTGGCTGGCCTTTCTGAGGATGGCCCAACCAGTGTTCGTGTTCCCATCAACCCCATAATTAAAGGACCGGATAACCCCACATGTTACCAACTTCTTTAGACTTAGACTGACCATAGAAGAGCAAGAAGGGAAGAGGAAGTATAAGAGTGATGGAGCGGTGATGGTGGGTGAGTTTGTGTGTATGTATGTATGTTCATGTACAGTGAGTGAGTGAGAGTGTGAGTGAGTGATGCGAGTGTGGTGTGTGTGAGTGAGGGATGTGAGAGTGAGTGAAGTGAGTGAGTGAAGTGAAGTGAAGTGAAGTGAAGTGAAGTGAAGTGAAGTGAAGTGAAGTGAAGTGAGTGAGTGGGTGAATGAGTGAGTGCGGTAGGTGAGGTAGGTGAGGTAGGTGAGGTAGGTGAGGTAGGTGAGGTAGGTGAGTTAGGTGAGGTAGGTGAGTGAGTGAGTGAGTGAATGTGAGTGAATGTGAGTGAGTGTGAGTGAGTGTGAGTGAATGTGAGTGAGTGTGAAGCCTCCCATTAACGTCCCCACCACCGGCCAACGTGGTGTCGGCTCGACCGAAGCCGAACCGTTTGGTAAGGACAAAGGCATCGACCTCAGTGAAGAAACAGACTTAGACGGAGCACAGAAAGCGAGAAGGGAAGAGGAAGGATAAGAGTGATGGAGGGACGATGGTGGTATGTAGGTAGGTAGGTAGGTAGGTAGGTAGGTAGGTAGGTAGGTAGGTAGGTAGGTAGGTATGTATTTAGGTATCTATGTATGTATGTACGTAGGGTAAGTTGTTTGTGAGTAAGTTGCTTCGCTTTCATCGAGCTCCACCAGGCTCTGATGTTTTTTTTCCGACAAACTATCAAAACGATGGTGTGCTCACCATACTTCCGCTGACCAAAGTAATGTTCTGCACTCTTTCGAGCGCAGCCGCACATTTTGTGATCTCTTTCTGCATGCCCTGTGGCTGGTAAACATCGCTGGCACATGATGATGATGATGATGATGATGATGTGATGATGGTGATGGATGATGATGATGATGATGAAGATGATGTATGTGAGTGAGTGAGTGAGGGAGTGAGTGAAGTGAAGTGAAGTGAAGTGAAGTGAAGTGGAGTGAAGTGAAGTGAAGTGAAGTGAAGTGAAGTGAAGTGAGTGAGTGAGCGGGTGAGGGAGGGAGGGAGGGAGGGAGGGAGTGAGGGAGTGAGGGAGTGAGGGAGTGAGTGATTGTGTGTGTGTGGGTGTGTGGGTGAGCGGGTGAGTGGGTGAGTGGGTGAGTGGGTGAGTGGGTGAGTGGGTGAGTGAGTGAGTGAGTGAGTGTGAGTGAGTGAGTGAGTGAGTGAGTGAGTGAGTGAGGGTTGTATGTTATGCATTGTGTGTTGTGTTTTTTGGGTTTTGTGTTGTTGTGTGTTGTGTGTTATGTGTTGTGGGAAAGGCGCGGTGTGTCGTTGGGAAGGAAGGTTGTCGTTGATGTGCACGGCCTCCCATTAACGTCCCCACCACCGGCCAACGAAGTGTCGGCTCGACCGAAGCCGAACCGTTTGGTAAGGACGAAGGCATCAACCTCAGTGAAGAAACAGGACTGAAGATGAACCTGTTCTTTTCCTTCCATCGGAAATGCCCGGAACTGAACCTACCGGAATCAGAAAGCATCTTCAATAGTGATTTAAATGACGTACAGACCTCACGGTGACCCCGGCTTCCAAGTCCGTTGAAAGCAAATTTCTTAAAAAAAAAACTCATCATCAAAACTCCCGGAACTGGAGCTGCAGCCCAGAGGCAAGAGCCTGCCTTGGAGTAGTTGCTCACGGAGGTGCTGAGTCAGGCGACGAACCGACCTGCCCCCCGCCAAGGTGGGGGAACCATCCTAGCCGCTAGCCCCTGAGAATATTGTAATAGGAACGGGCAATATTTACATATGAAATATATAATATATATATTTGAACAGTGTAAGCAAATCGCTAAGGTTGTCAAATCGAAATATTCCATAGCTGTGAGACAATGATTCGACGATATGCACCGCATCACAATACGTGACCAAGTGTGTAATGTCATGGCGAGCCTAACTAAAACTTTTGTCAGTCCCGAGATTGTCCTGCAACAGCTTGACGCGATCACTGCTTGCAGCAGCTGAACCAAAGCGCGCACGGGGACAACCTGGTCGTCCGTCGCGTTTTGGACGGAGGTGGATACCCTCGCAGACAGATAGCCAGTCACACGTCTCGTGTGTGTACATGTTGAGTTTGTCTGCTGATAGGTGGGAACCACATGACACCACCGCCAGCCACTGTAACGCGTCCATCTGTTTCGCCTAGGCAGTGGCGTAAGCCATGTATATCAAACACGCCAGGCCGACGTCAAAACATGCCACCTGAAAGCCAAAAATGCTAGCTAAAACATGGCAGGGTGACCTCAGCTATCTATCATGTATGTCAAACATGCCAGGGCGACGGCAAAGCTGAAACTGAATGGAGTGAAACAAGTATGTCTAACCTGCCAGGCCAACGTGAACATGCAGCCTGCAGGCCAGAAATGCCAGGTAAAACATGGCAGGGAGACCAATGGCGTAAGCCATGTATATCAAACATGCCAGGCCGACGTCTATCTATCTATCTATCTTTCTATCTATCTATCTATCTATCTATCTATCTTTCTATCTATCTATCTATCTAGCTAGCTATCTATCTATCTATCTAGCCAGCTAGCTATCTATCTATCTATCTATCTATCTATCTATCTACCAATCAATCTATCTATCTATCTATCTATCAGACCTGTCTATCTATCTATCTGTCTATCTGTCCATACATCAGAATATCTATCTATCTACCAATCAATCTATCTATCTATCCCTCGATCGATCTCTTTAGCCCTCTATCCATCAATCCATCCATCCATCCATCCTGCGTGAGTGAGTGAGTGAGTGAGTGAGTGAGGGAGTGAGTGGGTGAGTGAGTGAATGAGTGAGTGAGTGAGTGAGTCAGTGAGTGAGTCAGTGAGTGAGTGAGTGAATGAGTGAGTGAGTGAGTGAGTGAGTGGGTGAGTGAGTGAGTGAGTGAGCGAGTGAGTGAGTGCGTCAGTGAGTCAGTCGGTCAGTCAGTGAGTGAGTGAGTGAGTCAGTGAGTCAGTGAGTCAGTCACTCAGTCAGTCAGTCAGTGAGTGAGTGAGGGCGTACATCCAACCCCTTTGGCCGATTGTCCCACGCCTGCCACGCAAAAGAGGCGGAGACCCAGGGACGCCAGCGGAACCCCGGGGCGTACATCCGACCCCTTGGCAGTGCACATTGTCCCACGCCTGCCACGCAAAAGAGGCGGAGACCCAGGGACGCCAGCGGAACCCCGGGCGTACATCCGACCCCTTGACAGTGCACATTGTCCCACGATGTCCCACGCCTGCCACGCAAAAGAGGCGGAGACCCAGGGACGCCAGCGGAACCCCGGGGCGGACATCCGACCCCTTGACAGTGCACATTGTCCCACGCCTGCCACGCAAAAGAGGCGGAGACCCAGGGACGCCAGCGGAACCCCGGGGCGTACATCCGACCCCTTGGCAGTGCACATTGTCCCACGCCTGCCACGCAAAAGCGGCGGAGACCCAGGGACGCCAGCGGAACCCCGGGGCGTACATCCGACCCCTTGGCAGTGCACATTGTCCCACGCCTGCCACGCAAGAGACGCAAAAGAGGCGGAGACCCAGAGACGCCAGCGGAACCCCGGGGCGTACATCCGACCCCTTGGCAGTGCACATTGTCCAACGCCTGCCACGCAAAAGCGGCGGAGACCCAGGGACGCCAGCAGTGTGTGTGTGTGTGTGAGTGGGTGAGTGTGAGTGAGTGAGTGAGAGTGAGTGAGTGTGAGGTGTGTGTGAGTGGGTGAGTGTGAGTGAGTGAGTGAGTGAGTGAGAGTGAGTGAGTGTGAGTGAGTGAGAGTGAGTGAGTGTGTGTGTGTGTGAGTGAGTGAGTGAGTGTGAGTGAGTGAGTGAGAGTGAGTGAGTGAGTGTGTGTGTGTGTGAGTGAGTGTGAGTGAGTGAGTGTGTGTGAGTGAGGAGGTGTGTGTGTGTGTGAGTGAGTGAGTGTGAGTGAGTGAGTGAGTGAGAGTGAGTGAGTGTGAGTGAGGAGGGAGGACGGGAAGGAGGAGGAGGAGGAGGACGAGGAGCGGATACAGAACTAAAAACAAAAACCCCACACGTCAATGTGGGGAAAAATCATCGTTTTTTACCAAACCTGCAACTTACCCTAATGAGTATTGGAAAGTCTTCCCATGTCCCATTTACCGGGATCTGCTGAATATTATTTTTATTGATTTGTTATGTTTATTTTCGTAATGGAAAATCCACTGGAAATGGGGAAATCGAAGTAAAGGATTCTGTTCTATGACTTTTTTTTGCTGGCTGTACCTCAAGCAAATCCAAGTTCACTCTTGATAAATGGGGGTGGGTCAAAATCTTTGAAGCTACGAAAAATGACTGGGGCCCTTATCCATCCAGTAACTAACCATTGACCAGCTAAAGGACCAAGGTTTGAAGACCTGAGGTCCTCCATGGATTTCTTGATCGCCCTGCGGGTCTTCGCGGGGATCTACAAGGGCTATGTGGAGGAGCGGCATCAACCAGGGTGGCGGAGAGATTGCTGAAAGCGGTGGTTTAGTTCAGCAGAGCTGATGCTAAAATGCATCTGAGTGTTCCAAGTGGTGCGGCTAAAAATATCTAGAAACGAATCTATTCTCAATATATCTCGATTTCCTGCAGAAAAAAGGAAGAAACATACCACGTATTGAGGTCTTCCCCATCTTCCCATGAAGTATTGTGGCAGCTCAACCTGAGCAGCTTCCGAAACGCTTCCGCTGAAGGCCTTGGTTTTGCTGGGCGGAGCTTTCAGGTCTGGACCTTTCGCCCGATGTGGGCCGGATCTGGTCATGTCGGGAGAAGCGATGATCAACCACAAGGCTATTATCATGCAAACTCACCAGAAGAAGGAACCGTTTGATACATAGAATAGGGGTGAATAGGGGATTTGCCAGAAATGGGAAGACTTGCCAACAAGCAATGGGGATATAGCAGGAGAAAAATGTTCAAAATGATTGTCCTCCCAAGAATGGATTGTGACAATTAGTATTTATCACTAAATTCTGTGGGTTCATTGGTTCTGGTAATTTTGAACCACAACCAGTTTCCATCACCCAAAGTTCACTCGAATTTTGGATGATCGGTTGAGGTTGAGGTGCTTTTTTCCTTTGCATTCCTGGCCCGGTGAATGCAACTTGTTTGACGGCCTTGAAACTGGCCATGAAATCCTATACTTTGGTTACCATGGGTCCCATTTTCGACCCATCCCCGTCTCGGGTATTCAGAGGTCTCTGCATTTCGGTTTATCCAACCGATGGGGCATGTTGGGCGCATATGGGCGCATATCAGTGTAGTACTTGCTTTTTTTTTGCAGGGATCCATTAGTCTTGCCACCTTTTTGGTGACTTGTTCATGCATTTGGGATAGTGTAATAACCCCGGGCATTTCATTTTAGCTTGGCTTGCACCTCAATTAACACTGCCAATGCGTTGCCGGCCCAGAAAACGACAAGAGTAAAAAAAACGACAACGAGCCTATACATGTTCAGGAAACCTGAAGATGGCAACCTGCACAGGCCTCCAAAACCATAGACAAACGATAATAAAAACGATAACAAAATACGAAAAACAAACGCGAGCGTTTGGGCGGATACCCACCTGACCGGTTGAGCATATCAGCTTTTGAAGGCCTGTATCTTTGATACATAGCGGCAGAACATGAAAGGACATGAAAGCAAAATGAAAGGCAACGAATGCAACATGAAAGGAACATGAGAGGAAATGAATGCAACATGAAAGGCAATGAAAGGAAATGAAAACAAAAGATGACATTTGCTGACTCTCGACCAAGGATGCTTTCACACGCACAGAAAGCTTGGAAAATTCACACTTTCTACAGGGATCTCACCACCTGAGAATACGATAAGAGTAAAAACAACGATAACGTGATTTTGGGTCATTTAGAAAGCTACCGGGTTTTTATACAACCCCACTTGGGTGGTATACTCTCACTCCTAGAATCATCCCTCCAAAAAAAATGGCCCATAGATGTGGGGCTAAATCATGTTAAATCTATTTAAATCTACCATTTTCGGGTATATACCACAGCTACATAAAACCTGCCCCATATGCCCATGCTCCATTGTTCCGTTCCCAGGTGTACATCACCGTTGGACTGCTGGTCTCCGTGCAGATGGACGCTGGAAGCTGAGTATAGCTCCGGCAAACCAAATGATAAGCTGGACACAGCTGGTGGAAAGACGGTTTTATTTTCACGAATTTCATGAATACCAATCAGGGGATTTCAGCAGAAAACGATCCTCCCACTCCCAGTTTCTTGATGCCCCAAGTGGGCTATCCCATGAATTCACATGGGTTGTAACGACTTATAAGATCTTATATGTACATAGTGAAAAGCCACCTCTAGTTATAATCCGTGGGATGATCATCTAAGTACCGTCCACATTCAGAAGGATTGATGGTTTTCAAGAATCCCTATCCGCCCTATCCATAAGGCTTTACATGTTGTTGGGAAGGTTGACCTTTCGGACGTACCCTGTGATCATGGTGGAGTGAGCCCTGTCCAATTCCGAGTGCCATTTGGTTTTCAGGTGTGTCTCCTGTGCCTCAATTTATGCAAAACCCAGGTTAAAGCTGAATTATCTGGAAAACCTTGGTCTGATAGCCAACTCTGGAAAGGTCCAGGTGCATTGTATGCAGTCATGGCAGACAAATTTGTTTTCACCCTGATTCCTTTGAGAATGAAAGGTTACAAACGCATAGCATACGTAGTAGTACATCATCCATCATAATGAGATGAATGCAAGTTTAACCCGTTAAATGGTTTGCTGGATGCTAGTAGTGTTCCTCACAAATCTAGTGGTGCCAGCCACTGAGTTGGCCAAATTCGCCATGGCGCCTGAAAACGACAGGAACAAGTTGATCGGTGAGGCCCAGGAGGTTGTCAAAAAAGTCAAAAAACTGCACCTCAACGTGTCGTTGCCCAGTGGCCGGTCTGCGTCGCTAAAACTTCCACTGGATGGCACCGTTTTGGATCTGAAACTGGCGGCACAGCAGTCTTTGGGGCAAGGTTTCCTCAGACTTGCTGCCCCGGATGGACGACTTTTGAATCCAACGGAACCTCTTCAAGATTCCGGGCTTCAAAGTGGAGACTGCATTGCTGTGGCACAGCAGCCCAAATTAGCTGCAACCGATAGTGCGGTGGCCTTGTGGTGCCCTGGAGGTGGTGTCGTCACATGGGGCAATTCTGACTTTGGGGGCGACAGCACTGAAGTCGGGGCAGCAGATCCATGCCACACGGGACTCTTTTGCTGCAATTTTGGCAGATGGCAGCGCTGTGACGTGGGGCAATCCACACTGTGGTGGCGATAGCAATGAGGTCAGGGATCAGCTCAAAAATGTCCAGCAGATCCATGCCACAAGGTTCTCTTTTGCTGCACTTCTAGCAGATGGCAGCGTTGTGACGTGGGGCAATCGTTATCATGGCGGCGACAGCACCATGGTCAGGGATCAGCTCAGAAACGTGGAGCAGATTCATGCCACGCACTCCGCTTTTGCTGCAATTCTAGCAGATGGCAGCGTTGTGACGTGGGGCTATCCAACCTTTGGTGGCGACAGCACCATGGTCAGGGATCAGCTCAGAAACGTGGAACAGATTCATGCCACAAACTCTGCTTTTGCTGCAATTCTAGAAGATGGCAGCGTTGTGACGTGGGGATGTTCGGACCGTGGTGGCGACAGCACCGTGGTCAGGGATCAGCTCAAGAATGTTCAACAGATTCATACCACAGACGAGGCATTTGCTGCAATTCTAGCAGATGGCAGCGTTGTGACGTGGGGCTATCCAACCTTTGGTGGCGACAGCACCAGGGTCAGCGATCAGCTCAAAAATGTCCAGCAGATTTATGCCACAAACTCTGCTTTTGCTGCAATTCTAGCAGATGGCAGCGTTGTGACGTGGGGATGTTCCGACCGTGGTGGCGACAGCACCGTGGTCAGGGATCAGCTCAAGAATGTTCAACAGATTCATGCCACAGACGAGGCATTTGCTGCAATTCTAGCAGATGGCAGCGTTGTGACGTGGGGCGATCCAGACTCTGGTGGCGACAGCACCAGGGCCAGCGATCAGCTCAAAAATGCCCAGCAGATCCATGCCACAAACTCCGCTTTTGCTGCAATTCTAGAAGATGGCAGCGTTGTGACGTGGGGCGATGGATTCAATGGCGGCGACAGCACCAGAGTGATGGATCAGCTCAAGAATGTGCAGCAGATTCATGCCACACTCTCTGCTTTTGCTGCCATTTTGGCAGATGGCAGCGTTGTGACGTGGGGCGATCCATCGAGAGGGGGCGACAGCACCATGGTCACAAATCACCTCAGGCATTTGTAAAGACATGCCCGCTTTTCTGAGTAACGGCTGGAGTGCCTCAGGGTCGGCATCGGTGCGGCAGAACCAAAGGGGCATAGATCATTTTATGATCAATCAGCCCAGACCTGTGTGGTGTTTGCATGCAATGGAAAATCCTGGTTCTGCCGGGGAAACTGGACCCTTCACGAGTTCAGCAAGTCCCTGGCTTGGTGGTTTCACGTTTTCTGGATGAATGAGAAATAATCACTGCATGACCCACGCCGTCACTGGAATGTTGTTTGGAAGTCTCAGCTATTTTTTGCTATCTCGAGGTCAGTGATTATTATTCCGCCAATGAGTATTGGAAAATCTTCCTATATCTTCCCATTCAATCCCATTAATCAGGATTCGCTGAAGATGATCTTTACTGATGTGTGAATTTTCCGGGGGAAATCCACTCCAAATGGGGATTCGATTAAGGGAATATGTTCTTAGAATGGCGGGTAGCGATGGGTCAAAACCATGTGACTGCGGGCCCTTAACCATCCCTGAGGGACCGCTGGGATCTACAAGGCCAGCGAACTCACCAAAACAGTCTATGAAAATTATTTAAAATATCGAAAATATTTAAAATATTTATCCCAACTAGAAATAAGATATAATACTATAATTATACATATATGTCAAACACAGTTAGCACAACTGCTACCTTTGGCGGGCCAGTCTGTGTGCTCCCAGTTCCGGTTCGCCTTTCGAACAGGCCTCCATGGGGCCGCCGCCGAAAAAGGGCAGTGACCGTTGAGCAACTCGTGGTGACGGGCCATAGGAGATCACCTATTCAACAATGGGAAGAACATGGAAAAAACTAGGTACAAATGGAGGTTTGAATGGAAGAATCATCTATAAATGGTAGATTTATGTGGATTTTACATTGCTACGTTTGATTTCTGGGGCTTGCCTGGATGGATTGACGCATTTTGGATTTGACTGACACATGGCTACCAATGGGCCCACCAAATCTCTCCAACTGAAAACCCTTGGGAAATGTTCACAAAAAATCATCCAGATCTTGAGTCCGCCCTACCAAAGCAGCACTCTGTGCAATCTCCGTAGCCTTCAAAAAACATATAGGTCACTAAGGATTTCACCCCGACAGTTCTGTGGTGATTTGTGGTGCACGCGCCTGCAGCTGTGGTTCAGATGTCGCGATGTGGCCATGTGGGATGACGATGAGGCGGGGGATCCCAAGTCTATGATCCATTTGACTAGAGGTTGTGGGAGTACTTATCTCAGGATACAGGGAATGGATTGGGACATGTGACATGTGGTACAAATAGCCAGAAATGAGGTGAAGAAGGGCCGGCCTCACTGCAGATGACGACCATAGAATTGGGGGAAACCAGCCAGAGATGCTTTCGCCCAACCAACGCAGCCCAGCCCAGGAGGAAGATGGAAACTGGGACGAGATGGACGGTATCTTTACCGGCACCTCGGCCCGAGCGTGGCCAGAAATGCTAGGTTTAATTTAAAATGAGCAAAAAATGATGGGATTTACAGGGATACAATGGGGAGATCAGGGGAAAATATGCACAAAAAATGTATCGGTTTAAGGAAGAATCTACCGGAAGACCATGCTGTTCCAACGTCAAATTCTGGGAGTGTTGGGTTCCGGTTTCCCCGGGAAACCCAACAAAGGCTGCAACAAAACACACACCGGACATATGCTGGAAATATAGTGCAAAAAAAGGAATGTAGCAATCAAACATAGAGATACAAGCAAGAATGAATGAATTTAATCGTAGTGACAGTAAGTTGGAAATCATTCGGAAATTGGGAAACCCAAAAACTTGAAAGTCGCAAAGTAAAGAGATTCAACATTCAACGGTATCTGGAAATTGAAGTCCACTAATTGGATAAATACGTACTGCAAGTGTGGGTCGCGAGTATGGTCTTGTGTTCATGGGACAATCCATGACAATCCAGGGAACTTCTGACCCTCATGAGATGGTTAGAAAGTCCCCTCCAGCTCCTACCATATCCATTTTTGGATGTATTTAACCACATGGCAGTTGGCTAATTTATCCTTATTATCTTATTGGCATTACATGGCTATTTCTTTCTATTTCCAACCAAAATGAACCCAATTATATATATATATATAAATAAACTATTTAAACCTGAATTTACCGTGCATTTCCCATATTTTCCATATTTCCCCATGTTTTGCCAAACCAAAAGGGAAAAACACCACCTTCAGGTGTCGACCCAGCCAGCTCCAAGACGACTCCGCCAGTGGAGGTGCCAAAGGTGCCGCCGGGGTTGGGAAAATCAGGTGACTTAACCAACAAAAATGAGTGATTTCATGGGATTTGCGGCTGAATTGTAGCTAAGTTGACTTATAACCTGGTTAACGTTTGGGTTTATTGGGGGGATATAACTATAGTTGACGGGTTTAAAACCCACCAGCCATACATAACTGGGGGTCTCACCTTGTATGGGCGGTAGTATGGGATGTAATGGAAACATCATTTGTAAATGGATAATGGGGGGGATTTTCGATCTTCTGGCAAACCATCCCCGATTCAAATTTTTGAGGTTGGGGGTTATGGGATCTACATGGAGATATATGATATATTGTGAGTAATTTGATGGATTTGTTTGGACCAACCATATGATTTTTGGGTGTCCTGGGTTTGTTTAAGGTGATTTTGTTATTTTCCCAAAGGAACACCCACTCTTCGGGGAATCTATGAGGGATTTCAATTTGTTTTGGTTTTCTTAAGCAAATCCAAGGTGTGTCGAAAAAATGATTTTCTGGTTGGTTGCATGACCCAGCTACTTGCCATGAAACCAAAGTTCGGAGATCTCAAATCACATGAAAAAACTTTTAACGACCCCCCGTGACGCCACTGGGAATTGGATTGAGGTAATCAGGTTGGTAAGTGATTTAATTTGATCTATATCCAGATTTGTGATTTGTGAAATCCCCTGCCTATATTGATACACAGTCGTTACACACAGTTTTCTTGTATATGTGTATCCATACATGTTACAGAATCATTTCTTGTGTCTGTAAAATGCAGGATATATGCTATATGCACATATTCATATAGATGGTACCAGCAGTAATGTCTAGATTCCCAAGTCTCTGTTGGTTGTGTCACTTCTCTCCATCAATAAAATGTGTTGCCAAGCTCCCCTTGCGACGGAGGCAGCGGTGCCAACAGCACCTCTCAAAGGCTCCGTCGGCAAGATCCTGTCAGGACGGGGACGACTGGACTGGGATGACTGCGGGATCCACAGTGTTGTATAATGCCATCATTTATAATTTACAACATGGTAGTCGATCTAAAGGTCCATGTAAGGAGTTTTAATTGCGAAAGCTGTGCATGTTTTGTTGGAAATTCTCGCGAAAGTTTTTTTCGAGCTCGCGAAAGAAAATTTTGATTTCGCGAAAGTTTCGCAAAAGCTGGATATTATGAATCATTATCATTGTATACATTACAGCTTGTTAAGGGCTACCACCTCCTGCCGCTCGGGGTCCGGCAGGAGAATGGCACCGCTCCATAGGTAGCAGCCAAGCTTCCGAAGGTGATCCAAATACCATGGTCTTGAAGCACCTCCTTGCACCTGCCGCTGGTACTGTCTAACGTTGCTTTCTGAAGTCTCCAGAAACAAGCTCCAAATTCAGCAGCCAAGCTTCCAAAAGTGAGGCTTTGCGAGAGCCAAACACCAAGCCCCCAGGTGTTTGCTTTTCCTCTGGTGTGTATAGATTTCCGTTTCTAGAACAACATTGGTGTGTAATCTGTGATTGTGTAACATGTATATGCAATATTGAGATGGAATCTTGATATGCAATGTTGATATGCAGTATGAACTGCAATCTGATAAGTAATATGGTCTAAAATCTAAAACTATTTCCAGGAAACCGTAGGTGGATAGTTTAACTCTTGGCTTCTGGGGACGATCGATGTAATGCTGCTAGGTTGAACTGAAGACATGGACCTTATGGCAAACGCCCAAAAAAGATGGACCATGTTCAGATTCAAACGACTATTTTAGTGGAATTTTAACCACTTAAGTATTTTTTGGGGCTCTGCCATTTGACTGGTTATTTTCCTCGTGTTGCTGACCCCGGGATGCAGCTGCTTCGGATGGTGTACCGTCCCCTGGTGAGCCACCCCCTTGGTAAACCACAATTTTTAGTAGATAAGTAGATAAATCATCTCATGAGCCATGGCTTCCATAGCAAACGGTGAAATTACCAGAGGGCATGTCATCTCCCATTTTCCTTAGATATATCCCCCTGGTATTTCCATTGTAACCACTGGAGAGCTCAATCCCCCATATTGGCAAAGCTCCGAACAGTTCACTTTGATGACGCGCCCATGGAGATGTCGAGTATATCTTGGTATCTGGGATTGGTTTCCCAAGCTATAAATGGGACAACCCCCAGGAATCGGGGACTAACAAGGGTTTGAACCATTGCTAGCTGGGAGGGGCCCATGATGTATGTTTGTTCGTGTCATCCCTGTTTCGGTCCGTCGGCTGCCAATATTTTGCCAATATCCCAGCTAGTGTCATTTTGTTATATTTTGTTGGATAGATATCGTTGTTGTTGTTGTTGCTTCAATTTCCCGTTTTTAATTATAGAACCCATCTCAAGTCCGCCGCTTAAAACTCCTAATCCTAAAGATATTGTTGTTAAATCCCATGTCTCGTGCTGATCTGCCAGTTATTGCTGCCTCATCCCTAGTTTTGGTGAATAGGCATGTTTCTGTTTCTTGGTGAACTCTCTATTTTTCTTGATGAAATCGTATTTAAAAAAACCATTAAATGTCAATTTCATCTCATAAATCGTTTTTTGGGGTAGGAAGGTTGTTTCCTTGGAACCAGAGGAGTCGACTCACTTTCGGGGCCTGGAGTCCGGGGTCAGCAGGTTCCAGTGCTGTCGGGGGAAGAGATATATGAAATACCATCATAAAATGTTTGGTTTCATCCCTAAAAATATCGGTTCATTCCTGCAGTAGCCATTATTCTTGCAGTATTCATTGTTCAAATCTCTATTCTTGATGGTTAAAATCCCCCTTTTGGCTGGCTAAATTTCATTCATCATTCATTTCCACTGGGATAAGACAATTACTGGCGCTCTTCCAAGTACCCATTGACAATTCACGCGTTCCTTTTATCACCTTTAATCAGCACCATGTTGATTGGGTTCACACAAAGTCATAGCATCATGATTCCCCCACGGTCATCATCATTACAAAGCCTTGGTCAAATCCACCCTTAACAATCATAGTCATTGCCATCATCAAAACATGGGAAAATTTGCCAATTCTCCATCACCATCATCACCATCATCACCATCAACACCATCATCATCATCATCATCATCATCATCTTCATCATCACCGTTTATGTCTTAATCCCAATTTACATTCAGTCCCCTTATACAAGTTCCATTACCACCATAATATTTTTGACTGTTTAAATCTTATCCTTTCTGACTGGTTGAACCTGGTCTCTCCACAACATCCTTCATGTGAATGATTATTGCCAATCCCATCAGTCCATAGTCATGTTAATCATCATGCTGGTGCTGAGTATAGCAATTGCAATTATAACCCGCAATCATCATCATCATCATCATCATCATCATCATCACCATCGTCATCCTATCCCATCATCCCTATATTTTTTTTATACAATATTATATGTATATATCCCATATGTGTGTATGGGTTTATTGTATGTCCCCATTGATGGATGAGCTTCTCTTCTTGCCTGGTTCACCACTTTATTTTTTTTTTGTAAGTTCCCCGTTAAATCCAGTTTGTTTAATAATATACTACCCACTATCCCCATTATACCGTAATAAGATTATGGGATTAAAGATCGTTTCAGAAGGAAAGATTAGTGATGGTCCTATTCAATGATCAATGGTTTTCAACCATGATTATGAATCACAATGGGTTATAATATTGTGTGGAGATCTAGATGGTGATCAACGTCATTGTGTAGATTCATGGCTGGTCTACATGTTATAAATGGATTGCATTCTTGCAATTGTTAATCACATTGAGCAATCAACCGTTATGTAAGTTATACTGTATTGATTAGTTGCTAATCAAGTGTAACTATAATTTTCACTCATGATTAAGTGTCAAACGTACCTATAAATATCAACTATTACAATTAATCATCAACTATTACAAGTGTTAACCATGATTGTTAATCACACTAATTCTTGCGTCCGGGTGTCCAGAATCATCTTATCTGGATCTACAGGAATTTCCGAGAACCCTTCAGGGAATACTTGGACATCCTTAAAATCACTGAAATACCAAAGATTTAGATCCAAGAGCGCTGGGGTTTTAAAACAATTCATCAATATTCCATATTGTACCCCATACTATGTCCGCACTATGTCATTCCCAGATCATATGCCTACTCCATTCCCATTACTTGTCCGTTATAGCCCTCATATTTGTTGCACCCAATCATATCCAATATCATATCCAGCATTCCATATCATTATGTACCAATTTGTATCCTATATTATTTACCAAATGGTGCCGTTTATTAAATCCCTTATGATATACCATTAAATCCATTCGCTCTGTCTGATGAGTAGATCCCCACTTTTTCAGACGAACCTGACGAACCTCATATTACATCCCCATTAAATCCCCATATTTTTCATCCCCAGACCAGATCATATCCCCAATTCCCATGATATTCCCATGTTTTTTGGTTTTGCTATATACATTTTTCCCACTAAATCCCCATGAAATCACTATTAAATTTCCATTCTTTAATTCTTGGTGTATTCCCAGCCATCCCCACGAGAGTCTCGTTTGCAGGCACAGCCAGCCGCACGTCCCAGTGCAGCGCCTCCAAAAAAGGTGGAAATCATCAGAAGAAAATGTGGAGTTAACCATGGTAAATCATGGTCTATAGTTAATGTTTGATAATGGTTAGTTAATAAATTGCTAATTAATGTTTGATAATGGTTAATTCATGGTTAATATTAGAAAATCAACAGCACCGAAATGGAGATTTGATAGGATTTGATCCAGAAAAACGTTGGAATTATATGGTATTGTTTGATTTTTATGGAATCTCCCGAATTCACTTTAATCTAAGTGTCAATTTGGTGAACGACTATAAACTCTGCCGGATAAACACTGACGGGGTTTGGAGGGGAACTTCCATTTGTTTCTTGTGGTTCTTATATACCAACAAAAGTCAACGGTCCTTTGGCCACGTAAACCCACTCAGATATTTGAGTACTTGAACTCCCAGCTACAGATTCTTCCTGATGATTGCAAGCTTGTTCAGTTTTCCGTGTCCAGGCAACCCCGGTCAGGAAGTGTTTGTTGATGTGTGCTGGAAGCGCGTTTCGTGCGGCATATGATTTCATGGCGATCCGCGGTAGATTCAGATAGACACACCATCCTGTGGACAATAAATCCCGGGAAATGGTCTTACAGAACCACAGGGTAGATTGAAAAGAGGATATGGCCAGAATTGCAACCAACCAAGCACCGTTCGACTGGTTCCTTATGATGATTCGGGGACTGGGATTGGTCATGATTTTCCGTTCTGAACATATGTTGTTTTTTTGGGTCATTTTCAGACAAACCAACATATCAGATGGTTGGTTGTATATCCTATTGCACCCCCGGTATATTCCCAGTAATGGCTGGGTGTTATACCCATTATCTTCCCTTTCATGGTTGGGTTTTATACCCATCATGTTTGATTGGGTTTATATCCGTTATCATTCCATTCTTGATGGTTAATCCCCATTTGTGGATATTTATGGTATATATCAATATCATCATTTATGCCAGTGTTATCCCATGATTGCATGACTATCACATTGTCTTGACATGAGAATCCCCATATGAAGGTTTCCCAAAATGGTGGTGCCCCTAAATCATCCATTTTAGATGGGGATTTTCTATTATATAAACCATCCAGCGATAAAGGGATACACCCATTGATGGAAACCCACATAGGAACATCCCATTTTTCACCCATATTTTCATCATTTCGTTGGACACCAAAAAGCTGTCAGGCTGCGCTGACATTGGAGGCGCCCGTGGCGCCTGTGGCGCCCGTGGCGAGTGCTCCAAGTGCTCCAAGTGCCCCAAGTTCCAGCAAGGCGCTGTGGATCGAAGGGTGGGGCACTTCAAGGGCGCTAAAAAGGAAGATGGGTCAAAATTTAAGAGAAGGGACCACCTATGTTCGTATATGTCTAGTATTTACCATCGAATTTAGTTGGAATAGCCAATTTTGAACTACACCCAAATGGGAGCCACAACAAGTATTCTTCTAGAAAAAATAGGGTTGCGACCTCACTGCAAGCTCGCTGGAATGATATCCCAAAATAGCTCCAAGTTTCAGATGAGTGAGCCATTTACATCCATTTACCCAGAATTGTTTGTTGCAAGGAAAGCCAATCTTAAAATAAAGAAGCATTATTTTGAGCCATCCCAATTGACGTGAATCACCAAGCAGTTGAGATTCCTTGGATGTACAACACCGAGAAAAGATGCTTATTCCTATTCCTATCACCATACTTTTTGGTCTAGGCCATGCTATACATGTTCTGTTCGTTTTAGTACCATCAATGTAACGATTTTGTCTTGATTTCCACTGATGGCATCTCGATTCTTTTTAATCTAGTTCAAACGACAAAACTTGCTGTGTTTGTTGGCCATATACTTATCACTTCACTTTCCCAAAGCGAGCCTGGGCCAGCACGATCGGCTTCAGCCAGGTGCCTCATGAAGTGAAAGTGACTTTGATGAAGGCCACCCCTAAAGCCATGGCTACACCCAAGGCCACTCAGCCAGTCAATGACCAGCGGAAACGCAAGAATCCGCCAGAGCAGCAGCAGCAGCAGCAGAAGCAGCAGCAGAAGCAGCAGCAGCAACAGCAGCAGCAGAAGCAGCAGCAGCAGCAGCAGCAGCCGCAGCAGCATCAGCAGCAGCCGAAGCAGCCGAAGCAGCAGCAGAAGCAGCAGAAGCAGCAGAAGCAGCAGCCGAAGCAACAGCTGACAAATCAGCAGTGGAAGAAACGACGGAAGACAGAAAGGCAGCAGTTGCGCCAGACTCAGGCGCTTCGCTGACCTGTTCTGAGGTTGGAATATTCTGGGAGTTCAAGATTTCAAGACATGGAAAAAGGCCAATTTCACCTTTACCATTTGCCTTAGTTGTCAAAATGGGGAAACATCACAACATGCAAAAAATAGAATGCATAGTCTATGGAGATCTTTTTTCGAATACAACATAGCTTGCGACCCAGGGCTGTGTGGTGGGAAAAGCCACGGTAAGAGGCGTGTCCAAGAGAAAAGTCATATGGGTGTGTCAATGTGGGATAGTGCAGATAGCACCAGAGGGAAGATTATGATTAACCCATTGGATTTTGGATCATGGTGGTTTGTGCAAAGCCACTCCATGTCAGCTATGGCTCATTTACAATGGGGTTTTGGAATAGGTAAGTCATAAAGTGCCAAATGCCAGAAATTTTGCAATTGGGTTTTCATAGAATCCCGTCATTTTAAGTGGTATTAAAAACAATAAATCCAGTCTAATCCAGTCCCAGAATCACGGGGATCATCACCTCCAGAGGTTACGATCCAGAGATCACTGGGGGGAAAGTGGTTGACTCCCATGACATTAAAAAGAAAAAGCACTGCAAACTGATTCCCATCTTCCAACAGCTGGTTGGAGCAGTGATTTGCTTCAGATTATTTTCGTGCGCCAAGTTCAATATATATATACATAGAGAGAGAGAGAGACATATATTATAATATATATATGGTCACCGACAGAATTATGGAAAAAAATAAAACGTTCAACTTAGACAGGCGGCGCCTGCGTCCGATTTTTCCATAATTGGATTTTTCCACATAAGGGTTTAAAATATCCCGGAAATGATCCGAACCTTTTTTTTTTCCCATAATTCTTGGAGGTGGCCATTATTTCCATAATTGATTTTTCCTGTGAAATCAGGGGGCTAGGGCAGATTGACCGGTTTTTCCATAATTGTTTTTTCCATAATTAATGTTTGGGGCTCCACCTGTTGGACATGTCATGGATCCACAATTCAAACCCGTTTTTTTTGGGGGTTATGGAAATATGTATGCAAATGCAAGTATGTAGTATCAACCCAATTGGTGGCTTGGCAAAAGGAAACATCCAGATATTATGTATATCAATGGCAGGCTTTAGGGGCATATACCAGATCTTTAGACACATATTTTCTATAATTCAATATTCCCCCTTAAAATGCATTCAAATTGCGAACATCACATGATATCATGTATATCAATGGAAGACTTAGGGGCATATACCAGATCTTTAGACACATATTTTCTATAATTCAATATTCCCCCTTAAAATGCACTCAAATTGCGAATCGATGGACATACAGTCACCGACAGAATTATGGAAAAAAATATTATGGAAACAATAATTATGGAAAAACAAAGGTTCGTAACTTTTCTATCATAGACAGGCGGCGCCTGTAAATTGAAACGTTTTTTTTTCCATAATTCTGTCGGTGACTGTATACACATATGAAGGTCCGAAAGAATGCCCTTGAAATGAACGAATCCAATACAAAACCATGACTTCTAGGTAGATATTTGGGGGGAAAGATGGATGGCACGGCGTGCCCTGCCAGAATGGAGCGGCTTCAAATGGAAGCACTGCGTGGAGCAGCGAGGTCCGAATCTCAATGTTCCACTGGAGGAATTGAGCCCTCCAAGTGGTAATTAAACCTGAATCAGATCCAGTTTTCTATGGGAGAAGCGTGGTCTTCCCATCATTTTCCAGCATTTTCCAATCATCTTCTGGAAATTCTGGGGTTTTCCATTGCGATTGAGCACTTGATATTGCTGTAAGTTGGTAAAAGAAAGATCCATTTGACCCCAGCTTTTGGGTCAGTGGACTCTTCTTGCGGGTGCAGTTCCACTTGTTTCGTGTGAGCTCTAGTGAGAGAGAATGTGTTTGTCACCCTAGTTATGCCAGTTATGCCAGTTATGCCAATAACTCCAAGTGCACCCCGAAGTTCTGCAAGCGACATTTTTATGGGGATGAACACATGAAAAAAGGTTGTCAGTGAACTGACTCAAGTTGAACATAATATGTATGTTCCATCTACCATCAATACAATCTATTTGATGGTAAAAATCCATGGGTTTCCGTAGAAGTTTTCCCCGCAAACCAATCCAGTAAGAAATTGGGACGGCCAAATTTCTGTCAACTTTGACCAGTATTCAGGGCTGGGGCTTGACATTGCGGCCTCTTGCACTGAAAAAGTGGTTTGTGGAGAATATGTACTTATGATTCGTATATATATATAATTATACATATATATATATACAGGATATATGGTGAATTATGGTGACATATATTTCCAATACTGGATTTAAATATAATATAATCTATATATATATATTATAATATATACAATATTATATATATATTTAATATTATACATATAATATGATATAATGTAAATAATGCAATATATGGTCCCGTGTCCCGTGTTCCCACCCCCCCCCCATGGGATGGGGGGGGGGTATGATGCCCCTGTGGTGGTGTATATACATACATACCTACATACCTACATACCTACATACCTACATACCTACCTACCTACCTACATACCTACGTACATACATACATACATACATACCATTACATTACCTTACCTTACATTACCTTACCTTACATTCCATACATACATACATACATACATACATACATACATACATACATACATACATACATACATACATACATACATACATACATACATACATACATACATACCATTAACATACATACTACATACATACATACATACATACATACATACATACATACATACATACATACATACATACATACATACATACATACATACATACATACATACATACATAACATAACATAACATAACATTACATTACATTACATTACATTACATAACATACATACCATACATACATACATACATACATACATACATACATACATACATACATACATACATACATACCAACATACCAACATACCAACATACCCAACATACCACCACCACAGGCCACAGGGGGAGGGGGACCAGAAGAACCATACCACCACCACAGGCCACAGGGCGGGGGGGGGACCAGAAGAACCATACCACCACCACAGGCCACAGGGGGGGGCCAGAAGAACCAGACGATACTGTCCACCCATACCCATTGGTGGGGGGGGGGAGGGGGGGTGGCCAACGCTGCACCATATATATATATATTACAATATTAGTTATGTTATAATATATATATATATATTGTATGTGTATATATATATATCATCACTTGAGATCCATCCTCTATCCCTGCGCACTTTGTTGATGCTTGCAGCGTTTTTTTTTCCCAAGGCCGCTGCGTCTCCAGCTCCACCAACTCAGCCAGCTCCGCCGCCACTGGGAAGTGCCCTAGCTGCCCTAGCTGCGTTGGTTTCATATGGCGAGCCAAAACCCGTATAGATTGATATTAGATTGGAGATTTAATATGGATTTCAAACATGAACAGATTGGGGTATGTATGGATAACAGTAGTATAGATTGGAGATGTCAAAGAGTTTTGCTGATGCTTAAGCCCCTAGATCCATTCATATTACGCCATATAGTGGTACTTGTTGTTAAATTACAAATTCAGGGGAGCAAGTCCCAATGATGTATTCATATTCAGTATATATATAATGGTTCACATTTACTTGATTGTGAACTCTTCGTTTTCATTGGGTAAATCTTCATATTCGTCACGTATACCCTGAAATGTCTCCCTTGGCGTCCCCATTTGTTATAAGCCTCGAAAATCCAAAAATTTCTTTGAACTCCAAGCCCATTTGATACTTAGTTCTCCCAAGTCAAATTCCAAGTCACATCAGTTGATGATCAAATCGTCACATCAGTTGTGATCACATCAAATTTCCCAACCAATTCCCCACGATTTCCCTCCGCAGTGCCAGGTGTTTCATACTCCCTCCGCAGTGCCAGCGGGCGGCGGCTTCTGGGATATCCACCGGGCGGGACCGGCACCGGGTCCAACAGCTTCTCAAGGCTGGGCCTTGAAAAATGATGCGGGAACAAGTGACCTGAAAAATGGTTGATAATATGGTTATAATAATATGGTTCACTAACCATAATTGATAATCGTGAATAGTGGTTATAGTGGTTATAATAGTGATGTTCATAGTGGTTTTCATAGTGGTTTAAATAGTGGTTTTAATAGTGGTTTTGATAATTAATGGTTAATCATGAGACAATCACCAACCATGATGACTGGAAAATATCATGGGATCAACCAGCGACATGACAACTGTTCATTGATCGTCCCACTGAGTGGTTCTGAGCCCAAATCGTACTGCTGTTTGAAGTTGTGCATGTCGTTGGATTAGAGGGAATTCTACCGGCTTATTGGGAATTATTTTTGGCCCATTAACTTGGATGTATTTTGACGAAGAGCATCACACTCAGGTAATAAAGTATCTATATCCAATAAATTGATGTAACTAATAAACTCTGAATTAAATTTCATGAAATTGATGTAATTATTTAACTCTGGGTTACATATCCAGTGGATGTATATTCCCATTTAGTGAATATTCCCATCCTGGCGGTAAAAGTCTTGCCACATAACCCCACAATCCTTTCCCAACAATATCTGGTTGCTGGTTCGGAACATTAAAAAAACATCATATGAGCTACGTTTTTTTTTTACATATAAAAGGGTTTATATAGAGTATAAACTGGATGTTGCTTTTGGTGTGGTTTTACCTGGCTGGCGTAAGGATTGCGTAGGATTGGCGTAGGCATTTTTCAAGGTTCCAAGTATCTTCTGGTTTGCGTAGGCAACATTTCATTGTATTTGATCATGCTCGTACATGATCGGCGTTGGAATCTCACGCTTTAAAATTGATTCAATGTTATCCACAACAGGTTCAAAGGCACCGGGTTCATTCATGGATAGTTGTCTATACGGACAAACCTTGGAACTTGCCCGGAAGAGCAGCTATACAAAGGCAGCGGAGCAGCTTAAACCGTCTTGATGTTCTTCGCTTTCCACCTGCTTGTTGCTAGATGGGCCATATTAGCTCTTGCTTAAGAGGAATGTTTCACCAGATTCCTGCCAGGAGGCCCCTGGAACAGGCGTAGGCTTCGCGTAGACTTCGCGTAGGCACCGTGTAGGCTCGGGTGCCCGGACTGACCACCAGCCCACGTCCGCACCAGTCCATATTCGACACATTGAACCGCCCAGAACTGCCCTTCACCAAGCTAGCGACAGTCGAACACGTCGCTTGGCCTGACTCCAGCATAGTCAAAAGTTACTAGCTGAGTCTTCAGTGATTTATCATGATTTATCCACCAGATGTTTAGTGTGCGCTTTGGGACCTGGTTGCTGGTGCGGCTGCTGCACATGGGTGTGGCTGCAAGATGTCTATGGGCGCTTTGGAGCCTGGGCGCTCGTGCTGCAAAAATGTGAATGGGACTGTGGTCGCGTAGGCAAAAGTTCCGTTTCCAACCTTCCAAAAGCAAACAGAAGTGTGACGGCAAAAACATACATTGTGGCGTCGCTTTATGCGGGCGTTGGGCCTGCGTAGGCACACCTTCAAAGGGATGAGCCGCGTAGGCTCCCACTGTGGCCGCGTAGGCATTGCGTAGACAGTGGCGTAGGCAGCACAGGAGTAGACGGACCCAGACAACAAAAAAAACACAGCTCATATGACATTGGGAATGTCATCATCCCAACTGACGAACGCCATCATTTTTCAGACGGGTAGGTCAAGCACCAACCAGACATTAGATAGCCTCTAGACTCTAGAAGCTCCTTGTGTGGTAATGGATCTGTTCCTCATATCGTGGCTGGAAAATCCGAGCGGGGATCATCCTCCTTACGACTGGATGATGTAGCTGGGTAGCCCCATGACGACTGGAAACCTCTTTTTGTGGTAACAATAATATTACTGTACTATGCTGAATTCCACTATTAATGACTATAGTTGATATGGTAATATGGTTTTGTTGTTGATATGGCAAATGGTTATTGTTCGCTACAACTATAACCATTCATTTTCAAGGAAAAATTATAGAGATTCGTAGACTATGGTACCCAATATTGATATGGTACAGTAGCCTGCCATTCCAAGTTCCATTGTTCATATGTAGTTGTCGTGTCGCCATTCATGACATTCATTAAAATGGTATGGATATTCATCATCATAACCACTTGTATAACCAATATTGATGATGTTCATTGGTTAAAATGCTCATTTATATATATATATATATATACATAGTTTTCATATATCCATTCATATCAAAATTCATTTCACAATTCATATAATATACTGAACAGTAATGTGCTGAAAAGTATAACTATAATTCATATAACCATTCACCCTTTAACCGCTCTATATAGCCATAGTATAACTATACATGAGCCCAGCTATATAGCCATACTATAACTATTTAGTAATTAATGGTATCATCAATGCAACTATGTAACGATTGATTGTCACCATAAGTATAAGTAGGTAACTATAGAACTATAATTACTATATATCACTATATAATCATAACTAATAACATTTACCTACTTATATTACTATAACTATATACCATTGTCAGTATAATAATTATATAAGTCCTGGTCTATGGTAATATATAGTAATAATGGTTGTAAATCCATTTGCTATGGTTATAGGTACCATAAACCATAGTTATTGGAGTTATTTCCACCAACTGAACACTATCGTAAACGAGGGCCCCACTTTGTAGCTATAATTCATAGACCGTTGCTCGAAGCTTCCCATTGTCGTTGAGGAAGTCCTGCGGACCGGCTTTCACACTGGCCCAGAAGGCCACGCAGGCCGTGACGTGAGTTGGCGTGCGTTGTGCGTTGGGGATGTTTTGGTCCCGTGGTGAACATGGGGGATTCTTATGGGATTATCATATGTTTATATGGGATTTATATGGATTTCAATGGGATTATAATGGATTTATATGGATATATGGATTATAGTTGGGATTATCATTGAGATTTTGATGGGGTTATCCAGCAATAATAGGGATTTTTTTTATGTATTCAAACTTATCACAGAGTTCTTACACTACTGTACGGTAATTATCCTAAATTTACGGGTATACCCTATTTACACAATAATTTCATCCGACGGGAAATGGTAGACGCTTTACCTAGTAAAGAAGCAAATTCAAAAATCTGGTCATTCAACCATATTCAACCACAATGTGGTGCCCCCAAACGTTATAAACTGTTTTTTTAAACCCCATGAATACTATAGTTATAAGTACCATAAACCACAGTTCTTGGAGTTATAAACCAACTTAACTATCTAGGGGGCACCGCTTTGCAGAGTTTATTCCGTCGGGCATTTGTTTTTTTACATACAATGAGGCCACAAGCGAAACCTTGGGGGATTGAACCAACACAATGGTGGGACACCACCACGAAATTGAGAATTGACTGTAGTCATCAAGAATGAGGATTTAGCTTTAATATAAGTAGGTAAACCAACTGGAGTTGGGTGGTTTCATACTTTGATATTTTGCAATGTTCATTGGGGGAATATGTCATACCCGGGGTATCCCGGGGTATGTCATGCCCGGTCATACCCCTCTAAAACATGCTCAAACATGGTTTCTTTTTTGGTATCGAAGATTAGCCAAAACATTTTGTTGGCTAGTTTTATATAACTGCTCAATGCGAGCAGCCCTCTATTCACCCATAAGCAGCGCTGAGAAAGCCAGGCTGAACATGAACACCTGAGCACGAGACCATACGAGAACATAACTTTCGTTTTGCGGTCATGTGGATTATGAATGATTATGATAGTTTTCAATCCAACAGATATAGCTATATAATTTCAATATATAAAGGGTAGGTTAATAACCTCCTTTAAAAAGAAAAAAACACATCCAACAAACATCATGCATCAACAGGGGTGGCAGCGCACTGTGGAGGCCTTGCAAGACTCCCAGGTGCGAATCGAGATGATGACCAATGTTTTCTTTTTTCCCTAAGATCAAACTATACTAGAATATATAGATATATAGATAACATTAGGTTATATAAGATTGAATTAGATAAAATCATATTAGATAAATAGATAGATAGATAATTTTGTTGTTTAATGTCTAGATATAACAAACCATCTATAGAAACATATGAAACTTATTGATATTGAACTATCGCAAACTAGGTTAAATAACACCCCAAACGAAGCCCGGGTGTAGTACAGGATATATATATATATTCGTTTTGGGGTCCCATATGCCATATGGCTCACTACTGATGTTTGGCTGTTGGTTAGTGATTAGTGGAGGGATCACAATTTTACTCAAGGCACCAGTAGGTTTGCGGGTGACAGGTTCAGCATGCCTGGGTGGAGTGAAAAACCACAGATCCATCGCAATGTTGTCCGAGGATTGGTCCCTTTCAGGGTGGCTTCAGCATCAAGAAGCATGTGGATTTTGATGAATGTATCAATGGATTGGTTTAAGGGAAAATTTACAGGAAACCATGGTATTTACCATGAAATATGGGGTTTTCCTGTAAATGTTCCACTAAACCAATCCATTGAATTTAGCAGAAGATGATTGGTCCAAAAGGGGTGATTTTGGCCAAAGAAAAACAATGTTTTTTGGGGGGAGATGTGGATCCCACCGGATACTGCTGGAATCTCCCAAGTGGCAATCCTGATTTGGCAAAACAGTGATGCGAAACCGTGATTTGATCCTTGTCACTTAGCGAAACAGCATGTGGATCTTGGAGTATATTCCGAAGCACTATTCTTAGATAAAAAGACTGAAGCAACATTTCATAGTTGTTCAACCTCAACGTATTCCGATCTGATTATTTGAAATTTGTTCTGGTTGGTGGTTTGGAAGATTTTTCCATATATTGGGAATTTCATCATCCCAACTGACGAACTCCATCATTTTTCAGAGGGGTAGGTCAACCACCAACCAGATATTATCATATGCTTAGAAATCTGTTTGGGATCCGATGCTTCTCCAACCATTTGGGGATATTTCCTAGCACTCCCCCTAATTTTTAGTGATTTTTGGGGTGATGACATGGGCGAATCCCACGAATTTACCACATTAATCCCATTGTTGGAAAAAAAATGGTAAAAACTATCCATGGTTATTTCTACCATGGCGATGATTTATCTCATTGGCTTTAATGGTAAAATATTGTGGTTTGAAAACCGGGGTAAATATACTTTAACTGGGTTTAATGACTATTATATAAATATCATTGAATATCCACCGTAAATATTGTGGTTTTAGCAAATATGGTTTTAACACATGAATATTGAGGGTGAGCATGTTCTCAAATATATACATGATTTTTAGATTATAATAATAAATATATATATATATATATGTATATATCAAGTCTGTAGATTATTCTCTGATTGTTCTCAACATCTTAAAATAATTCCTTGCATATTTTGACCCCACATGAATTTCCCCGTTCTTCCTCGCCAGGTTGAGAACGCCATCAAAACGGCTCCCTGGGCAAAGGTCGGGGCGCTGCGGGGTGTAGTATGGGATTTTTGGCCCATTTTCAGGCAGCAACTGGAATTTCATCACGGAAGTTTAATAATAAAACGTGGGCACTCAACCATCAACAACTGGATATGAACCATAAAACATTCAGTTTTCATCAGCAGATGCAGCAAACCTAGGCGAAATGAAAAAATCACAGGCCCATCAGTAGCAGATGATGGTTTTGGAGTCACGCCCAAAAAAGGTGCCGAATAGTGTGCCATCAGGATGTCATATTTTCCGGTTTCCAAGGTACTTTTCGGGGTGTTCTATAAATTGATTCTGGAATGATTCAATCAAAGATCAGATATAATTTTGAGGACTACTACCATACCGTACCATACGGTACCATACCGTACCATACCGTACCGTATACCAGACCATACCATACCATACCATGCCACACGATACCATTACGTACCATTATGTTCCATTACGTACCAATACGTACCATTTCGTACCATTACGTACCGTAAATTACATACATGACATACATTACATAGATGACATACCATGCCATACCATATCATACCATACCATACATTATATAATATACCATACAATACCATACACATTCTAGGCAGATGTAGCTTCTTTATTTACCAAGTGGGCTCCTTTCTTTGGGCATTCGCCAAGTATTTTGCCCAGATGCCACGGATTTCAGTCGGCTTTTTTTTGGTGCCTTTCTGAATCAGAAGATGTGAGGGATACTAGTATCATACTAATGTTGGATATACTAATGTTGGATACTAATGTTGGATACTAATGTTGGATACTAATGTTGGATACTAATGTTGGATACTAATGTTGGATACTAATGTTGGATACTAATGATATAGATTGTTTTTAGCTGGCATTTTATATCCAACATGAAATCCAACTCTTTTCCCGGCGCGAAATCAAGGAGTGCCAGCAAGGGCAGCCGAGGTGCCGCAGTTTCTGTGTCGAAAATGGTGGATTTAACCAGACCCAAGTGGAGCCATTCAAAATGGGGGAAATCCATGGACAAAATGGTGGGTTTTCACTAGTTTTCACCATCAAACTTGAGGGGTATGCCCTCTTTTCACACAAAACCCTGATTTTTGTACCAGATTCTGAGGGATTTTGCGAAAAACCCCCTAAGTTTGGGATCACTGTTTTGGTGGTACCCCTCCGACTTCGAAATAGAGAGTTTGTTCCCAAAACGTACCTCGAACTTGCCGTTTCAAATGAAGAGAGGTACAAGTATAACCCATCATGATTATTTCTCATGGTTTGATTGGTTAGGCCCGCTGTTATTACAACACTTTACAACTTCCAAAGGATCGGTGATGGAAAATATTTTTTTTACAAAATGGGGGTAGCCCATTGACAGATGGGCTCCTTGAAGCTTTTTGTTGGCTGTGTCTTCAATCCCCATAACAAATTAACTAAGTTTTTATTGGAAAAAAGGACAATTATTTAGATACACATACTTGTATCACATATCCAATTATTGATGGTTCAATTCCAATAATTGATGCCTCAACAAATTGATGGCGAAGCCCATGAACATCCAATTTTTCCCATTGGTGAAATCCTGGATCATCACAGCCTCCGGGACCATTCATTTGACTTATAGTATCTTATTGCAATTCACTAACCAAAAAAAACATTTTGGGCTGGTTCCTGTTGAATCACTTTTTTTTGATATTGTAGTCTCAATATAGAACTGTATATCCCAATATGTCATAATGAGTTATATTCTATGAACTGGTCTGACCACTATAATCTGTTGCCATCCATGATATTGATATTCGACGAATGATCATGCTATTATCATCCATTGCCACCCATTTTATCGCAACCTATTTCCTTCGATGAATTGAACATACTCTTGTTGATTGGTTATTCTAGGGACTTATACGACCTGCTATATTGTTCATTATTCCAGTCCAGTATTAACGGGATACCAAATATATAGAAACCTATGTTTGAATCCCTATGGCCCTGTGATGGTATCACATCCCTATGATTGGTACAATCATCATTGTAATCATATACGCAATCCCTTTGGGCGGATAGACATCAGTCAACAAATTGTGGGGATATGTTTTCAAGCAAACAGGTTTTATCAAGTTTCATGAATGTAACCTATGGAAAGTTACACACAATTATACACACATAGCTACCTAACTATATGTTTTTGTGAAATCTCCATTATTAACCATTATTGACCATTCTTAACCATTCATTATTAAACATTATTATCCCCATAATATTATTATCCCCATGTGAAATCTCGCTATCTTTTTCTTCCCAGGGGAAGCTCCTTTGGCGGAGCCATTGGCACCGCGCGGAAAGGCACCGGCGCTGGCGGCGGAGCTGTGGATGGAGGCGGATCATTTGGGGAATGGGAAAGCATTTGTTTTCCACATGTTACGATGAAGGTGGTAATTTAACCATAATAGTAATGATAATAGTAATAATAATACCCTGGATTAATAAACCCCGTTTACGGCTGGTTAATTGGGGAGGTACCATAAAAAAGTATTGGATTATGACTATTGGAGGAGTACCCCCCTAATTAATAAACCAGTGTTTTATAGGTGTTAATTGGTTTGAACTGTATTTGAATGGATAAATTGTTTTTCAATTGGTTTGAAAGGGTCCAAACATAGCGATTGGTGCATTTTTTCGCTGGGGGTGTAACATCGATCCCTTAACTATCGCAAGTCGTGGATTTTATCCATAGTGGTGGATGTCAATTATCCCTTAACAATAGGTTTAACTATCAAATTACCCTCTGGTTATGACTAACATAGCCATGGAAGCCATGGCCCATAGAAATAGATGCTTTACCGAACTTAAAAATGGTGGATCTTTCCATGGCGAACTGCTAAATAACCAGATGGTGGTTTGGATTTGTTTTATTTTTCCACTCAGTTGGGAATTTCATAATCCCAACTGACGAACTCCATCATTTTTCAGAGGGGTAGGTCAACCACCAACCAGAATCTATACTAAACCTATATCAAAGTAGGTATACTATAGTTACATCAGTTATATCCCCTTTAAACACTAGTTAACCATAGTTAACCATAGTTAAATCACAAGGTGCACAACCAGATAATTAACCATCATTAACCATCATTAATCACCATTAATCACCATTAACCACCATTAATTAGAAACCAAGGTACATGGTGATTTACCTATCACAAGTAGTGGAGTCCACAGCTGTGGAGATTTTTTGTAATGGTGATAGACCTTGCCAGCCATGACTTATCTGGCTGTGATATCACACAGCTATATGTATACATCTATATATATATATTAATCATATATAATTATATATATATATGTATAATCGGATACAACTATATGCGTATATATATATATATACTATATATATATATATATTTATGAATATGTACACACGCACACATTCACTTAAAGAAATCTCAACAAAAATCCAATTAGTGTGTATAGACTGTATAGAGAGTACTTGATGTCAACTGCTCATCTCTGCAGGTCACCAGCCGGCGCCGCGCAACAAGGCTCCCCAGGTCGCTGGGAGCTTTGTGTTTTTCGATGGTTTACTGGTGGTTAATAGTGATGAATAGTGGTTAAATAAAAATTAAAGCCTCTGGTAAACGAACAGTTTGCGAACTGGAAAATGGCCCATAGAAATAATAGTTGATTTACCTATTAAAAATGGTGATTTTCAATAGTTTTTTTGCATGTTTACCAGAGGGTAAATGGTTTCTAGATATGTCTTGATGTTTGATAGATGACACTTATCACATTTGTTTTTATTTGTGATTTTTGTCAAAGGACTGTTCATGGATATGTTTTGAGCAAGTAACATGGAGAGGGGACTGAGGTTCATTTCCAAGTTTAGCAAAATTGGAACTTTCGCACTTTCGCAACAACATTTGAGAACCATACCCACAAAATGGGAAGATCATTAAACATCATTAAATAATCCTTAGACATCATCAAGGATTATTAAACATCATGAACGATCCCAATACCAGACTTCATCATTAAACTATCTTATCACATCTTATCTATATGTGTTTTTTCCACAAGAAAATGGTGAGGGTTGCCCTAGCAAAGATGGAAGGGGTACATTTGGGGACGGGACGAAAGCGCCGGCCATCAAAATCTGGCAGGTGGTCCCTCCCAGAGAGGATTCGAAGATTCCGTGGCTGCCAGGACTGGACATCCAACATGGGGAAGGAAAGGCAACGGAACCATCAATTGATAGTGGTGAAGGTGAATGGTTGAGGATGGTTATGCATGGGATATTATATAAATGGTTAATAGTGGTGAATGGTAGTTAGTCATGTCTAATCATTGTTGATCATGACTTTTCTTCCAGCCACGATGGTGATATCATGGGGGATTTAACCAACAACATATCGGGATTACGTATCAACATTATATGTGCATATACATATACATACATACATTACATACATTACATACATTACATACATTACATACATTACATACATTACATACATTACATACATTACATACATTACATACATTACATACATTACATACATTACATACATTACATACATTACATACATTACATACATTACATACATTACATACATTACATACATTACATACATTACATACATTACATTGCATACATACATTACATACATTACATACATTACATACATTACATACATTACATACATTACATACATTACATACACTACATACATTACATACATTACATACATTACATACATTATATACATTACACTACATTACATTACATTTCATTTCACTACGTTACATTACATTACATTACATTACATTAATACATTAATACATTAATACATACATACATACATACATACATACATCCACACATACACACATACACACATACAGACATACAGACATACAGACATACAGACATACAGACATACAGACATACCTACATACCTACATACCTACATACCTACATACCTACATACGTACATACGTACATACGTACATAGTCAAAATAGGAGGTCCGGAACAAGCTCCGGGACCACACCCGTTCCATACCCCCGTTCCATACCCCCGTTCCATACCTCCTTGAAGAATCCGTTCCATACCTCTGATCCATACGTTATTATATATATATAATTATACATAATTTATATATATATACAATTATATATATATATACAGTTATGTGGAATCTGATTTTACATTTGTACGCACATATATGAGCGCACGTACATACATGAGTGCATACATGCAAGAATACGTTTACTATGCCCAAGCCCTGTGATTGTGTTGGCAAGTCTATGCCTGCAGCACTTACAGCTGCTACCTACTATTTTGTGTGATGGTAGGGATGTGCTTGGCTGCTGCCAGCTGGCAGTCTAAGAATGGATTGCTTGTAACCCTCCCTCCCTCTCAACCTGTAGCAGGTTTGTGCCTGCACCACTAAAAGTTGCTGCAGGCTGTGGCACAGCTGTGGTGTTTGATTGTAGAGATGCGCTTGGCTGCTGCCAGCTGGCAGTCTAAGAATTGCTTGCTGCGCTATTCTCGCTCCAAACTGCGAATTTTGATAAAGATGTGCTGCGTGGTGGCAGTGCTGTGCTGGAGTGGGCCGTTGCGTTCCAGACCCCGTTCCATACCGTTCCATACCCGTTCCAGACCTGGACCACCGATGTACCACCCCTGCCACTGGTGAACACATGGCATGTTCTCACATAGACTGCACTGCTCGTAAGCCACCCTTTGCGCGTGGGTTATGGGAGGGTAGAGTCTTGCTATGCAGGGACACAATCTACCCCATAGGGATCTCTGAGTTTTAAGAGTAGGAGGTGGGCCTGCGTGACAGGTCTGAAGCTGAGTCGACAGCTTCACATGGTAGCCAGTGGGTGACACTGGCTACCGGTCGTGTCGTATCTAGTGCACGAGCACTAGCCATGCAATGCAAACCTGCGTTGAACAGGTGTACAACAAGGATGTCGTGCAGATGAGGAGTAGCTTCAACGTGCATATCCTTGAGATGTATATTATATATGTTACATATAATGTATATATATATATATTTATATTTATTTATTGATGTATAGCCTATATTTCATCACACTCCAAAGGTCCGGAACAAGACCAGTTACGAAGCCCCTTCGTTCCATACGTCCGGAACACCGCGGAACGTTCCATACACAATTTTGCCTCGGGATACATACGTACATACGTACATACGTACATACGTACATACGTACATACGTACATACGTACATACGTACATATGTACATACGTACATACGTACGTACGTCGACAGACAGACAGACAGACAGACAGACTGACTGACTGACTGACTGACAGACAGACAGACATACATACATACATACATACACACATTATTGTATATATATATATATGTATATATATATACACATACCAGATTTGGATTTTTTCACTGCAAGTTGGTTGGGATTTCACAAACATAGGTTTCAACAAATTCACAGCACCGGCCGGTCTCGGGATCACTTCTTGGGGGTGGACCGTGAGGTTTGCGGTGAAGATTTTTCCGACGAAGCCAATCCTATATTTTACAGAAACCATGTGAAACCATCAGAATCCATGGATATATCATTGAACATATCATATTATCATGAATAAAGATATCCTATGCTATCCTGATATTTTCATGATATCCCAAATGTATGTCCTCATATGTTCCTTTTTTTTGGCAGGCTCGGCGTCTAGCACCATATGGTCAAGCGAGGTTAGGCCCCCAGGGATGCGTAAATCCATAGGGGGGACATTCCGATGGTCAGCAAATCCAAGTCTTCAGTGGCTGAAAATGGTGATGATTGTTAATGATATTATTAGTGGTGATTGATATGGTGAATTATCAATATCTGATATATTGTCTTATTAATGATTATTAATGGTGATTATTATTATTTTATAGTGATTATTATGGTGAATTATTAATAATATATTATAATGGTGAAAATGAAAATGGATGAATCCTGCCCACAACATAATTATGAATGATGATTATTATAGTATTAACAACCTGGTTAGTTGTTTATAATGTAATGGCTGATTTGCCAACCATAGAAATGGGCTCATGATCTAACCAACCAAAAAAACTGGGATGTAATTGGTTGATAAATGGTTGGTTGCTTACTGAAAATGGTGATATGGTTGGTTAGTGGTTTCAAAGTTCAAATAGTTGTTATTTTCCACCATAGACATGGAATGATCATTCCCAACTGAGTGTTATGTTTTCAGGGTGGAAACCACCAAACCATGGTTATCTATTTTGTGGAGTAGAAGTTGCAACATACCTAGAATAATCCATGCCTCATCATCAAAGATACACTAAAAGAATACCGAGGTTTGATGTTACACTCGTTCAGGTGAGCATCGCGAATATCTCCAGATTCCATCCTTGGCATGTTTTACCTCTCTGAAAAAAGAGCAGCATCCCTCAAAGACAAAACGCACCAGTAGGGATTTGATCAGGGAGTTTGCCACAAGTTTCAGGGCATGTGCGCAACTACTTGGAAAGGGGCTGATGTTTGGCTCGTTAACTCCCCACATTTCCAAGTCGTCGGGTCAACTTGGCCTAGGCCAACGAATTCAACGACGCCAGGTGTTTACGTCGGGGAATTTCCTGGAGAGTTGTAACACACAGATACACACAGCCCTAGTTGGTTGATGATGAACCATTATCAATAGGTATTTAACCGTCATCAGTATGAGATTTAATGGGTGAAGTATCATTAACCATCAATAGGGATTTTAACCATCAAAAGATTGAGTTCTTTGTTGGGATAAAGTCGATAAACAAGGAGTTGATGATTGTATGGATTATCATAATAAAGCCTACAATGGAAATAAATGGAAATACAGTGAAACACAATGTAATTAACCTTTAATGGCATAATCATGGATAATAAATGGAATATTATAGGATAATCTCCAGAGTGGTTGATTGTTTTTTTTACTCCTAGACAATCTATTGGGGATTATCATAATCCATGAACGCGGAATCCCGTTCTCCTCCAATTTAGCCGTGAACAAAGTTCCCTTGTTGATGGGTGAAGAACTAGGGACTCAACCATGAATCAAAGGGTTTCGTGAGGTTTTAACATGTTTTAACTATGTTTTAGGTCTGGGGGATATAAGATATTATACATATTTATAAATCACTACTCTGGTTGATTCATCCAGGAAGTCGGTCTCTCCAAAACGTTGGATTCCAAGAACCGTTTGATTCACAGATCGCAGCGTCACAGAATGCCAGGTCGGGGCACAAGGATTGCTTTGGACGTGACTTGAATCTGTGACTTGGCAGCACGACTTTTTTTTTGGGATGAACTCTGCACGAAATATCGGAGCGGTCAATGAAAAAACACCAAGCACATTTTTTTCAACCAGTGTGATGAATATTCATGATTACATATAATTACCATGAACATCCATGAACTATTTTCAACATATGGTTGCATCATTCAGAAACCATAAACAAACTTGCATTCTCTGTTGCTACGTTTTGATCTTTGCTGATCTTCCCAATTTTAAAGCATCACATTCCCTGCTTGACGACTTGGATTTGGAGGTGCAGCTGAGAAAAAAAAGGAATGAGCTTGGAACTCAACAGAAATGCCACATAAAGAATCAACCCCAAAAGAGATAGAACCCAACAAGATATTGATAAATCGAGGGGATCTTGGTGGGATCTTATTGATAAAATACATCAAATCCATTCTGAAAGTGGGACTTTACTTTCAGCATCCTTTTGGAATTGCTATTCATTTACTTTACAAAGGCCTCACGACTTATCAGGTTCGATTCAAATTTAGGGGGTTATCTTTGAACATGCCATCGTAGCAGTGAGGGATTGAGCCTGAGGCTTCGTTGTGGGGATTGTGTCTCGATGATCTACCATTTGGTCGACCAAAGTAGCTATGGAAAATAAGAAACGTGATGTAATAGGCAGGTATATAAATCCTCAAAACATCGGCAATTTTCATCAATTATCTATCTGAGTTTACTGGAGGGTAGAGATCAACAGCATTTAGGAACCAAGGCAACATCCAGACTTAAATCTCCATCGGATCGTACTCCACAAAAAGATTTGGAAAACGCAGAATTTGTGAATCATTTCCCGAAGCCAGAACCCATAGGCTTTTTCCACAAGAGTAAACCTTTACCTTGCAGGGTTTCAATCCCAATTTCATCATTCTTTTTCCATCAAAAAACCTCCATTTACAGGGGGGAGGTCCCTTTTTTTGTTTTTCCCATGATTTTCCCATTGAAACCTTCATGTCTCATGCGGATTTCCAGTGATCTTGGGGAGGACCCCGGGACCCAGGAGGGCGGTGGTGGTGAATTTTGCGAACATTGGCCACAGCTATGGCCGAACGGCGCCGCGATGTGAAGGGTTTTTTTGTTGGCGGTGAAGATATGGAAAGGCCATGGGCCATTGGGGCGTTGAATTTCTAAGGGTATAAACTACAGATGGGTGAGAAATGATGAGAATATAGTCTATAGCCCATAGGATCCATGTATGGTATATATGCATATATATGCTAACATTTGGGGTATATTGATGGTAAATGTTACCATATATAGCATACATGGATCCTATGGGTAGTGGGAACATTTACCATGGGATACATCCTCGAGACAATTGTTTGGTTGATCTTGAGTGTGTTGTTACCACGTACTCCCTTCCCCCAAATAGGAAGACGGACAGTGGTTCAGAACCATGGCCAGCTTCCCATGTTGTGAATGGGACGACGCCAGAACCTGAGAATTTGGGACCCCACGACATCTAAGTTGGTTTTAAACTTGGCTGACTAGGGATTATCGGTTTACAATCCAACTGATAACTAGATGGACTCACATTTTAAAATTGAACCCTGGGGACTTGCTCAAAGTCCTGATTTCCGGGGGGTCACTTGTTGTGTTTCTTGACTGAGCCAAGTGGAAGCTAAAGCAGGAGATTTTATCCGCCAGAATGAGAAATTACATGAAATTATCAAAAAGAGAATAGGGATACATCCAACTAAATCTGGTTCAGCTTGGTTCCAAAATGTTTCAAATGTTTTTCAGTTTCCATCCATATCTGGGATAACGATGCCAAGTGACAGGCATTTTCAGGAGGGTGGCTCAATCACCAATTCGAATATTCGCAGCATTTCGCACCTGATGCATGTTGGCTCATAGCCAACAAAAATATTCTCTGAAAACAAGATTTGAAGGATGATTCTATAATGCTATGTAATGCTATTGTATATATTCTATTATATTATATATTCTGTTGTACTATATATCGATATTCTATATTCTATAATACTATTGTATATTCTATTGTACAATAAATAAATATATATATATATTACATACGAACGGATGAAGATTGGTAGTCCAGGATGAGAAGAACTGGCAAAAGTATTTTTTTTTACATTTTAGTGGGGCATTACTCTTCGGCAGTGGGTTATAGACCCCGCAAATGATTCGTTTCTCCTTTGGAAATAGTGAGCCACAAACTAAATATGTTGCAATATGTTCCAATCATAGATCCATATCTGATGGATATCTAAATATGTAAATATCCAGTTGCAATATGATGAAACATCATATGTAATGAACAAAAATATATGTAGTGAACTACATCATCATATGTAGTGAACAAAAATAGGATCTAAATATCACATATCCCATATATTTTTCCATTGTTCTTTGCATCCTATGTAGTGAACAAAATGTGACGAACCTGGCGAATCCCCCGAATCTTGGATTAAAATCGTACCATGCAAGGGCCCCTGGCACCACAGAGTTTGGGGGGATAGCATGACCATGGGTAGGGGGGAGGCTAAGGACCTAGAACATATATACATATAGACATATATATATATATATCATTATTATTGTTATTATTATTATTGTTGTCATTATTCTTCTTATTGTTATTATTGTTGTTTTTTTTTTATGATTGTTGTTATTATTATTGTTATTATTATTGTTGTTATTATTCTTATTGTTATTATTGCTGTTATTGTTATTATTGTTATTATTATTGTTATTACTATTATTGTTATTATTTTTTGTAATTATTTACATATTATTATATTATTATATACATATAACGTTATACAACCATAGTTATTTGTGTTATATCTGACTTCTGGTGGTTAAAATCCTTTGGTGACAGCCTTATTGGGCCAGCCCCCCTGCCCGCTTGGCTCTCCTTGTCCAGGTGCTGCGGCTGGGAGAGTCAAAGGGAATGCAGATGTTTGATTGGGAAGGTGTGAGGCCGGCGGCTTCCAAGCGGTGTTTTCTATGGGAGATGATGCAGGAAATGGGCGAGTGAGGGACGTTAGATAAGTTAGATGTCAACGTTTACCGTTTGCGAACTGGAAGCCATGGCCCAGTCGAAATAGTTGATTTACCCATTAAATTGGTGCTTTTCCATAGTTTTTTGTATGTTTACCATGAGGGTAATATGTGTAATATGATAATATGTATATAATTAATACGTAATGCAATGCAATGTTGATGTGATTTTTCGTGCAAAATAATGTAAAGCAATGCAATGCGATGGAATTTAGCGTGCTGTAATGTAATGAATGTGTATACTGTATATATATATAGTTAATTAAATTATACATATGATATATTATGTGTGCTGGTCTGACAAAAAATAGGGTACATCCCGAGTCCACCGATCAATCACACTCAGGTGTATCCCATGTATACTTCCTGTGAATCATTTCCATAAAGTGTGATTATACCTTCCTATCTCGGAAATCAGTCGAAACTTGAACTCCAATAATATATTGTGTTGGCGTAGCCTTAGGTCTCCACTTGAAACTAAGTTCTTGAGGTAAACAAAAATCCGTGGTGAAGCTGTTATACCTGTATATATATATATATATATATCCATCATATTTCTGGGGAGTCAACCCCCCCAAAGGGAGATCCCCCAATGAAGCCGTCTGCAGGCGTTGTGTACGCTTCCTCAAGGCTGAGCAGAGGATGAAGGCCAGAGACTGGTTTTAGTTGATGGTTGATGTTCACCCGGTCAATGATGGAAAATTGTGGTTTTTATGGGATTTAACCTGATTTAACCAGGAAAAGTCAGGGTTTCACCAGCCATTGATGGGCCATTTTAGGAACCGATTGATTGGAGGTACCGATTCCATAGGAAAAAGGCCTATTTTTCAGGCCTATGTAAGGGAATATCCCCACCAAATATGGCCTTATATGGTACAGTACCTCCATTTTAGGATCCTGAAATTCCCATTGACCCGGGGTGAATTCTCGGATAAGATATGGCACTTAGAATGGTGACCCATGGTTCCAACATGGTTGATCGGGAGATACAATCTGGGATATATAATTGCTAAATAAGGGTAAATAAACACCCAGTTCATTGATTTCATGTTCAAAACTAATTTGGAGGTAGCAACACCAATTTTTAATCCACAGAACTTTATCAATTCAGGATTGAGCACTGCTTGGTACTTTGGGGTGCACCCAGCACTTGTAAATGGTGAACGATCCATATATTACCGCGCTATATCCATGCGTTTTTTTGGTCCTGGAGTTCGTTGGACTGTTTAGTTTCCAGCTCATGGATGATGATAATGTTGGGTCACTGCTAGAGTGGTTCACCGCCCGAATATCGGGGTATATCCCCATAGAATCCCAGAAATATCATTGGTATATCCCACCATTTTTGATCCCCATTAATATAACTGGCTGTTAGCCACCCTAATGGGACGTTCAGCCAACAACATGATGTTGTATGATGTTGGCCGATTGGGATGATCCCAGGTGTTTTCTGGCTATTTTTGAGGGTTAACTACGGATGGTAATAGCTATGAACACTCCAAAAACATCTGGCTGACATCTGGCTGAACTATTTATGAAAACTCGAAAAACTAGCCGGTTCTTAACCTTTGATGATCAACCATGATCAACCTAGTTTTCTACTTAGCAAATGTGGTAAGCCCATCCTCAACCGCTAGCTTGAAAAGGTGACTGGTGTGATCCCGGCAAACTTCGAAGGCGCGATTCGCTCGAACAACTCAGTGCCAAACAAACGGATTGGCCGGGCATGGTCTTTGGGAATTCGATCGGGCTAGCCATAGCCCATTCCATCCATTGGTTGATCATGATCTTTTCCCGATGAAAACAGCCATAGCTTGGGGTCTAAACATGTTCAGACACAGACAAGGGCGGGTGTCTGAAAATGAGGGATCCCCATAGTGCCATAGTTCAATAGTCAGTTCAATACCAAAATGATCATCCACGACTTGGATGAGTCATGTGTGAGCCAGGTATATTTTGGTACCTACCAGTAGCTGGGAAAAAACATCTGTTGCGACGTACCATTGTACAAAGACACGGCGGCAAAAGTGCGCACGGAAATTTATGTCCAGAGGCATTCCTTGCCTAAAAGCAGAGGATTTCCGTTCAGAAACAGATCCCATGACGGATCCATGGTGCTGCTATATATGGTAACATGACTGGGGTATATTGATGGGATCCATGATACCATATATAGCAGCACCATGGATCCTATGGCTATGGAAAAACCCCAGGTTCCTTCCCCATCAATTCCCATCCGGGATCCGTAGGGAAAGCCGAAAGGGATGGGCACAGATGGACCTGGCACTGGAGGGAAGTCTGTGGGCACGCCACCAGAGACAAGTTGGTTATAGTTGGTTGATAACCCCATCAAACCACAGAATGTATATAGATATTTTATATATAATATATATGTATGTGTGTATATATATATATATGAATATATGTATATATGATATTTATCATAAACCAATTTGTTAGTTACAAACTGAGTGACTGACCTGTACAACTAGGGCCCCACATTACCCCGTTGCTGTCGCAGGTTTCGACAATCGCGTGACATGGGCGGCACTTCCAAAAGACATCGAGAGCTGAGCTCAGCTGAGCTCAGTGCTCTGAGGCTGTCTGAGGCTGTCGCAGCCATAGCCTCGAAACATTTCGGGGAACCAATCCATTGATATGGTGAAACCCCGATATTGAATGGTAAAAAACATGGTTTCCGGTTAAGAATTTTCCTTAAACCAATCCAATGAAACATTGAAGAACGATCAGACATGGACTTTTGGTGGGGGTCAAGACCGACATCATGCAGCAAAATCAGTGGCTATTTAAGCTTTCTGCAGCTGATCCAATCACAGACCGCAGGCTTAAAGTGAAATTTAAACGCAAATTGAATGTATACTAATTAGAGTCACATATTATGTATAGATACACAATTGAATGTATACGTACTAATTTAGTTTACAATTATGTATACTAATTGAACATATACATTATTTTGTATAAGTAAATATGTAGATACAGAGACTGTGCCTCTACAAATATGTCTAGATCATGCTTGTATACATCTCTACATGTCTATATCCTGATACATCCATAAACATGCAGTATGTATTGTTTTTTTTACATAAATACATATTCTGGCCGTTGGAACCACACTTATATGTACATTTGTATCACGTCCCTCCAATTTTTATGATCCCAAAATTGGCTCCTGGATTTTTCGAGGGCCCCATGGGAAAACGAACAAACGATGGGCACATGACAAAACGTTAATCTGCTATGAACGGGGAAATATATTAACCAGCTAAGCCAACAAGAATGGTTTCTTCTTGTGTAGCAAAGATTGGCCATGAACATGGCATGATGATGCCGAGTGACTTATCAATTTCTGCTTGCGTCTCCAGAACTGTTGTGACTTACCATTCGGATCTCATGATTTGGGTCCCTTCTGAATTGGTGGTATCTATAGAATGTGGGATGGGATGGGATTGCATGGTGTTGCATCACTCACTCACCTTTGTATCACCATTATATATATATATTAATGTAGGTTACAGATTAGTGTGGGGGGACCCCCCCCCTCCCCCCTAAACAAATTTGGGGTACAGAATAGTGTGGAAAAAACAAGGTATCGGGTACGCAATAGTGTGAAATCAAAAAAAATGATAGATTTCAATTGATTTCAATTTACTTTCAATTGAATTCAATTTACTTTGAATTGATTTCAATTTACTTTGAATTGATTTCAATTTACTTTGAATTGATTTCAATTTACTTTCAATTGATTTCAATCTACTTTAAATTGATTTCAATTTACTTTGAATTGATTTCAATTTACTTTGAATTGATTTCAATTTACTTTCCATTGATTTCAATTTACTTTGAATTGATTTCAATTTACTTTGAATACTATTGTGTATCTGGGTTGCTCATGGACTACCCCCTTGAAAAATTGTTTGAGTGATGTTTTTTAATTGGATTTTAATAAGGCATCATATATTTTGGGAAACTGGGCATTTCTGAGAATTTCAAATGAAAGAAACTAAGAAAGTAATTAAGTAATTAAAAGAAAAAACTTTAGCAAAGGAAAAGGTAAAGGAAATGATTGCAAAAAAAAAAATCACCTCAGGAAGCAGCAGGACACAATAGTATACCCTCCGAACAAACCACACTATTGTGTACCTGGATGTAATTTTCTGTGGAAGGCATCTGGAAAAATTCAATGATGGAAAATAAACAGTAAAAGAAAAAAGCTTTAAAACAATGGACAAATTAAAAACATGTTTGAAAGAAACAAGAACAAGACACAATATTGTACCCCAGAAGACAAGATCAAGACACAATAGTGTATCTGACACAAATAAAATATAATGTTTAAAATTTGTAATTTGTCAAAAAATGATAATGATTAGTAATATTTATATTTATTTTCTTATTTGTTAAATTAAACATTAAATGATAATTAATTAATTAATTATCATAAACAAAAAATAAAAAAATACTTTAAAACCACGGGTTTCAGACTATGACCGAGACCCTTCCCGGAGAACCCCACCAAGAGGCAGATGCTGGCGCACCTTTTCACTCCAAGTTGGGCTCGGTAAATTGAGCCAGTCAGTTGATTGGCCCTTGAGCCATGTTGCAACAGTCGGAGGACGTCTCAACGACTGTGAAAACTTTAAAAAGACCTTAGTGGGGGTGCAGTGGTACTCTGTGCATGTTTCCCAAACCGCACTCCCCCTTCCTGCTTGCAGGAATCCAGGTTCCCCAACACCAAAAACAAAAGCTTCAGGGGTGGCCACGTTTCCTCTGGGAACTCGCCCTTCCCCCAGCCAGAAGGGCGAAGACCCTCGTGTGCCATAGTCCCAGGCTGATGTTGGTTCCCCCTTCATCCAAGGGTCGCGTGGAGTTCCACTTCGGGTTGACTCCAAAAATTGAAAAAACTACAGCCCTAACTTCGTAGGTTTTGAATTCCCTCTCTCACCAGCGCTGTCCTCGAAGAGCGCCCAACGGTGTTCTTTGGGTCCAGCAGCTGATGAGCTTTTCCCTGTATTGGTCTTTTCCACCGGCAGCTAATGATCTTTTCCTTGGGTCTTGTTGATCTTTTTCTCCAGCCACCGATGTACTTTTCCGTGTGACCTATTTCCTTTTGGGTGAGCTTTTCGCCACATCTCTTGGGTCTTGTTTGACAAGGAAAACGGTGTATCCCACCCACTTGTCTTCGACCCACTTGGTCTCCCAGTCAAAATCCAAGATTATTTTTCGCTCGTTGCTGTCCAGGGTATTCCACAAAAATGTGACCCGGTAAGGATCCAACTGGTCGACCTTTTTCGGTAAAGTGGGGTGATCTGGATGAAATGAATTCTGTCTCCATTTGTAATGGATTCTTGTGATGATTCGTCCATAGTCCCCAGGGGCTGGAACATGCCACATGTCAATGGCCTGACCCTGTTCTTCAAAGCCTGTTACGGCCGGCGGCTTTGTCATCCATGCTGTGCCCTCTCCAGAGATGATATATTCCACCTCACGCATGACCACCTCAGGCATGTAAACTGTCCAGCTGGCTGGGTCTTCAGGACGTCGAATTAAATCTTGTCCCGGACGAATCCTTGGTCTTTGGGCCGGTGGCGGAGTCTCCGGTTCTGCTGGCCTTCTTGGTGTCTGGGAAGACTCAGTGTCCTCCTCCGGATGCTCCTTGTACCACTGTTCCCATTCAGCCTCGGTGTATTTGTTCTTCTTCTTCTTTTTCTTTTTCGGTTCCCATTTGTCACCCCATGCACCATCCCACCAATACCATTCTCCTCCATCCACTTCATAGTAAGCCGCTGCCTTAGGAGCTGCCTTAGAGGAGGAGGCTCGGGTCGTTTCTGCAGGTTTTTCCTTTCCATAGACTGATCTCATCCTTGCAAGGTAATCAGCCATTTTTTCTCCTTCTCTCTGTTCCTTCCATTTTCCCCACTCTTCATCATCGGTGGGTACTTTTTCCTCTTCCTTGGGAGTTGGCATCGACGGTTTTTTCGGTGGCGGTCTCCCAGGGGCTTTCATACCCTCTGGCAGCGGAGCTATCGGTCCCTTTGGGACCCTTTCCGAACCTCGCGATTCGGCTGTAGAAGGGCCAGGGCTTTTTTCACTCTCCGATCGCCTTGTTGTCGATTCCTTTTCCCTGTGTGGCGACCTAGATCGCCCTGTTTCACCCCGTCTCCGACGGTCTCTTCCTCTTTCCCTTTTATCATGGGCGCGATCAGCATCCCTCTCTTCGGTTTTTCTTCTTTTTTCCTTTCGATGATCTTCTCCCGGACGTGGTTCTTCTTCCTGATGTTCATCTTTTTCTACAGTTGGCGCCGCCGTGGAATGACCTTCTCCCCCACGTACATCTTTTTCCCGATCTTTCAGGGCCAACTTCACCATCAGTTCAGCTTGTTCCACCATTTGTCGATTGAACTGAGGAACCACCAGGAGTGTCAAATGGCTCATAAGCCATCGGAAAACTTCCCACACCAGGATGACCATCATGGCATAAAGTATGCCAAAAAACTGACCAAAGACGCCTTGCGAAACATCTTCACCGTCCATAGCTGTCACTGGTACAGCAAGGCAGACGAGGACGCTTTTGAGCCCAAAACTTTTGGAAAAATAAATTGCTGCGGACAACCCCAATTCCCTAACGGAAAAACACTTAAATCCCGTTGGTTGCGGAGCTATCCCCTTTGAGGTTTCAGGATGGTTTTTCCCCTTACCTACCACATTAGAATTCCCCAAAAACCCAATTCCCCAAGTTGCAACCAGATCCCACGGTTCTGTGGAACCCGACCTTGGTACAACTTCAGCAGCTCGATGTTCTTCTCGATCGGACCTGGCACAATCCAAGTCCCAAGGTTTCTCTTGTCCATCACCCAGGATGGTCTTAGGGATGGGTTCTTCTTTTTCATAACTGTGCAATTGGGCAACATGACCGTGATGATCTTGTACCCGCAAAACTTTCAAAACTGGTGGATTTTCATCCCAAAAATAAACCCTTTTTGGTTTTGAGTTACCCCTTTTGGTCTTATTACCCCGTTTTAGGATACCCCTAGGTTCTTCTTCTACAGGGTGTTCAACTTGTCCAGGAATGTTCTTCTTCTCCAAAAACGGTAAGACCGACTCCAACTGGAACCGATCCTTGACCACGGATTCAGTGACGCGATACGCATCAGCCAGTACTTGCACCAGCCTTCCAATGGCAGTGCTCAGGGCTTCATGCCGGAAATCGGCTAGTTCTGGATATTCCTCGGCCAGACCAACCACCTTTTTCACCACTGATACGCACCGACCAGCGATATCTCGGTAGTTGTCCCAGGAGGAAGTCTCCTGGTCTGGTTCTTCTGGACGTTGTTCTTCTCCCAGAGGTTGTTCTTCACGATGGTTGGACCCCATTGATGTTTCCTCATTTGGAACCCCGGAACCTTGGTGATTGACGAACCTCCAGAACCTTTCCCAACTGGGCTTCACAGCGATGATCTTCGTCAGGAAATCGGCCACAAGTTTTACCCCTGGAAGGTGACGGATGATCCAACTACCATCCTTTAACCTTTCCCTTAGGGCTGTTGCTCGCAACCGCAAGTGCCGAGTCCTCCACGGACCGTCAGGATTTTCCAAGATGGCTATTGCAGCCGTGTTGTCTCCGTAGATGATCTTCTGCCCGATTTTCCGTCCTTCCACGACCTCTATGAGAGACGCCAGAGAGTCTCCCATGACCATGGATTCCAAGTAGGACATCAGTTCCCCTTCGGCGGTGCTCAACACCACAAAAGCTTGACGGCTGGCTTCCCATTGAACCAACCCTCCACCATAAAAACCTAGGATACCCTGCAGTGATCTTTCGCCCGCAGGGGCAAATGAAATGTCCGAGAACATTTCGACTTGCTGCATCTCCCGGTGAAATGGCAGATCATCTTCGGGACCACGATCATCACTTGTGCAAACCCCATAGCTGAGATGTTGAGTTTCGGTTCCCTTCAGGTAACCAAACACCTGTTGTGCGGTTTTCACCACCCATTTGGGCCGTTTGTTCACCTGTCTTCCCAATTGGCTGACGGCGAAACTGATATCCGGCCTTGTCCTTATGGACAACCACAACAACTCGCCCACCACCGTTTGAGCTTGTCGGATGTTTTCAAGTGCTGGTTGTTCTTCTTCCGGAAGTTCGGCATCCGCTTTCGTCATCGGAACCGGTCTTGGGTGTTCTACTTGATGTCGATTCAACAGATCCCGAGTGTAGGACTGCTGTCCCACCTTCAACTTCTTGTGATCCCCTTGACCGCTCCATTGGAGCTCGAACCCACAAAATCGAACCCAGCCTTTGTGATCAACTTCTTCAGGAGTGGAGCAAGTCCATTCTTCCTTCAGCCTCTTCAAGAAGCTGTGTTTGGCGTGAGGTTCCGCAAGAACCATAAGATCGTCCACATAGACGACCACCAAACCCACTTGCCGATATCCATCAGGACGTACTTCTTCTCCCGGAGCGTCACCACCTTTACACAGGATTCTCCACAAATTTCCTTCCGGCGTTTGTTCCAGCTTGTACTCCTTCTGCATCTCCCCCGGGCTTGCATCTCCCTGCCATGTGAACCGCCGCATTGTTTGGTCGCGGTACACTGCCCAATGGGCAGGGCTGGATTGAAACCCATACAGGGCCTTGTCGACAAGCCAGACCTCATCCGGTTGGGTAATCCCAAAATCAGTCATGATCCTGGGCGGCACCACCGCCACGGTTTTGGCACCTTGTTCCACCGGCCGAGGAGCCAGTAGAAAGGCGGTCTTGATGTCCGTCGTGGCTACATCCCATTGGTGATGAGCTGCCTTTCGCAATGCACACCTTATCAGAACCCCGTCCGCTCCACTGGCATACAGCAGAGAGGAAGGCATGGGATCCGCTTCCGGTGATGCCAAGTTGCCGCAGATCACAGCGCGACATTTGTATCTCCCTCCAGCCTTGATCACACAGACCAATTTCCCCGGCACCAATTCGGCTTCAGGGTCAATCTCGGACCTTTTGACTGGTCGGATAGCTTTTGTTTCTGCAGTCAAGGATTTGTACTCGGCGAGCATCGAGTCGTACCATTTTTCCTTTTCCATTCTCACCTTGTGGAGAGGGACTGTAACAGTTTGAAGTTGTTCTTCTCCACCGCTACCATCAGCTTGTGCTGAACAGACCCTTAGTTGGCACACTCGCCTTTCCTCTTCCATCCTTGCAGTTGTTACAGCTTCCAGTTCTTCTTCCAAATCTTCACGATGTTCTTGTAGAAGTCGTAGAACTTGTCCCTGTATGAAACCGTTTGTGGGATCCACTGGAACATTCGACAGTTCTTCCCTAATGGCTTCCACAACTCCAAGGTGTTGATCTTCTTTGACCTTCAACAGGTGTGTCAAGCTAACGTTTCTGACGATGAACTCCCCCGAGGTTGGACTTCTTTCGATGTGCTTCTCCCCCGAGTCTGGACCATCTTGTGCAGAAACCCTTGAAACTTTGATTTTTTCACTTTTGAAAAGGTTACCGGGCTCCCCCCCTGCTGACACTTCAGCAGGCTCTACTTTCATTTTTGAGATTTCCGGCCCAAGGCTGTCAATCTCTTCCACAGGAGCTTCCGGATCTTCTCGGTTGAGTTCTTCATAAAGCAAGTCGATTTCATCAGGCTCTTCATCTACTTCGAGCATTTCGCTCGGTTCGTATGGCTCTGAATCTTCAGGTGGTGATTCGTCAGGAGGTGGTAGCGGAGCGTCCCCAATGGTTGGCGGCAACCTCATGACACCTTCTGGCGGCGTCTTGGAGTAAAGCCGTCTGTGAGGCCTTTCAGGATTGTCTTCTATCTCCAACCTGATGCGGACCCGCTCCCCTTCCTCACTCGGAACAACCACTTCTCGAGCATGAACCACCTTTCCATCTTTCTGTTGGACTACCCAACCCGAGAACATCATTGGACTCGGACACAGTAGGCGTCCTTCTGTGTATGGAGACGGAATCGCCCCCTTTTTGAACCATCTTTTTGACCGAACCAAGACGTTGGCCCTGAAGGGCAGCATTGACAGTACGGGCACCCCCAGTTTCTCCAACTGTTGCCTCATTCGTTCTTCAGCACAATACCTCATGGCTTGAGGCCAGTCGGTCACCTCACTTCCTGCCACGCGGAGATACAGACGGGTTCGCCTTTTAAGCTGATTGACCTCTGATTCCACATGGCCGTTTGAGGCCGGGTCGTCTCCCTCCGTCATGCTCTGTCTTATAAGGCGCTCTGAGCACCATTTTTCAACCTTTTTTGACAGTAGCTCTTTGGCCCGATCACTATGCAGACGGTTGATCTTGATACCCATCGTGTTGAACTTCGCGATGCATTTTCCCAGGGCGACTAGGATTTCACTCACATGCCTTGACCCCAGAAGTTCCACCAATGTCACGTGCCGTACATTGAACGGCTGCTTGGATTCTTCTACCAACCTTTTGACTTCTTCCGTCATCGGGTCGGGATCTCCTTTTTCTTCCCTTCCACTGTTATCCTTCTCCCCCGACTCTGGAAGTTGATGATCTTCTCCACCAAGCGGGCAATCTCCCTCTTCGAGACCATCCCCCCACGAGGGTTCCAGAATTTTAGGTTTCCCCTTTTCTGGGGATTCTTCACATGGCATCACGATGTCCCTCGATGGAGCCTGATCTTGTGGTTCTTTCGGTCGATCTTCATCTTCTCCTCCAGTTTTGGTGATGTAATCCGGGACCAAGGCGGTGGCCACCATTGCATACTTCACCACATCCTTCCCAGAGGATAAATCCCTGACCTTTGGAAAGGGTCCCACGATGTCCACGCTCATCGCCCATGACGACGTCGTAGCATCGCGTCTCCTCCGATGTGGAGACCTTGCACCCATTTCCAAAACACAAGTCCTACAATCCCTTCTATATGGTCGATGGCCTTGACGAATATGGGCTTCCCAGGCTTCCTCTGACGTCATCTTGGCCAAGTGTGGCTCTTCACCCGCAGTTTCATCGCCTTCCCGTTTGAGATGTCGGTGAAGCGCTTCTCGGATGGCAGCCCTTAATCCCGGTGCCCATACCGCCCAGGTGGACGACAAATGGCAACGGTCTTTGATGTCCTTTGGCAGGGCCTCGGAGTGCTTGGTGCTGCGTTGATCTTCCAAGTCTCTCATGTCCTCCAGGTTTGTGAGGCACGTGGTCGGTTTCCGTCGTGAGTGCCCAAAGCACCCTTGATCAAAGGATACCAAACCCATTCCTTGGTAGCGGAGCAGCTGCATTAACTCCGGCCATGCCCAAAAGCTTGGACTTTCTTCTTCGCGAGCTTGTGGAACATACGTCAACGGATCCTGTGGGCTCTCCAAAAGGAAAGCGGTTCTCACACGATGACGCTCGCGGCATTCTTCAGACCTTATGAACAGGCCAATTTGTTTCAGCAGCAGTGCTGCATCTGAATCAGCCAAGTTCTTCTCCCGGTCTGTCAATCCTGGTAGACCATACCGGTCATGGAAACGTCCACGCAATGGTCTTGGTCCCGGTTGTTTCTGCCTCAATCGGCTGACCGTCCGACAGGGAGGTCCCCCGATGATAGCAAGAAGTTTTCCCAGGCTTGCAAGTTTCCAAAGGAAACTCCATGTTCCCGGATTGTGTATATCTTGATTTCGACCTTCATTGATATCCAAAGTGATGACTTCAATCCCATTGATGGGATTCTTTCGCCATTCCTTCGCCCTTTCTCCAGCAAAAAGGTGGACTATAACCCCTTTTGAGGTGAGCAGCCTCCTTCTTTTGTGCCGGTTCCATGGTAAATCATGGTTCATTTGCGGATCTTCTTCATCTTGACCCCGCATGTAATTCCAAATTCTGTCCGGTGTTTCCGGAAATCGTGATCCCCACCACTTCTTGGTCTTCTCCGTGGGCTCTTCCAAGGTGAGCCGATGGTTGGTCCTCTTTTCCATTTCCATGTGCTCAATCTCAGTGATCAGAGCCAGAGCGTGGTCCTTTCGAACCACTGGACACCCAGACCTTAACCAACATTCTATGTTTCCCAGTCGTGGATGTTTCACAACACATCCTGCACGGGACCAAGTGATGGTGTATCCCAATTCCACCAAACCTCGAAGAGGTACAATTGGTTCCACCGGTCCCTCCGACAAGAGGGTTCCATTCACAGGATTTTGATAGAGCTGAGCAGCTCCATGTGCGAGTTCCACAGTGACCTGCACCGCGTTCTTGATCTCCTCGGTTGATCCCTGTCTCAAGGGGTGTGTCGCCCCACCATCCAATAAACCTGTTCCATCATCAAATTCAACTTCGAGATGATCCCCACCATGCCCCACCGATTTCAAGACCGGTCCATTGAGACCCTTCAAAAGGTTGGTCACTTCTCCCACAACCTTGTTGGCCTCCTCTGGTACAGGGGTTATAGTGACCGTGGACTCCTTCATCGGATTGATCTTCACGGTAGGTTCAGAATGTTCTTGAGCAGCACCTCCCTCTTTTCCAGGACCATTTTTCCTCTCTTGAGATCTTGAGCGGATTCTTGTGGTTTTGGCCACCTTTGGTTCCTCGGATCCACCTTGTGGACCTCGTGACTCACTTCGTTTTCCCGCCGGACAATCACGTCGGGAGTGTCCCCTTCCAGAACAGTTGAAACATCGGCCATCTTTGGAGTCCAGGACACTGTGCGTGAATCGGCACCGGTCAGCATATTGGCATCCCTTATCTGTCAGCCAATTGATGCACGCAGTCTTGTGGACCACATTAGCCGCGTTAATCGGCAGCTCGGGCTTTTCTCCCCTCCTTCCGGTGGAAGAACCTGCTGTGTCTTCTGGTTTTCCCTTTGAAGCGCCCTTTGGTGGGTTTCCAGATGAATCCGGCCCACTCATTGACTTCACCCCTACCACATTATTGGGTTTAGCCGCTGGGCCCTGTGTTATGTTCCCCGGTTGACGGAGAGCCATTTCACCAGCTTCAGCTTGAAGAAGTTCAGAAAACGTTCTGATCTCTTGCATTCCCGGCCGGAGATCTATGCCCAAATGCTGTCTCACCGAAGACAACCGGTAGGCAGCTTGAGCTCCCCCCAACCTGGCCAAGGCATCACTCATTTTTGCGACCACTCCGGCCAAAACCAGAGGATCGGGCAAAACCAATTGAAGTTCTTCGGCACGAACCACCCATCTTCTCCACTTCCGGATGGAGTTGACCATCTCTGCAGCATTATTAGATATCTCTGCAGCATTATTAGATGGACATTTCCAGTCCACCAACATTTGCAGCAGGGCAGTTCTTTCCACTTGTCCCCCAGGTTGGAAGACGGTGTACAGCTTGAACATGACTTGACCCGCTGACATGTGTCTGTTCGCCACAAGGTCCTCGTAGATGTCCTTGGGGACGGCTTGAAGCAGCATACCCACCACCCGTTTCTCTGTGCGAGGCCACCTACGGGCCATGTCAGGTATCACAGGCGCCATCCGGAGCCTCATGAGTGGATCCGCTTGCAACCAGTGGTGGTATGCTTGTTCAACAGCAGTCATCACTACTTCCCACCATTGCTCTGAGGTGTAGCTCACATCCCCAATCATCTGTTGGGCAACTGTCAGCCAGTCTCCAAAGTCCAAAGATGTTGCATTCCTGTCCAGCTTCGGCAATTCGACCGATCTTAGCGTTTCGCCTGGTACTTCTCCCCCTGCCTGAGGTCCTGCTTGGACTACAGCTTGTTGTTGTTGTGGCGGTGCAGCTTGTCCTGGATTTCCTTGATGACCACCTGGGAGACCGGGATTTCCCTGATGACCACCTGGCGGACCAGGTGCTTGTCCGGGATTTCCATACTGCCCTGGCGGTGGACCCCCTGGCCAACCATAACCACCCATAGGTCCGGTGTTTCCTCCCGGAAATGCAAAAACCCCTTGAGGTCGATGATCTTGTCCTGCAGGTGCTCCTCCAACATGGACTTGAGGATTATACCATTGATTAGGTTGGTCACCGATGAAAAAGTGTTTTGTGTTTTCCGTGGCTCCCATGCAAGGAACTCCCATCGGTGGTCTTGACGCCGCTCTCTGCGGCATACCTCCCGGTGGTATTCCAATTAGCCACCCTTGATTCATATACACATCCATCGGCCGAAAACCTTGTTCGACCTTGGGCGCAGGAGGAACATTCCACAACTGACCTCCCGCCTGCATTTGAAGATCTTGATCATGGTGATGTTGAACTCCTGGAACTGGTTGATCTTGCACATGTTGTACCTGGGGTGGAACACCTTGAGGTGGCCCCACAGGAAAACCCTGCTCGACATTCTTCAGCTCCGGCGAGGCGGTTTGATAAGACCCCCCACTTGACTGAGAGCCCTTGTGACCTCCTCCGGCTTCTCGGACCCGTTCCAGGGCACGTTTCTCTTCCCGCGTGGCTAACCAATTTTCTCGATCTTGTTGGATCTCGGTCTTGCCCCGTTGAAAGAATTCCATCATTTGCTGTTTCAACTCCTCATACTTTTCCTTCTCCCTCGCGTCCGCCTGATCAATCAGGTCTTGCGACACTATGGGATAAGTCAGCTCTTTCACTGGAGTTTGTGGACTGCTCATTAGAGCTTCCACTCGCTTGGCAGCACTCCATGGATTCGTTTCCTCTGCAGCCATGACCCCGGTTACAATCCCAGGATCCACAACCGCCGTTCCCCACTGAGGCACCATTCCCGTAGGTGGCACTCCAGCACACATGGATTGCTGGGACATCCCAGCTACTTGCGAACCCTGTGTTCCACCAGTTGCGGTATACACCACAGGTGCTCCCGCTGGCTGGTAGATCACAGGTGAGCCTGTTGGTGCCGCTGGCACCGATTGTTTGACGCGTGCATCTTCAGGAGACTCAACAGGTGAACGTCCCGGTCGCTCCAAAAGAGCAACGGTTTCCACAACAGCAGCCGCACCTCCACTCACTTCAGTTGAGCTTTGGTGTTTTCCACCCTGTCCTTCTTCTCGATTACCCACAACAGGTGGTTCACGAAATCCCTCAGACATCCGGGCAACTACTGGTGTTTGTGTCATAGGCACTCCCGAAAGAGTTAGACTATTCACACCTGGGGTCAAACCAGACAACAGACCGCCACTCCCATTTCCTCGTACCACTTCAAGTCCAGGAGGTTCTTCAGGTGGTAAGGACACTGGTCTTGCGACTTCTTCCGCAACAGCCGGATTCTGGGCGATTCGTTCGCCCGCTCCAGCCCGGACCGCCGCAACCTGCACTAGGGCTCCACTTCCCCCAGCACCGGTCAGTGCCATCACACTTTCTCCAACTTCCCCTTCCATCAGTGATCTTCGGGTTGAGTCTGATGATCTTGTCCCTGTTCTTTCCCCATGTGCTTGTCCAGGTGCGTCCATCTCCTCCAGAAGCCGGTCCAGCATTTGGTCTGCCGTTTCCGCGCGTTCTTCTTTTCCATGTCCATGGGTCCCATGTTGTACTTCTTCAGCATGAGCAGCCGCTTGAACTTGGCGTTCTTGTCGACGACGCTGAGTAAAGTCGCTGCTCGACATTGCTTCAAGGCAGCGTTGGGGTTGGGCTCATAACCCACGGGTTTCAGACTATGACCGAGACCCTTCCCGGAGAACCCCACCAAGAGGCAGATGCTGGCGCACCTTTTCACTCCAAGTTGGGCTCGGTAAATTGAGCCAGTCAGTTGATTGGCCCTTGAGCCATGTTGCAACAGTCGGAGGACGTCTCAACGACTGTGAAAACTTTAAAAAGACCTCAGTGGGGGTGCAGTGGTACTCTGTGCATGTTTCCCAAACCGCAAAAACAATTTAAAACTTAAAAAACAAAAAATGATAAAACTTACACCAAAATCCTGTGGACACAAAACTGTACCCCTCAATCATTTCCAAAGTTACGGAATAATTTTGGAGTCTGTGGACACAATTGTGTATCCCCACACTAATCCGTATCCCACATTATATATACTATATGTTCTATATCAACATAAGTTATCCACAATTATGTCACCAAAGTAAAGTCTAACTAAGCTCCAATATTCATGGGACATGTTATGCCAAATAAGGGAGGGTGCCTTAAGCCCCACTGAACCTTGGGCCCATCTCGAGGCAGATGTGCGAGACTGTGGAAGAGACGCCAAGGGTCACCGGAAGGCGTGGGATGACATGGGGCGATGCGCCAAGGGCAGCCAGGGGGACGTGACACCACCAGAAACTCTGTGAGTTGGATCCCAGTTGGCAAAAATTGTGCGTGTGATCGTGGGGACAAAGGTTTCTGGATGTTTCTGGTGGTGTTCTTGCAAGGGTAACTCCCAACTGAATAGCCGTCCCACTAGTCCCACTACTTCACTGTGTTCTGAATTGTTGTTGCATGAAGAAACTCGCAGGCAAATTTGGATTTTCAACTTCAATTGAAAAGGAAGGTTTTGAAAGTGTAGCATCATAATTACTCCTTCATGTATCAAAGTTGAAATCAAGCTGCAAACGGTTTGCTATGAATCGTCACAAATAGATAGCTGTGCCAACAACTCAGTTAGCCACCTTCGCTATGGAGCCTGAAAGCAAAAAACTCAAGTTGACCGGTGGGGTGCAGCTGAATGTGTCGATGCCCAGTGGCCAGTTTGCAGCTCTATCACTTCCACTGGAAGGCACCGTTTTGGACTTGAAACTGGCGGCGCAGCAGTCTTTGGGGCAGCCTTTCCTCAGACTTGTTGCCCCCGATGGGCGACTTTTGAATCCAACAGAACCTCTGCAAGTTTCGGGGCTTCAGAGTGGAGACTACATTACTGCTGTTGCACAGCAGCCCAAAGTGGCTGCAACAGATGGTGCGATGGCTTTGTGGTGCGCTGGAAGTGATAGGATTGTCACATGGGGCAGTCCATACTTTGCTGGCAACAGCGCCGGAGTCAGGGATCAGCTCAAGAATGTTCAGCAGATTCATGCCACACGGGACGCTTTTGCTGCAATTTTGGCAGATGGCAGCGTTGTGACATGGGGCAATCGGTTCCATGGTGGCGACAGCACGAGAGTCAGGGATCAGCTCAAGAACGTTCAGCAGATTGATGCCACAGGCGACGCTTTTGCTGCAATTCTAGCAGATGGCAGCGTTGTGACGTGGGGCAATCCCGACCATGGCGGCAACAGCGCTGGAGTCAGGGATCAGCTCAACAATGTAAAGCGAATTTGCGCCACAAAATCTGCTTTTGCCGCAGTTTTGGCACATGGCAGCGTTGTGACGTGGGGTGATCCAAACGGTGGTGGTGACAGCACCCGAGTCAGGGACCAGCTCAGGAACGTTCAGCAGATCTACGCCACAAGGTATGCCTTTGCTGCAATTTTGGCAGATGGCAGCCTTGTGACGTGGGGCATTCCAGACTTAGGTGGTGACAGCGCCGGAGTCAGGGATCAACTTAGACTTAGACATGTTCAGCAGATCTATGCCACAGGGTCTGCTTTTGCTGCAATTTTGGGAGATGGCAGCGTTGTGTCGTGGGGCGATCCAGACTGTGGTGGCGACACCACTGGAGTCAGGGATGAGCTGAGGAATGTCGAGCAGATCCACGCTACACATCACGCTTTTGCTGCAATTTTGGCAGATGGCAGCGTTGTGACGTGGGGCAATCCCGACTGTGGTGGCGACAGAGCCAGAGTTAGGGATCAGCTCAAGAATGTAAAACAAATCTGCGCCACACATTCTGCTTTTGCTGCAATTTTGGCAGATGGCAGCGTTGTGACATGGGGCGATCCAAACAATGGTGGCGACAGCACCAGAGTCAGGAATCAGCTCAAGAATATTCAGCAGATCCATGCCACACTGCACACTTTTGCTGCAATTCCAGCAGATGGCAGCGTAGTGACATGGGGCAATCCGGCCTTTGTTGGTGACAGCACCAGAGTCAGGGACCAGCTCAGGAACGTTCAGCAGATCTACGCCACAAGGTATGCCTTTGCTGCAATTTTGGCAGATGGCAGAGTTGTGACGTGGGGTAGTCAGTTTGATGGCAACGACAGCACGGGAGTAAATGATCAGCTCATACGTTTGTAAGCGCAGATTTGCAGTGCGCAGCAGACGTTGCATGCTTTGCAGCGGCATCAGAAAAGGCATGGTGGGTGGGGATGATTCTTAGTGCTGCCTCAACCATATATTTGGTGAGCCCAAACCGACTGTTCGAAGATATGCAAAGAATTTGTGGCTTCAAACATGAGTGTTGACTTTAGCCTTAGATTATATTATATATTATTTTCTTGTGGCAGATGTTCAGTTGCCAGTTGCCAGGTGAAGTTAGATTATTTTGAGGGCATGTGCTCCAGTTTGAAATGTTGAGGCACCAACTATTCATGATAGTTTTTTCCCCCCAATGGGGAATCCACCATTTGGGGACTCTTATAGGGAATATGTTTTGTATTGTTTGGGATTGCTAAAGCAAATCCAAATATTGGCATAAGTGATGAAATTACTGCACAGGGTACAGTGGAAGCTACTCTGAATACCCCTTTTCCGCAACCTGTTCACTCCTGGATCTAGTCATTTTAGGGGTATTTCGTATTCGGTGGATGAGATTATCTAGATGCTTTGATATATTTTGATGAATTTGATGGAAACGATGGTTATTTGATGAATCTGGGAAAAAGGAGGGATTAATTAAATTACTGTAAAAACATGTAAAAACAACCAATATGCTTAGAGGTGATGATATGGCTATAGTGTTTTTTTTCCAGCCACTGACAAGCCATTACCCTCCGGCAATCAATCATGACTAGCTTGAAATCCCCCGTTTTTAACGGTGTTTTTGATGGGTAAAGCTCTGGTTATGACTAACATAGCCATGGTATAGATGGCCCATAGAAATAGATGGTTTACCTATCAAAAATTGTTATTTTCCATGGCTATGTTAAATAACCAGATGGTATAGTGAAACCCAAAGGGTGATGTGCAGCCTATTTAATCATCGCCATCATCACCATCATCACCATCATCACTATCATCACTGGTCAGCCAAACCCCAGCAACATGTTTTGTCATGACGTGGGATTGCATCGACCCAGTTCCAGGGCCTGATGAGTTGCACCCCGAGGGCCCTAGGAGTTTGGGGTTTCGCCCCCAGTCATCATCCCATTTCTTGGTCATATTTCATGGCGAAACCAATGCGCTAGAAGCGCATAGTATCATGGTGAAGTGCATTCCCCTTGCTGGGTATGGTCCCCTAATCCATATATATATATATATATAAAATACATATATGGTCCCGTCCTCCGTCTCTCCACCCCCCCCCCATGGGTTGGGTCCCCAGGTAGCAGCCCCAATTCCCTTCTATTTGCAAGCTATTGGCAGCATTTCTGAGGTCCAGCTGCGTATTTGCTAGGTCTTTGCAGCATTTCTGACTACCAGCCTCGCATTTACTAGATACATGCTACCTTTTAGGCGGCCTACATAGCACACATACTCCTTCAAAGTACCTACGTGCTACCTATAGTCATATATACATGTGCTATGTATCTACTGTATCTACTTCCTATTTACTACCTGTGTACTCTGACAACACTACCTGTGTTTAACATATACCGTACCTGCCATACATGTCAATGATGCCGAGCATACCATACCTATCATATCTTTCATACATACCATACATACCATACATATGAAATGTAATTACCACACCTACGTACACCTACCATACATACAATAGCAAACATACATGCCATACATACCACACCTACCTTACATAGGAAATATTCCATACCCATCATAGTAACCATACATACCATACAGACCATACATACTGTCATATCAAACATACCATACCCAACAGACTTACATACCATACCTACCATCCATACAATACCAACCACTCATGCCATACATACCATACCTACCATACATACCAAACATACCATACTTTCCAAACATGCCATACCAGACCGACCATACACACCATACATACCCAACATACCATACCACACCCCCACCACACCACAGGGGGGGGAGGGGCACAGTGCCACACCCCCACCACACCACATGGGGGGGGAGGGGGAAGATCTCATATGTGGCCAGTATATGGGACCCATCCCATGGGGGTGGGGGGGAGGGGGGGGTGGCAGGGCCTGGTGCATATATATGTATACTGTATATTATATATATATGTATATTTATATATATATAATATATATATTTTATATATATATATATTTAATATATATATATATATTATAACATGTTTTTTTTTGCCAGATGTGACCAGTGGTTTCTAGGAGAAAACATTGCTAGGAATCACTCGAGTGCGGATGATGAGATGTCTGGAACTTAGGTACAAAGAACTCACTGGCCAATGGGAGGGGAGAACCATCTTGAATATGTGTATATGTAATATATTATATATATATAATATATATATAATATATATAATATATATATATGAATAGTATAATTAATATATATATAAATAATATATGTTGGTTCATCCCACTGAGAAAGTAGATTATAATCCCAGTTATAAGCGGAGCAACCCTGTGTATTCAGTGTCGTAGAGTGGATAGAATATGGAATTGTCAAAAATCCATCACTAAGATGGGAACATCTATGAACATGCCACTTTCAATCTACTTTAGGATGATATGTATATAATTGTATATATGTATATACACACTAAAATCCTTCTTTAATTTTGGTTAAGCACGATCTTTCAATCGCATTTGACTCAAGGCCATGATGTGCTTTTGATTTCAGCACCTGTTTTCGGCTTGGGTACGTCCATAGACCATAGATCAGCCAAACAATGGCAAATATTTCTCTGATGTCCAGAGATTGAACTGATAGCCAGTTGCAAAGTTCTGGATTTCCACATGCGTTGGGCCGAGAAATCAAGACATGCTGGGAGCGCAGATTGGTTGTTTGAAACTCGTTTTTTCAGGATACGGTCAGTTTGCGTTTCTTATTCTCAGATTGGGTTTCCTGCAGCGCAACCAAGATTCGCCACAGTTTGGGAACATCTGAAATCCTTGATGCAAGAATGATGTGGACATTACACGCAATAACACTATTTGCTGTCGTAAGTATGTACTTTCTGTGATATGTTGGATTTGCTAACGATGTTGTTTTTTCATTTGTTCCCTTGATGAATGGACCGTGTAAGGAATATTTTGGAAATTTTATTCATTGTTTTTAGTTTTTTGATTAGACATCTTCATTTATCCTCATATAGTATAGACAGTACTTCTTTAGCCTTCTCAAGTAAATCCAGGGTTGTATTTGCTGGCGGCTGATACTTGGAAGATCGTTCCAGTCATAGCAATGAAGGTCAGGAAGGCTCCTTTTTCGACAGGTTATCCGATTCCCATCGGTCCCTTCTTTGGCAGTTCTCCCCGGCATCGAGTTATGTATCCAGACAATTTCCCCATGTTGGGTGGTTATAGACCCCATTGTCCCGGTTTAGATCCCTATGTTTATTCGGTAGCACGGATTTCTGCAGGCGAAACTCAGAGTTTTTGCTGCTGAGATCCTGGGCTGAGGACCATCAAGTGCGCGTACCGGCGTGCTTGCTGTTTTCTGGACAACGACAATTACCAGGATCGGCCCCTGGATGTGGATGCTGGGGTTACAATCCAACCACTCTTAAACATAAAAATCTTAAAGTAACCACTAATACTACTGATTGGTGGTTTGGAACATGTTTTATGTTCCATTTCATATATGGGATGTCATCCTTCCCATTGACGAACTCATATTTTTCAAGATGGTTATTGCACCACCAACCAGGATCAACCAGGTTATTATTAACCATCATAAACCATATAATATATTAACCATATAATAACTTTATCTACTGGGGTAACAAAGACGTTGCTGAATCTTACTGGGATGATCCTCCAAGTTCTTGGAGAATGCAGCGTGTCTCTGAAGAGTTTCAGAGACATTGCAGATGTTCACCTTTTGGTACCAGAGATTCAAGTTAAGACAATTGAAGACATCTCAAGACATGTCAAGACATCTCAATGATCATATGAGGAAAAGAAGATGTTGATGGCATTTTGATGGCTTCTTTGTCCGTGAACTTTGGGGATTTAGCCATAAAACTATGGGAGAAATTTTACTAATTTGTCAGTCAGGTGGATGGTCAGCGCAAAATTGGATGGGAAGCCACACTGGTAAACCATCTCCGTGGACGGCTATCATAAATTGTACCCAGCACCTCTACGGATGGTCCTGCAGAGCCAAATGAACGTAGTCCACCCAGCCATTTCTTCATGGGATGCAGGAGTGGATGGTTCAACTGAGAGATGATAAAGCACGCACCTGGCTGTTCCGAGACCCAGGGATTCCAGGGCCGGCTGGGAGTTGGCCACAGAGAGGTGATGGACGTTGATTTATCGTGGTTTTTCTCAAAGTGAAGCTGGATACCAGGAATTTCTGATGATAACCCCAGGGACTTTGGTGGATTTTGGGTCTCTAAATTTTTGAGACAACCCTAGCTGGGGTGATAGTTGCAACTGACCAGTAATCCCTTTCCCCTAATAAATGCCCCCTCAGAAACCATGGTTTAGCAGGGAAATTGCAAATATTGGACCTGAGATGCTTTGTTGGATGCGTACTGTACAAATTAGTAGATTACACAACCGCAGCTCAAGGCTTCCCTTTGTTTGGCACTGTTTGGCACACTGATGAATAAAGATTAAGCATTCTCACATACCGCTGAGCATGTCCTTCCTTGAAGGTTTAAAAAACATTGGAAAAAGATGCTTGAAATTCTGATGCGTACTTACTTACTGGTGCTTAGTAGGGAATGAGGGAATGATCCATAATCACTAGCAATAATCATCCCATTCCCCCATTCCCATCCATTCCCTACTAAGCACCAGTAAGCTTAGTAGAACTGAACATAAGCTCATGTCACGTCTATCCTGCTTATATCGTGGGATGTGTGACTCAGCTACGATCACCACAAAAGATAATGTCAGGGATCTGGTATGAAAAAATCCATACAATCCCTGCTGGCGAAAACCATAAAATGATGCATAAGTATTTCAATGTCCTAATCAAACGTGTATTGAAATTCCTATTTTTTTGTTGGATGGTGAATTTTATTGGTTGTATACAATATTACCAATTATTATCTATATACAATATATATATATACAACCAATCCTTAATGGGAAAATTGTATATCCCAGTCTACAAATGGTGAATTTTCCAGTGCCATGACGGAGCTGGATGGATGTAGATCTTTTTCAGTTGGATCACCGATGTTCCCAGGCAAGAACATCGAGAATTGGTTCATTTGCGTTACTACTTCGACGCAGGCGAGTATACACACATACATACATACATACATACATACATACATACACACACACATACATACATACATACATACAGACACACACACACATACATACATACATACATACATACATACATACATATGTACATACACATATACATATATATATATACATATGTATTTATACATGCACTTATATATATATATACATACATACATATATATATATATACATACACAGACACGTTTGCATAGATGTGGGAAACCCATTGGAAAACCCTAGGAAAATAATGTACAAGTGGTGGGTTTTCCACATTAAAGTCACTTTACGGGAGGGTGAACGGGGATGCCTCAAAAATGAGGCGACCTTTTTTCTTCAAGGTGACATTTTTCAACACCAAAAGAGCCTCATTTGGAGACATACCCAAATTTCATGTTTAAAATTGTGGAGTTAGAGTTAGAGAGCCTAAGGCTCCATGTTTTTGTGAAACACCAGAAAACAATCACCCTGATGGGATGTGGCTAATCCGATTGATGAAGTGACCTAGGATGGATACAGACAGTTGCAACCCCAAAGATAGAAACCAAAGCAGTAGTATACTAATCTGTTCTAATCTGTTCTAATCATTGCATTAGAAATTATTGGTCCCTCCTTTCTTTATCAACGCCTTACTTGGAGAATCATCCCACTTAATAACTGGTTATATAGTAGGTGGGGTTACAGCCTAGACAACCCTATATAGATACATATATATATATTTATCTTGGGTAACCCTAGGAATCGCAGACTTACTAACCTTAAGGTTACTGACCAGTTATCCGAGGGATTTTTGGTCAGAGCTCACCGTTGAAGGACTTGGAACCTTTGACCTTCTTTCGGGGAATTATCCGGTCACCAGCTTGGCGTTGAATGTCTGGAACCTCAGTGAAGCAGGCCGGTCACCTGCTTATGCGCTGCATTTGTGGATAGTTTCGGAACTTGGGATCGAAGAAAAATGGTGGAGTAATCATTGGAAATATTGATTTTCATTGGAAACCAATCCTGATCATCTGTAATTCCCCTCTCCTTGGATGATGGGGTTAAGCCTGAAATCATTCGTTCTGTGCCCATGCTCAACTTATTGTGATGTTCTGGCTTTTCTAATTATACGTTTCTAGGTAAACTCCCAATTTGGCCTGCTTTTCTTTTTTTTCGGTTGCAAAGTTCAAAGCTATCAAGTGTTTAAACATGTTGGAAAGAGTTATCATTTCACTGAACCTTTCAAAATCAAACTATAATTATATTATCACAATATATATATATCAAGATACCAACAATCGAGTATATGTTTCAAAACCTTTTGCCGGGTGATATGTTTCAGAAGTTGCTCCAGTTGGGTTGGACGGACACTGAGGAGATGTGCGAGAAGCGAAACCTGAGTCGCATGGGCCGAGCATAGTCAAGTGACAAAGAACTGGAGGATTTCACCGTGGAAACACAACATGGGCCATTAAAAAGACCCTGGTTAATTGATTGCTATAGGGGATTGTACTACCTGGTTTACTGGGGATTATGATAACCCATAATGGGGACACCTATCAACCAACTAGTATAATGAGATGGGATAGGGGTATTTTCAATGGCTCACATGAAAAATGGATGAAAATGGGTTCATAAAGTGGCACCGGGTCAACCGGAGGATTAACGATGGAGAACATGGGATAGAGATTCCAGTGATTCGGAGGGAACTATCTTGGAGCTATCTTGGGACTGATGGATATACCTACACCCAACAGAAAAAATATAGGACCTCACGGGATATCACCAAGAAACGGCTTCTGCGTATGGGGTATAGTCCAAGATTGGTTTCATTTGTTAGCTACAAAAAATGTTGTCTTCAGGGTACTTGAGATTGACCATGATGATTAAGGTGTCGAACCAATCAAAAGCTGCATATGAAACCAATCAAAACAGGGGTTGGTTGCTAGCAACCCTGGGGTTCATGCAATGGATATGTAACCAGCAAAAGCTTGAAATTTTTCATGGGGGTAGCTGTTATTGCCACCAGGAAACCAGCCAACCAATTGCCACCAGGTGAAGTGATCCTCCATTGGCACGGATGGAATTGAGGATGGGGATGGTGGGTTTCCATGCCCATGTACAGTACCCACCCAAGACCATCAGTCCTTCCCTGCGGGGAAGAGCCTCTGGCTGTTTGCTGTTGTGCAAAAAGGCTCACGGGACGCTTCTGCTCTTTGAAAGGTTCAGATGATTGGTCAATGGCTATTCAGGAAACATCCATTTGGCAGTAATTCTGATCTGATGTGCCATCTTTTTATGACATACCAAGCATACCCAATTATCAAAACGACAATTCGCCCCAATTAATCATTTCTGTCGAAACAAACTCAGCTCGATGGGTTTCGTCGCAGCATTTTTAGCGTCCCAGACATAAGAAGATTCAGGCAGAAGGCAGTTGTGATGTCAACCTGATTACAAACCTCACAACCAAGGATTCCGCAAAGGCTCAGGCCCAACATGTCTAGCAACCATAACCCCCCATGGAACCCCAGCACATTTCTATTATCACCGGACCACGGGCGCTTCTCTGTTTTTTGTTTTGCTGTTGCAGCCACCATGGCGGCCCAAACCTGTTTCTCCGGCTGCTGCCTGCCCCTGAAGCAGCTGCTGAGCGGCCCCACCCCGCGCACCGGTGGCGCGGTGCCGGATTGCTCGCCCTGGGGGCCTTCGCCGGAGGTGGACTTGATCCCCTCCCATGACCGGCCGTGCGTTGGCAGCTGGGCCTCCCCCGTGCCCTCCATGCCAGCACCCTGGGGCACCTGGGAGATGGTGGAGGGGGACCTCGAACTCAGGGAAACTCCGCCAGCGGGCACGGTGACCCATTTGGATGGCAAGCCCAGGCGCATCAGTCGCGATGCGATTGCAGGGGCACAGCCTGGAAGGTTGCAGGACGGGGGTGGAAAAATCATGAAAAATCTAGAGGGGCAGCTTGTGACAAGGCTACAAACCTTGAATTTGACGGTACTTGGAGTAGTGAATAGGCCGAGCACGCATCTAGATGTTGCTAAGCAGATGATACAGTAGCAGATGCAGATATGTTCCTTTTGAATGATTTGCATGCTTTGAATGGGAGTTTGGCTGCCCATTGGTCCTTTGCCATCCTTTCCCAAATATTTCAACTTATTCGAGCTTCAGCTATTGCAAAGCCAGTCCCTGATACATCAGGCCCCAAGAAGTGATAGCTACAATGTGGTGCCCCCTAGATAGTTAAGTTGGTTTATAACTCCAATAACTGTGGTTTATGGTACTTATAACTATAGTTAATGGGGTTTATACACCAATTTATAACTAGGGGGCACCACATTGTACTAAACTGGTAGCGTCACCCATATCTCCCATGGATCCTCAGGAGATTGGCATCTCGCGGACAGATTCACCGTCCAACTTCATGTGGGAACAGTTGCTCTCCTCCCCCGGCAGCCTTCCTCAAGGCTTAACAGAGGTGGAGTGTCAGAAACAGACCGAGAAATTGGTGGACAAGGCGCTGGGAACAGCGTGAGGGTGCAGTTCCACTAATTCTTGTGGGGTATAAGTGGGTTATGTTGCCATAGTTGTAGGTTATAGATGGTTATAGAACCATCGTTGCGGAGGTTATATCCCTATATGGAGGTTAAATGTCATAGTTGTGTCAATGAATAATCCGAATAGCGAAATATATTGCAGCAATTGCAGTCCTGTATTGTGCAGTGAAATTTTGCGGCCACGGTTTTCTTTCACACAATGCCACAGTCACTGCTGCCAACACAGACGTATCTATATATGTGATCAGATGTGTATATACTATATACATAATAATGTAATATTTTTATATATTCATTATATAATACATCACTCTATGCGTGCTACCGAGGACACATTGACCAAACATTCACTGTTGGCTGGTTTGGGATCTGCCGGCAAAGTGAGTGATTTCCCTAGAATACCCGTTCGTATCCTTCTATTTTGTTGGTTTGATCCATTTTTTATGATGAATTGACGACATTTGCCTGCATGACCTTTGTTGGTATTGTATTCAGTGTTTTCAGCGTTGATAGATTGTATGAAGTTGTTGCGTCCTAGTCTTGGGCTCATTCCGATCTATAGGTCTTTTCCCTTTGGCAATACGTCCCTTGACTTTCCTGTACATCGATGAAAACCCGCAGTGATGACTTTGGTTCGGTTCATCCCATGAACTCACCACCATCTGGTTATGACTAACAGTTCGCCATGGAAAAGCCCCAAAATCAATGATATAAATGGAGGTTGATGTCGCTGGGAAAATCATCTATGAATCGATTAGGGCCATCGATGCATACCATGGCGAACTGTGAATGTCATAACCAGGTTGGGTAACCATATTTAATCACTATATCATGATCCATAAATCACTATTAATAATAATCCCATTCCCCCATTCCCATCCATTCACTGGGTAAATCACGACCTCACCACGAAACCTGCCAGGCCTTGGCGACGATGCCCAAGGCCGTCGGCGAGCGCTTAGCCAAGGCCCCACGTCGCCTGTTGGTGCAGCGCTCGCTGCAGGGGCAGCGATTGAGGCGTGGCATCCTGAGAGGTGCGACGCTGGCATTCATCACCACGGGATATGAAGGCGGGGAGATAGCTGGGATGGGGATACTGAGATGATGCCGAGATGATGGTTTGATTACAATGATCTCATATGATTTCTATGTTATGATGGCTAGTTCTGGGATAAATCCAATCCAAAACGGCTAGTTATGGGATTGCTAGTTATAGTTATTGTAGTTATGGGCAAATGGGCAAGTTATGGGATAAATATTTCTGTTAACCTATGGCCAAAGCTGGGTTTGTTGAGTCGGTGATTTGGCTGATTTTCCCACTGAATCCACCATTGGAATATGGTGATTTGGCTACCACAACACTGAGAGAAATGAGATAAACGTTGTAATTAAGGCTAGATTCATATGTGATAGTAATCTCACTTAAAATCTACCGCCGCAAGTTGCATATGCTCTCGAATTAAACTGGCACAGAAGACAATTAAAAAAGACCAAAAACGCGCAGGGATGTTGAGATGAATCATCTGCCTTGGTAATCAGGCCTGATGGTAGCAAAATTAAAACTATAGACACATGCACTTGCCACAGCCGCTTCATTGAGCCACTCGTGGAGGTAAGGTGAGTCTATTGTACGCTCAACAATTTCCTGTTGTCTAATCGATAATTACTAGAGGGATTATAAAACTATAATTTGGGATTCAAGTAAGAACAACTGGATTTTGAGATGAACAATTTATGAACAGTGGAATTTAAGAAAGAAAACTTGGAATTGGATTTGATGGGCATCGATGGGTGGGAGTAAACCGTGGAAAAATAGGGGTTGAACATGGTTCAAGCAAACGACAATTAATGGGACAGTGGGAGTATAATATAATGGGTGTTAACAGTTTTGAACAAATGGTTTAATGAACAGAAATATGGAAATCAGGGTTCAAAAAGTTGGGGACTTAAGTAGGAGCATGTAAGAAACTGGGGTTTAAACTTGAACTACCAAAAGTTAAATTTAAGCACAAGAAACTGTGATTTGTATGTCCAAAATTGTGGATTTAACCCAGCTGGATAAGAGGAGATGGGTTGCAAGGGGTCATGGGATCATACAAGGTCTTGAGTATGATCCACTTTGGGATACTTTTTTCGGGGCGTTGCTTTCAAATTATCCAATTTTTGCAGGGTATACCCCCGGGACAAGGAATATCTATGTGTGCTGGTGATGTGTTTTTTATGCACAAAAAAGCAACTTTTAATTAGCTGGTACATCCTTCCTTCCGCAAGTGACATGCGCATTTTTTGGGGGTGAACATCACATTCAAACCCATGCTGGTTTTGGACATCCCCAATGTTTATTCCTCAAGCACCCTCCATGTTTGTTGGCAAACTCCAAAAAAAATGAAGTCCCATTCTTGTCCGTAAAGTCTCCTCAGTGATACGGGGGGAATGGATAATTTTGGTATGGAAACCATCCTTTTTGACAATTCTAAATTAGTTTGTACTGTAAGTGTTTGACCTTCACTAACTACTTTAATATGTCTACCATGGTCTACATCAAAACCCCATTAAGGTATCATAAGTTGATTTATAGGTCAGTGGATAAGCTCCATTCAGTTCGATATACCGTTTGGTTATTTAACGTAGCTATGCAAAATCACCTTTTTGGATAGGTAAATCATCATAACCCCCTAGAAATGAGCCATTTTCCATAGCTATGTTAGATAGCCAGAGGGTATCTACCACAAACCCAACAGTCCCCGTGGTGCCTTTCAAGGCAAGCGATTCATCTACGAGAAAGCCTACGAGCTGGGCGTGCGCATCGTGGTCATTGACAGCCCTGACAGTTGGAGTAGGAAGTGGCCTGGATTTAAGGAGGATTGGTAGGGAAAACATAGGATTAAACATAAGGATCAAGTGGAAAATCATTGATCAATAGTGATTAATAGTGATTAATGGTGATCTAATATAACGATGATTATGATGATTCATCGATTAGTGATTATTAGTGATTAATAGTGATTAAGGACTCGGTGGTGGTTTCAAACATTTTTTATTTTCCATAGTATATGGGATAATACTTCCCATTGACTAATATTTTTCAGAGGGGTTGAAACCACCAACCAGATGATTAATATAGTGATTCTCATTGTGATTCACCTGGATTTACCCTAGGGTAAACTAACAGTTCGATGTGGAAAACTGATTGCCTCCCTTGGAAACTCATTTACGCATGTTGTTTTTTCCACATCTATGTTAGAAAAATATTAGTTTGCAGGATGGTAACCACCCGAGTTGTGGCCATTTAAGTTGGGAAATTATGATTCTAGAACTGATTTTATGAAATCATCAGGAAAATATGGGGAACATGAGGTACAAGAGTTTCAGACAAACCCACTTGTGCTGAAGATCACTGTTCACTTTCCACTTGGATAATCATTTGGGGAATTTCGTGTGCATATGTATAACCTCTGGTAATCAGTCACATGGCTGGAAAATTCACCATCCAGCAACAGTAACCTCCTCAGAAATTCAATTTGTTGGGGATTTCCCACGGGTTTTCGCAGACCAAAGAAATGAAGCATTATGAAACATTATGAAGCATTATGAAGCACTATCAATCATTCTTCACCATCATTCACCACTATTTCCCATGAATTTTTTGAGCCTTGGTCGCAAATCCAAGGTTAGTTGAGGAGAAGAAGGCCGTGAAGTTCATTCCAGCACCTTGGGCGAATTGGATTTTTTTTTCGGAGGTTTTGTGGGGTCCAACAGCCAGTAGGTTCAAAAACTTGGATCTCCAAAGATCCAGAGAAATTGATCGCCAGTAGATCCGCTGTTTCAATTGGGATGTTTCTCTGGGAATCCCGGTGATACGACTGGTGAATTTTCCCATATTTTCTGTCTCTGACGAAAATTTCGTTGGTCAAATTCCCAGATTTTTCGGCTGGTCGAATCTTCATGGGCAGCGAAACAAACCATCCCACGAAACACCTGAGGTGGACATGATGCAGTCCTCCTCGGAGGTTGGAAGAAGGATTCCTGATGGTGGATCATATATCGCTTAGTTTATGTATATAATAATTGTATAATTATATATATATATGTAATTATATATATTTTAAATATATATTATATAATCCCGCAACTCATCATCAACCGGGGTTTTGCAGCCATTGCTCGAATCTGTTCTCAATCTTCTTCGGTTTCCCGAGGAAAAGTGCATGGGACACTCCACCAGTTCATGGTCATGTTTTTCAGATGTGTTCCGCTCTTTATATATATAATTATATAATATACATATACATATACATAATGACAGTACATTATGATCTTTTAACAGAACCATTATAATCTATATATATATACACATACATACATATTTTCACATTACCCAATTTTTGAGTACAGCTGCCCATTCATTTCATCCCCCTACGCGGCGCGTTGGTAGGTGGTGAAGTCGTGCTTGGCAGCCCTAGAGGCTTGCGAGCAGGATCCAGTGGTTGGCAAGGCCCCTGGACATGGCTGGTTTATGGGAATGGTTATTGGTTTATGGCTATACTATATACCCAGGCTATTAGTTTATGGAATCTCTGTTCTTAAGAAAGCCATGGTGGTACCCCCTAAAACTCGCTAGATGCTGGATGGTTTATGAAAAAATCATCCATGGGGTAGCTATTGGCTAGATAACTATCCATCCATGGCTAAATTGATCTTGATTTTTATAAATGGATGAGAACTGGGGGTAGCCTTATTTCAGGAGACCTCCATATGGCATCATATGGCTAGATGGGAATCTGATATGGCTGGCTGGTCGGGAACCAGAGATTCCCGTCATTCGGTGACTCTTGTAATGATGAATATGTTCTTAACTAAATGGTTGATATGTGGACATCTAGATTGGGGATTTATTATTCCATATATGTTCGATCATCTTCAAGATTCATGTGGGAAACCCTGCCATAAACCTACCATGACTGGGGATGGTTGACTTGATCCTGTGCGCTGTGTGCACAAAATGACCATTTATGAATCGTTTAAAAAACATCCATATGGTGAATCATAAAACGATGTACATATATAGATCATATAATATGTACATATAAATATATAATCATATGTACATATATAGATCATATAATATATATATATATATATGGTGGCCCCCCCTGTACCTACCCTATATATGTAGCTACCCCTGATTTTTCGGTCACAAATGTAACAAAAATCCCTATGGTTGATGTTTTGATGTTCAAATCCCCATTGGTTTCCCCATGATAATAAGCATCAATGGGGAACCAATATAATAATAGCTTATTAATAGCTATTAATATAATATAACCACCATTAATCAACATTATTAGCTATTATTGTAGAGATAACCACCATATAAGCATCATATAACCATCATTAACAATCATTATCAACCATTATTAACCATTATTATCCATTATGAATATGATGTTTAGAATAATTGATGCATATAGATGGACTATAATCTTATATTGCCACTATAATATATATATATAATATTATCCGTAAGATTGCCATGTAGATAATATCATCAATGAAACTATGAAGGTGCACAGATCCCCATCTATAATCCCCATGAAACCATATATCTATATATTACCATAAGATTATGACAACATCTATATTAGAGTGGCCATATTATGGGTAATATTATCAAATGTTGCCACTATAATCTTTTATTACCACTCCAATTTTTCTATGGTTTATGGTACCTATAACTATAGTATTCATGGGGTTTATAAACTATGGTACCTATAACTATGGTTTATCAATCTATGGTTTATCAATAACTATATTTATGGTACCTATAACTATGGTTTATCTTATAACTGGGGATATTACTAGATAGCTAAATTGGTTTATAACTTCAATAACTATATGGTTTATGGTACCTATAACTATAGTTCATGGGGTTTATAAACCATCGTTCCATCACTGGGGGGGGCCCATCTATCTTATAAACCATCTTGTATTTAATGGGAAAATCTATGTTTTCCTGTAAAATTTCCCTTAAACCTTCCAATCAATAATCACTGGGGTGGCCCACATAGTTATAGGTACCATAAACCATAGAAAAATTGGAGTTATTTGCACCAACTGAACGCTATCGTAAACGGGGGCCCCACTTTGTACCATAGTTATAAGATCTTAAAATTATGGTACCATCCATTATTATCCATTAGTTATCCATGATTATATCCATTATTAACCATATTAACCATTATTAACCATTATTAACCATTATTGATAAACCATAGTTATTGATAAACCATAGTTATAACTGTGGCACCGAAACTATGGTACTATATTCAGGGGAAACTTATCTTATAACTGGGGGGGCCCCACTTTGTACCATAGTTATAAGATTCCATGATTATCCATGATTATATCCATTATTAACCATATCAACCATTATTAACCATTATTAACCATTATTATCATAATAGATCCATGGTTATAATAGATTATTAACCATTATCAACCATTATTATTATGATAACCATTAACTTATGATAACCATCCACAAGTTTCCCCTGAAACCTTCACAGATCGACGGCGTGTGCACCTTCGCCGAGCTCTCGGTGCCGCTGACCGCGCGCCTGGCGGAGCTCTTGGGGCTGCCGGGACCGCTGACGTCGGCCACGGATCAGGTGCCGGGCGGTGCGCAGGGGGAAGAACCAAGGTAACTTGGGGGATTTTAGATGATTTTATGGGATTTTGTGGGATTTTATGGGATTTTGTGGGATTTTCATGGATGTTATGGGTCTTTTTTAATGATTTTAAGAGATTTTGTGTCATGAAAATAGATAAAGAACGGGATGTTCACAGGATGTTAAATGATGTTAAGAGGAATTCTAGGTGCTTTGATTCTGGAACCTGCGCTTTTGTGAAGCATAAATGTTCTCAATCCAACCAAATGGATTTGATTGATGAAACATGTGGAAATTGGATACTCTTAAGCAATACCCTCTGGTAAACAGCCACATAACTATGGAAAGATCCACCATTTTCAATGGGAAAATCCACTATTTCTATGGCCATTTTCAATAGCTATGTTAGTTTACCAGAGGGTATACATATTGGAATTTGACGTTCAAACAAATTTAGAACAGACACCAAAGCCCAAGAACAAGGAGGCCAAGCGATGTCCACTGGATTATCTAAGCCACATGGTTTTGGACATGATCCATGGATTTTACCCAACAACAATTCGTAGCTTTCACCAAGAAGACTGGAGAGATACAGCCTCTGGTAAACCAACATAGTAGAAGCCATGGTTCATTTATAGTTGATTTCCCTATTGAAATGGTGATTTTCCATAGTTTTTTGTGTGTTTACCAGAGAGTGTGTACCCTCTGGGAAGCTGACCAATGGGTCATTTTCAGTTGGGATCTTTGACAAAGCATGATGAGGAACGTGGGTGACTCCCAAGAATCCTGGGATGTGATGAGTTAGAGTCACACCATGAAAACTGATTTCCGGGTTCATCCACATGTTTATATTGGTGTTGCTCAGATGTCGACAAAATTCACCCATTGAAATTTGGTTATCAGCTGATGGTTCAATCAAGTTCAATCATGTGAAATCCATCGTTTTTGTGGTTTAAATCACCCATCTTTTGCGGGTCAAAACGTCAAAACCACCATGTTTGTTGTTCTGAATCTCCAGCTGGTCATCCATGACGACTGGATGATTGTGGGGGGTATCCCCATGACTTAGGAAACCACGATATGTATCGATATGTCATATTATTCAATGACTTTTTGTTACAGGAAAATATAGAGGGTAACTAAAATCCAACAAATCTGGATTATGTCCCGAGTTGGTTGAGTTTCCATTGAATTCACAGTATGATCACCACTATTACCCCCATAAATTATGCATTATATCCCAAGTATATCTCATGATATACGATTACATCACCGATATGTCCCCATTCTGGTAATTTGCATAGGTCCTTGTTTTTGAGGGGTAAATTCCAAAATTCATAATGTGTTTGCCCAATTGTTGTTGATCTACTTCCCGATATCCCCATTTAAAGCACTATTACATCCCATTTGTATCAAATTATGTTCCCAATTATATCCCCATTCGATCTAAATATCCCCATTGTATTCAAATTATTATATCCCAAGTATCTCCCATATCGAAGTTATATCCTAATTATATAAACACTCCCCTATATTCCCATTATATCTTAATCACTCAATTTACTTACTTATCTCCATGATATTCTGGCATAGTCCCATAGAATTCCAAAAATATCTCCATAACATCTGGCATATTCCCATAGATTCCATACAGGATGGTGCCCCCCAGTTATAAGTGGGTTTATAAACCCCATTAACTATAGTTATATCTGCCATAAACCATAGAAAAATTGGAGTTATTTGCACCAACTTAGCTAACTATGGGGCACCACTTTGTACCATAGTTATAAGATTCCTAGATAAACCATATCTATAGGTACCATAGATTCCATAGATATCTCCCCTTTTTAAGGCCGTTAAGGCCGCCCCTTAATAGGCCCGCGACAAGTCCCTGACGCGCCTGGCGATGCGCCACAACGGGCTGCCCACGCCGCCGGTGCACGAGATCCGCAGCGACGCGGACGTGGAACCGGCGGCCCGACGGGTGGGCTTTCCGGCGGTGCTGAAGCCGGTGTCCGGGGAACCCAAGGGGATGGATGGTAAGGGGGGTGAATGATGATAGCTATCATGATATATATATATATATCATATATATATATATATCATATATATATATATATATATCATATATATGATATTATATCATATATAGTTATCATATATATCATATATATATATATGTGATATGTGTATATATATATATACACAATATTTTGTCATATCCTTTTTATAGCTGGAGGATCTTGGAGGATCATTTCACTCCCAGCAGCGGATGGAAGAATTGGATGGTGGGTCCAACTGGTAAGCGGTTGGAGAGCCTAGATGGTCACTAACAGTTTGCAAAGTGGAAAATCACCATGTTGAATCACTCAATGCTACATCAATCTAAATCAACTTCATGAATTATGTCATTGTCAAAAGCTTTGTTAAATTTTAAGAGGGTAGGTGTTTGAACATTTGAAGATGCAATTGGATGCATGCACTAGAGTCACTCGAGTACATCTCAAGATACAAGAGCAATTGCTACACCAGCCTTGGAAGATGTTTTTGGTGATACACAATTTTATTCATATATACAATCTTAGGATACACAATATACAATATATATATATATACATACATATATACATACTCCAGTTCATGATTGTATCTGGTCATCAACCAAAATTGAGGCACCACTGGATTCGCACAATTGGTCACTGTTGGCGGGTCCATTTCCGAAATCAACTCAGGTCTGGTGCAGCATCGGTGGGAGTGAAGAAGGCGTGCCACAAATGGAGTTTTCCATAGCGGGGCTAGCCCTTTATCGGTTGAAGTGGAGAAAACACTGACAACTATGATGATAAAATATGAGGATTCAACCTGACAACCGGAGTTAAACTTGGCGTTTTTTTTCTTTTTTCCAAGTTTGGGGTAGATGATTAGCACTGAACATGGTGCTTAAATAGTTCTTAACACCAAACGAAACAGTGATGATTGAAGACACACATGAAGAACCTTGCTGGTTCGCTTTGACCCAGACCTAAAATAGATGCAGTGCACATTTCAGAATCAGAAATGGAATTTCCACATCACTTATGATTTGTCACTTCTCACTACATGTCAATCAATCCCAGATTCTAGCCATAAATTCGGTGTACCAACGGATACGCTCCAGTACTCCATGCAGAATGCGTGGGATCTGGAATCGGCAAGTCATCTACTGCAGGTGAAATTCCTCACAGAATGTCAGACCTTTCCCATCTTGCGACTTTCAGATTTTCAAATATTTAAATATCCTACCTGGAGGATCACCACAGAAGTTAGTAACTGGCCCCTAATACCCTTTGGTAATTTGTTACATAGCTATTGAAAATGGCCATAGAAATAGTGGATTTTCCCATTAAAAATGGTGATTTTCCATAGTTTTTTGTATGTTTACCAGAGGGTAACCTGTTTTTAAATGGGATAACCCTAGGCATCGTGGACTTACCTGTCGCAGGTGAATTCCTTGGAAGAGCTCCAGGCGACATATCAGGCTGCACCGGGACGTGGATAGGTTTTTTTTGTGGCTTTTGCCGTGGCTTTTCCCGAGAAATCCCCATCGAAAATGGGAACATCGGAAAATGTTGGAATCCCCTGATCGAGGTTTTTTCAATGGTTTTTTTGCATCTATGAGTTGAGTTTTCTAGGGTAGGTTTTTGCATCTACAAATGTGGATGACCCTATTTGTAATCCGTATTTTGGGATGTGTTGACACCAACAAATGAAGGATGACCCATCCAAAATAGGGGTCGTTGGTGTTCCAACGATCCGAAGTACATGGAGGGTATGGAGGATTCATAGAGTGGGGGTACCCTAAATCATCCAAGTCATGAACGACCATTTTAGTATTGAAACTTATGGATCTTATTGTGACTTGGGGTGCCTCCAAGTCTTATGTTCATCATTATTATTGTTATTAGTTATTACTATACTATTATTGTTGCTATTATTTTGTTTGCGATTATTACTGTCATTATTACCATTCCTATATATTAATTATTAATTATTAATTACTGTCGTTACTACTAATATAACAGGATGTGTTGGTCACTTAGCAGTTTCGTTGCCGCCAGCCTGTGCCAGGCACGGCACAAAGAGCTGGGCTCGCTGGTGGTGTCCAGTGGAAACATCGTCAAGGCGCGAAGAGCTGTTCCACTGATTTGGGATGATCAATCATGATTAAGCAACATAGCTTATTAAAATCAACTAGCAATCTATCAATCTATCATCATTTGTCAATTACTACCCTCTGGTAAACATACAAAAAACGCTATTAAACATGACCATTTATTAATAGTTGATTTTTCCATTAAACATGGTGATTTTCCATAGTTATGTGGCTGTTTACCAGAGGGTAACCCCACTTGACATCACTTGACGAGACTGTTTTTGCGGAGTGGGTTGAAGCCGAGAAGCAGGTCCTTTCTTGAGCGCCGCTGGTTTCAGGGGTCCCAAGACTCAAGATCTAGCTGGAACAAGACATCAAACATTATCGTTAGGGAGGACAGGGAGCCATCTCATGAAATAAACAACCATCAAAATCACAAAGATCAACCTTTCGATTTTCTCGAGTTCTTGTCACTGATTATAATAATATATGAATATTGCACATGCACTACATCAAACATCATAAAACCACAAGGAGAAGTGGTTTTCCTGCAGATGATACCCCTGAGCTTCGATGGCCACGCCGCATGGCGGATGACTTTCTACGAAGATCTGCGGAGCAGGTGACGCTGAGCGATTTGAAGCTGGGCAAGACGGGGGGAAGAGTGGGTGAATGATGGGGTAAACCGCGGTAAACCTTCAATATGCCATGGTGTTTATGTTTTTTGCAAGAAACCTGAAATTGAACAGGATCAAGAGATTAGCCGAAGAAAAAAACAAAACTTGTGTTCACGATTGGCAGCCACCAGGCGAGTTTTTCAGGCGATGGCCATCCGGAGGATGGGTTGCATCCTTTGGGGATGCGAGCTGGTATCTATCGACCTGTGCAGAAAGACCTAGAGATTCTCAAAAAAAATGAGAGGTTCCAAGTGAATTGCATTGGAAATTATCAAGCAAAATTACTAAAATGCAAAGAACAAGGCCAAAATGGTGGTTTGGCGTTTGGGTTTGATATAGACTTATGTCTGTAATCTATCTCCTTTGCCCAGGACAGCGTTGTCGAGAAGACTGCAATGGCACGAAATGGAGAAACCTTTTCCGATGGATTGCGGAGCAGTGAAACGAAAGCTGCTGGAGATCTTATGTCTTAAGGACCGGTGTTTCACGTGCTATTCCCAGAATTGCTTCAAGGGAAAATATGTAGGAAACCCCAGTTTCAATGGGGAAAAAACTTGGTGTCCTGTAGCGATGTTTGCGATAATTCAAGCCAGTAAGCTATCGATGGGTTGACGCCGCCAAGCTTGGTCCTCTAGAAATTGATGAGTTGAAACCACTCACCAGCCATGTTTGGTCGCTTTTTATTCCCAATTTGCAGGGTAACCATTGATCTTCAACGCAAGCACTATCATCACATATCATCACCATGATGGCTAATAAGAAGCCACTGGTATCACTCATTTTCATAACCACGTACTACCAATGGGAATCTTGTCTGCCCGAAAAAATCAGATTGGTGTTCCTTCATATAGACCCAGCCAGAACATATTTGAAAAGACGTCATGTCCCAACCAGGTGGGAGCCCAGCATGACATGCCAGGAGGTGTCTGAGGAGATTCAAGAAGCAGTCAACGAACTGATGGAAGCACTACCGGAGGAGGAGGCACCAGAACGCCTGGGCAATGCCGTAACCAGGGCTCCCAGATTTGTGGTGTCTGAAAAATGGTGGGATTTTGCGATGATGATTAGCCATCAGATTTTTGGGACATGGATACACATCATTTTCAGAGAAATCCAAATACTGTATGTCAGATTGTTTCTATGGCTGTTTAATTGAACATCACCTGAATTTGTGATTGGTATGTAGTTTACGCAGGAGTTGGTATACTGAGTCAGACTCTAAGTCCCCCCAGGACACTGCAATGTTTGCGAAGATGTAAAACGCACTTCACCATAGGAAATCCACCTAGATTTGCTGAAGAGGAAGGATTTTTGTTTCCGGGACTTCACCGGCGCAAACACAGACGGTCTATGGTCAAATGCTCAAATCCCAATTGGTATGTGGTTTTGTGGTAGCCCGATTCGCCCACTAATTTCGGTGTTGATATTTCATAAATACCTGGTTTATCCTGGTTTATAGCATCTTATAGCCATAAGGATGCCAAACCAAAACACACTGAATAAGTGTTCCAAACTTGGTTTAAGGGGAAAGCTATTTCGGACAATCTCATATTGAGTGGTAAAACAAGAAAAACACAATTTCCACAATGTGGGACCCCCCCAGTTATAAGATGATTTATAAACCCCATGAATACTATAGTTATAGGTACCATAAACAATAGAAAAATTGGAGTTATAAACCAACTTAGCTATCCTTTGGGGGCCCCACTTTCCAGTAGATTTTGCCGAGAAAAATCGAGGCAGATATTGAGATCTTCGACCTTTTCGCCTCGCCTGCGCTGCGCTGCTGGTTCCTAGGCATCACTGGGATGTAGTCAGGAAAGGTGGAATCCAATGTCTTTTGGAAAATGGTTTTGGTGGGATGGGAAATGTATGGTCTACAATGGGATATAACGAATAACATTGATATATATATATATATATATATTATATAACTAATATATATAACTTTTGATAATTGGTTATATGTATATATATATATACACATAAACCTCTGAGAATCTGAAGCTGCAGTACCCCCGAAAAAAAATATGGTAACTGATCACTGACCCTATCAAAGTAAAATATATTTTGGTGGTATCAATGTGGTATCCCCATATTTGGACAGACCCATATGATCCCATATGGATCTATTTCTTTTGCTGTTGCAATCTCCAAAGAGCAGAAAACGAAAGGAGAAGAACACAGGTCAAAATCATTGGCTTCCCCATGTTTCCCATGATTCCCTATGTTTCACATTTTTCTGGCTTGATCAATAGGAAAATGGACCAAAGGTGTGTAATTAAGTGTATCACTTGCACCACCAGGCCATTTGGGGACTGAGCCCAATGAGATCTGGCCGCCCGGACATCAGCTGCAGGAACCTGCTTGGCCATGCAGAAAAATGTGGCAAATCCAGGGAGTAGCATGGAACCTGGTAAACATTGGTAAACGCTCAAGATCCCTCAAGAGTTATTCCATTACAGTATACCTATTACACTACAGTATATTGGAATATTACCATTACAGATAGTTATATTCCATCAATGGGATAGGTATAGATATACCTATTGGAATAGTTATTCCATTACAGTAGATATACGTATATAGAATATATTCCATTAATGGGATATCTATTGTAATGGAATATCTACTGTCAGTAGATATCCCATTCATACCACAGATCTGATCATGCCGCGGATCTTGTGTGATGGTCACCAATGTACGAATAGGGTAGATATACCCATGCGTTTTCTTTTGGAATCCCTATATAATAATATAATGGTTATATATGGAATTAGCATATGTTACATGGAATTACTGGGTTCATGTTGTTTCTTGTCTCGTCTCCCCTGAAGTTGTCTCAGGTCGGTGTGCCGTGGGGAAGTGTGTATAAAAGATATATATGATATTATATGAGATTATTGTTCCATTGGATCATTGCTTATTGTAAGACCACTTAAAACGCATATAGGCACGCTGAAATTCACCAACATGAACCTACCAGTACCATCTGTTACACGGTTTCCATGTTGTTTTTCATGCTGGGATGACCAACATATACCATGTAACTCGGAACTATGGCACTATGATCTGCAATCCGTGTCACATATGGGATGGGATGAGTTCACGTTGCTCCGCTCGGAAATCCCCGCATTTTCGTGTATTGGGGAGAAAAAAACATCTATATGAATGAATGGAACATCTACAAATAGACATGCACTAGCATTTCCCTCCAGGTTTTAGATGCGGGTTCACACATGAAAGAAAAGATGCAGGTTTTCAGATGATTTAGATAGGTCTTATTTTTGAAGACCAAACAAGAAGCGGCATCCGTTCAATTGCGACTTATGAAGCAAACCAGAAGAACAATTTTTGACGAAACGTCATATGTCTATGGCATATGTTGCATTGTCATGTCACATTACCAGATGGTACCCCCATCACCCAAATTTATTCATCCGTTCGCCAATAGATCGAGCTCATGCTCACCATTGGAGAAGCAACTGGTCCTACAGCTTCAACTACTAGAAGATTTACTTCTAGAAGTCATATGCAGGCTCACAACTCCCCCCAAAAAAGTGGCCTTCTGGTACTTCCATATTTTTTTTTTATCTCCTCCTGTTACCTGCAGCGGTTTTTTAGGACCGGAGTGCACCATCACGCAACTTTTAAGCTACACCATTGCAAGAAGCAGGACAAAATTCGAAGGCGAGGCAGGACGGGAATTGGGAAGTCTCCCAACTGTGCTATGGGTTTGTCGGGTTGACGCTGGGCCATGGGCCATGGCTTTGTAGCAACCCCCAAAAAGATAGAACAGAAAAAAAATCACACCAAACTACTATCGATCCATGTGGATACAACCAACCATTTAATGGGAATGTCAATATCTCACAACCAACCATTGTTCAGATATTGACACACACACACACACCAATAATACATTATAATATAAAGTTCTTGACATTCCTCCTTTTTCTAGGCTAGAATTTCAGACCATTTTCACCAGCCATTCGCCTGTTGGTTTACTGTAACCCTGTTCTATGGTTAAAAAAAAAACATGCTTTCAACGGTCAACATATTGTGTTTTCATGATTACCAGTTTTCATGTTAATGTCAAAGTCCCAATGTTCAACTATCGTTCATTGTTAAAATAAGATTGTTCAATGATTAAGCTCCCATTTTTCATGGCTGAGGTCTCATTTGCTAGAATCTTAAAGCTACCACGTTTCAATCATCAAAATCCAATAGGATTTGTTTGAACATAAGGTACCCCAAAATATGATAGTTTATTAGCAGTTTCCCGACTAAAATTGCTATTTTGATGGTTATAGACAATTTTCAAACACACCCAAATATCAGATCGAATTGATGACCTATCCCAATACAAAAACATCTTTATCATATATATATATAATTCGTCAGTTCAATCCCTGTGAACATCACCATTCGTTGGTGAAATCCCCATGAAATCGCATCATGCCAGGCCTATAGCGACCAGCATTTATCCCTCGGCCAAGCTGCTGACCGAGTTGTTACTGAGCTGCCCTGAACTGGTTCGTGGTAAGGAGGTGGATGGAGGGGGATGGAGGGGGCCATTGTGGCCATCAACTAATGGGAAGATAAGGTGGGAAACTATGGGAAATCATATGGGGATAATATTCGAAAATGAGGTGTCAATCATGTTTTTTTTGACATAAATGATTATTTTACGGCGCATCCATCTATTTTCAAAAATGCAGAGGGTTTTTGTACTCTTTATTTGCAGCCCACGGAGATTTGAGTTGCTATTCTCTTTAGTGTTTGCTGATGACTAGGGACCCCTGGAACCCACAGCACTAACATGTTGGTGAAACATTGATCCCTCTGGAAAGCTGACCACGCGCCCCACTCAGTCTGGAACCAGGCCCTCTGGTAATCAAACCGTTTGTCGCCGGAAAGTCCCGATTTGATCCGATTTGTTCAATGCGAAAATGGTCAGAAAATCATCCAAACATGGCAATATCTTCAATATCTTGCAAAGAACTCCGATTCTTGTTGAACACAAATCGAATCACCGAATCATCAAACACCTTTTCAATCATCCGACAAACTCTGGATTTTCCAGATTTTCCCCATAGATCTACGTTTTTCCATGGTTTTTCCGCAGTTTTCCCATGGCTTTCCCGCCCCCGCAGGTCATGGAACTCGGCGCCGGCTTCCACGGCCTGCCGTCGCTGGCCTGCGCTGCGGCCGGCGCCAAGGCGGTGCGCTGCACGGAGTCGGAGGCAACGGCGCTGCGACAGCTGGAGATCAACGTGAAGGTCCGGGAGTCCGGCCATGAGTTTTGTCATGGTGAACCGAAGGTCAACCTAAGATCTAAGATATTCTAAGATCTATATATGTTAAGCTACTAGATTGCCAATTCTCATCCAATTTGAGAGTGAACTAGGTCCAGCTGTCCATAAACCAACCAGAATACCATGAACATAATGTGAATATCATGGACATATAAAATGGGAACATGATGGAAACGATTCGCCATGGTTCAAGCAGAGTTTCTGATGGGGGTTTCACCATGGATGAAGCCATTTCTGATGCTTATGATTAGGCCGGAGTTTTAACTAGTTAATCGGGTTAAGTGGGGAAGAATTAATGGTTCATGGATGTTCATGGTTCGTTTCTGATGGGTATAGATACTGTAATATAAATATATAGCAACCATTAGCAAACTCCAAGATAGAAAAGTGAGAAAGCTGAGAAAAGCTGGAAATATTACATGAAGTGAATGATTGGTGGTGTAACAAGACATGGGTTAAATTCGGTTGAATGGTGAATAAATATGAATAAATGGAATATGATTGGGCTTGGGGAATACAACGAATTTATGTCGGTTAGGGTCCGTCTGTTGCATGGGATGGGAATCATTCGATCAGTGAACCACTGGTGGTGGCGGTGTACCAATAAGCCCACTGAAATCTTGGCTTCAATAAACTTGATGTCCTTTTTACCCCGGGGTATGGATTTATTTCGTTTCTGGATGACATTGAAACACATGTTTGAATGCAACAACAAGAGCACTTTAAGTCGCATGAAAATCCCGCCTGGATTTCCATGTTTCATGTTGAGGACATCCCAAGCAATTCCCAAGGACACGGACATCCAGGTGGAGAAGTTGGTCTGGTTGGATCTTCCTGAGGACCTACCGAAATTCCAGGCATTTTCAGCACTGGTTCCAGTCATGGGTCATGGGTTTGAAATGTTGGGTGCCCCGTGGACCCAGTGGATATCAGCGGATCGTGGATTGTTTTTCCAATAAGAATTTCTGGTTGGTGGTTTGGAACATAACTGTTTTTTTCCGTTTCATATATGGGATAATTCTTCCCATTGACGAACTCCATCATTTTTCAAGATGGTTATTGCACCACCAACCAGATTGCTATTTGGAAGGTATACCGCATTTTCAGTCACCATCTGCCAAAACGGCAGCAAGCCAGCCTCGGATGTCGAATGAATCTGCTGTGATCCATGTGATCCATCCCCCAACGTTGTTAACCACTATGAACCACAAGGTTCCTTAATATACATGGTAGACTATCCCATTAATATCCAATTCTTGACTGTTATATTAAGCACTATTAACCTCTATCAACCATTACTACCCATTCGTAACCACTATTAGTCACTATTAACCATGTTCAACCATGATAGTTGCTTCATTTAAACGTTACAAAAACAATTATTAAACAACTATCTGGGTGAATTCCCTCGGTTGTGACCATGGCACCTCTACAAGGTGGTGCCCCATAGTTAGCTAAGTTGGTTTATAACTCCAATGTTTCTATGGTTTATGGCAGATATAACCAGAGTATTCATGGGGTTTATAAACCAACTCATAGTTACCCTCTGGTAAACTAACATAGCTATGGAAAATCACCATTTATAGTGAGTTTTCCCATGAACAATGGTGATTTTCCATAGCTATGTTAGTTTACCAGAGGGTAACGTATGTTTCAGGTGCTCCTGGGCGCCGACGTCGTGCACGACACCTGGATGGCCGCCGCCCTGCTACGCACCCTGCGCCGCAGCCTGGCGCCGACTTCGGGGCGAGCGGTGCTGGTGATGCCAGCGGCCTACCATCGTCCCTGGGGGATGGCTGGAATGGGTGGGATTTTCCGTGGGGTTTTGATAAAAAAAACATAGGGGTATGGATCAATACCTATAGGGAACATGTTGGAACCATGGAATTTTCCCATCAACAATAGGGACTTAATATGGCTATGGGTCAATACCTATAGATACATTTTTAGTGGGATGAACATCCATAAATCCCAGCTATTTTGATGTTCACCAGGGGTACAAGGTTTTGACACACTGCCCATAGAAAAAAAACATTAAACAACTTATAGAAACTCCTAATGTTCCTTGGAGTTTCGAGGAGATTTTGGCTGGATTTCTTGGGCCATGAGGGATTTTTTAGAGATGTTTGGTGAAATGTTTGGTGGATTTGGGGTTATTGCTTGGTGATTGTTAGGTGTTGGGGTGGTATTTTACTATTTTCTTAAGGGGATGCTGGGTGTTTTATGTCCGGCCGTAGAGATGGAAGCATATTACGAAATATAGTTGGCTGAACATGATTGTTTTTTATGGGACATCTTGGTGAATTTACTTATATAAAGATCTGCGATCATGGTTTTGCTCGGAGTAATCACTTTCAAATGAAATGATTTCAGCTTTGTGAGTTTATGATTCAGGCAGAGCCAGGAGGATTTTGAGAGGAAGCAGAAAGGGTGGGCCGAACTAGTTTGGGACCACCACTACGGACTTAGTGTATCCAGACAACACTGTAGTTCCACTGGCGTTTTGCAGCCAATATAGAAGTGGCATTCTTCATGGGATGTTATCAATGGGCTAGAATTCTAGGATGTATGATGACTTCACAAGGGCTGATCAATCAATGGCTGGTGGCCTTGGTGTCACCTTTTCAGATGGTTCCTGACCCTTTTTTCTGACTGTGGTGTCTCCCCATACTGGTTCGTTTTGGTTGCCGTACCTGTCAAAATATGTATATAAATTCTTCAGATTGATTGATTAAACGTATTATTCCTCAATCCCTTCCCTGGAAGATTGGGAAGATTGGGGCCTTCATTGACAAACAAATTGTTGAGACAGGAGGGTATCAACTCCGGATCAATAAGCCGCGGTAGATGATTCAGACCGCCATGTTATGTAAACACAGCCTCGGAAATCCAACATGGCAAACTGGAAACTCTCCGAACTAAATGTAGATTTATTATATAACTATAACTGGAGGATTGTCCATTGCCATGTTTGATTACCAGAGGGTACAATTTGTTCAGATTCATCCCCCTCTGGGACACACAAAAAACACCACGCCTTGTCCCCAGGTTTTGGAGTGGAGGAATTTCAACAGCCTCTTGGAAACATATATGGAGTATAGTTTTGGGGCATGATCTTGGGACACATGCCGAATTGGGATGTGCGCGCTACAACATCAACAGCATGTTGTTCAGTTATATATAGGTCCACCCTTCAACACAGCTTCAGAGATGTACTTACCAAAGGGTTAGCGCAAGGTATTTGAAATTATTGGTTCTCCATCTATCTTTGCAGTGCAATGCATTTAAGGGGACGTACCCCATTTGTACCCCATTTGTGCACCATTCACCAAACGGTTGGTGGTTTGGAACATTTTTTATTTTCCATAATATGTGGGATGTCATCCTTCCCATTGACGAACTCATATTTTTCAGAGGGGTAGGTCAACCACCAACCAGATATAGTGAGATCCTATAAATGATATGAGTTATATATCACTATATAGAACTATCCCCAACCAGACTAACTTGAGTCTCATCCGAGTACCTTGGGAGCATGGGAGCAATCATCATTTTTTTCCGGCAAGGAAACAGGCCAATCCTCTGAGGATTTACCAAAAGCAAGCTATAGATTCTTAACCAAAACGAATCCAAAACGAGTCACAAAACTTCTGTGGGTGCTTCTCAACTTAGAAATGTTCCATATGTTGATAGATTCTATGATTCTATGTTTACTTTAGATATCTTTAGATCACTTTGGTTTTTTTAAGCGTTCTCCAAATTCCAGAACTCCCCAGAGATCTACTTCAGCAGCACCAGCCCCTTGGGAACCAGGTTGCTGCAAGAGGAACATGCCTCGCGCGAGTGTGCAGAATTCCGTCGCTGGCCACGGTTTGGGAAGGGGGAGCTACCAGCCAAGGAAGGCTCTACTTCCAACACGCTCAATCCAAATTCACAGAGATGTTTCGAAGTAGTCCTGATAACTCTTCCTTTTGATCATTTTTGATCTAGAAACCCATCCAGAAGCCCTGGATTATCCTGGATGAGTATTGGATTCTATCAGGATTATCAGGCAGAGCGTACTAGTATGCCGGAGGATGAGGCCGATATGCCGGACACTTCATATTGGGAAGATAGGATGAGTGTAGGGAGGAGGGTTCCCAAGTGTTCCAACCAGTGACCACTGAGTCCACTGAGGTCTACTGGGGCACTGGTTTCCATTTCCTGAATCAGTGCTTGAGAATTGCGGTTCTGAAGGTTTGTCTTATGACTGTTACGTCATTGACCTCGTGCAATGAGGGAAGATGTTTGGTCTGAGTCTAGTTTCGCAAATGACCTACACTTGATTGGTATTCCCCAGATATCCAAAATTGTTGTTCTCTGTTTGTTGGTGAGTTCTCGTGTTTTTTTCACAATTTCCCTGGTTTTTGGTTGAAATCCTCATTTCCTGGAGCATTGCCTACCCATTTGAAGTAGTTCTTTCGCCTGTCTCACCGTTGGCGCAACTGGAACGCCGATGAAAAGTGGCTTGCGCAACGCGCAACGACATAGCTGGGAGAACCCACCAACTTCGTTGAATGCACAGATTTTTGGACAGCAGTTGCTGCAGATGATATTCCTATCAGCATTGCACAACTGGTTGGTGGTTTGGAACATTTTTTTTCCATAATGTATGGGATAATCCTTCCCATTGACTAATATTTACCATCTGGTTATTTGTTACATAGCCATGGTTAAGCCATGGCCCTAATCGAAATAGATGGTTTACCGAACTTAAACATGGGTGGATCTTTCCATGGCTATTGCTGTTAGTCATGGCCAGATGATATTCTTCTCTCGTCCCAGCAAGCACAATGTTTCGGGATTGTTGGGGGTGATCGAGCAGTGGAAAAACTCTCCGATTTCAGCAGAACATATCTGTCTCACATGTTCACCTGAGATGATCATCACCTTAGTTTTTTGCATCTCAGCCAGTATCGTTGTGAAAAAAAAAACATGTTTTCGTGATGAAATTCAGCCTTTTCTGATGGGTATGGGTCAAAACCCAGTCAGGAATCCCCTGGTGTTCACATCAAAATTCAGCTTTTTCAGCTTGCCCCTTTTTCTTCCCCCGGGTTATGATTCACCCACTGCCAGGATGATGGATCATCAGGCCTGAAGCCGGGGAATGAACAAATGAGTTATGCTGCCGTTGAAGGTTTCAAAGATGATGTGAAAATTGATTGTCACCTAACCTATAGGGTCAACTATCATCAAGCATTGATTGTCACTACTATAGTGATGTTCCAAACATCATTTATATATATATATTTATATATTTATATACTGTAATTGACCTATATTTTGGGATGATGGAAAAATGATGTGTTTGGATTGTTTCACCAGGTGAGTGACATTCCTCGCCACAATCGGACAGATCGAAACTGGAACTTTGATGGGTGACTGAAAACATCATTTCACTATTTGCAGATATTTGCAGTTACTATGGTTTTCCATGTTTTTTTCCCTACTTCCTATTTGCAAATAGTGATGGTGTCAAGTTGGGGTTTGAACTGCTGGGATCCTGATGAATCTGAGCAAAACAATTTCTCACGAATGATCGATGGTTTATGATGGTTTATTTGATTTGCTCATGAATAATGTATATTGTGTATATATATATATATGTACTGTATATATATATATATGAATCATCTGCAGTTTTGTGCATCAATTCTTAATGTGATCATATTCATTGATGGTACATCTACCGATCTACCTCTGGTCATCAGACATGGCTTGCTGGAACCAACCTCCATTTACAGAGGATTTCCAAGCTAGCCATATTTCATTACCAAAGTTTTGCCACGTCAATCCGTGTTTTTGTTGGTTAAACCATGTTAAACCACCATTTCCGTTGGTAAAAATTATCATTTGTGTTGGTTAAACCACCATTTCTGCTGGCTAAACCACCATTTCTGTTGGTAAAAATTATCATTTGTGTTGGTTAAACCACCATTTCTGCTGGCAAAACCACCATTTCTGTTGGTGAAATCCCCATTTTCCTGGTGAAAAATGCCACAACGTCCAGGTGGAAAGGCCATCAACGCCGAATCGGTGATCGGGGCCCGTTTCCTGCTGGAAAGTTATTTGGACGGCGACGAGGCGCGTTCGGAGGGCTGTTGAAGAACGACATGATGGATATTGATGGATGATATATCCAACAGCCCTGTAATATTACTGTATTTAGTACATAAGATGATTATATGAATACATATGATATGTCATACATATGAATACATAAGCCAATTATATATATATCACAATATCATACATATTCATTATCTTAGTATCATAAATAGCCCATAGAATGGTATAATACAACTGGATATATAGTTATTACTAATGATACAATGATAAATATGATTTTGGAAAATGGTAATACAACCGGATTGTTTATTCATACACACGTATGTATTTTTAATCTGACATGTTATTGGAAGTTGGGAAAAATCTGAGAATGAAGAGGTCCTATGCACAAAATTGTGAAACATGAACTGAAGCTGAAGATGTACTGTAAATCTTAGGTTTTTTAGGTTCAACATGGACCCAACTGTATTGCAAGCCTTCCACGTGAGCAGACTCCATCCTGGACTGTGGTTTCTGGATGTCGATGATTATGACACTGATAATAATTACTGTACAATGATAAGGATATTGATTGAAGCAAGGATAACAAATTGATTATGACAATCATAGATCCGGATTATGAAATTACATGAAATTACTGTGTTTTGATGTTACACGAAGATGCAAAAAGTCACTATGTGTCTAATCAAGTGATTATGTTTATAATAGAAATCAGCATCATAAATACTATATAATCATCACCTGATAATGATATTATATTATGTTATCATTTGTCATAGAATCAAACATCATGGCCATCTCTATTGCAGTATCACTCTATTATCATCTATTTTATTATCATCTATGATCATATATAAAATATATTATTATCATCTATTGTCAATTAATCCGCAATGACATTATATGTCATTATCATCTATCATCTCCATATTATTCCCAAGGCCATTTTTGTTTTAAGTCCAAGCGTCATGTCCCGACCACCGGGGCCACCCCGCCAGGTGGATGTAGACGTGATCATGTCCGACGGAGAATGGCAATTTGCCGCGGTGTCCGACAATGGACCCACGTCGGGGCGGCACGGATTGAGTGCAGACTGGAGTGAGACATGGATTATGCTAGTTTTTTTCAAATCATAGTTTGTAAACACATATGTCAACATCATGCTGTGGTACAATCCGATAGCCGATAGTAATGATAGAATATGATAGAATATGATAGAATAAGAAAGACATCCTGACCTTTATATCCTATAGTTTATATATTAATGTTTATATCATATAGTCCCTTTTTAAATTTCTTCTTTCATCCCTCCAAGGGCTTTCACGCCGGAAATCACGTCCAGGTTGGAACCCTACTTCAACGAGACCTGGGCGGTGTCGCCCAGTTTGTTGCCCCGCAAGAAGCAAGTGGAACTGCGAGAGCTGGCTGTGAGCAGCGTGAAGGTGGGAAAGTCACTGAGTCAGTGTGATTAATCCCATCCCCCGTTCACTGGAAAACACCCCCGTTCATGGTATGGAATGTGGAAATTCCCTAGAAAAAACATGGTTTCGTTGAACGGGGGGTGTTTAATATGAACGGGGATGGGATTACTAAGATGTTGTTAAAATATGAAGAAGTGGAGATTGCTATACGAACATGTTTTTAGATGGTTAGGTAATCCTAACCATCAGTGGACCATCTGATTAGTTATGTTTTTTGGATAGACATAACCAGCATCGCCAGGCCTTGGGTTTCCAGGAGCCGGTTTTTGGAAGGGCTGCGACTGGCTGAATGCTTGTGGATGGAAAAAAGACACATTAATGGTGGTACAATGGAACATGAAATATATATGGGATCATCATGGATCATGTAATCTGGATGAATTATGATCACAACGTGACCTCACTGTAATCATGGTTACTGAGGGGAATTATAGTCTCCGTTTCGGGGGTTATCCCATTCAACGGCTTATAGCTATGGTGACTATGGTGACTCACCACTTACTAAATTTTTAAATATCTAGATGCGATGATCCTCCAAGTATGGAAAACAGTAATAGATTTGATAGATAAATCATAGGTAAATCATGGTAAATCAATGTAAATCATCTATAAATTTGCCAATTTTCCATGTGTTCAAGTGTTCCCAAGTTATTCCCATGTTTTCCCTATGTTTTCCCAAGTTTTTTCCCAGGTTCCCTCGAGTGATCTCAAGCGCCAGGACGGCATCTTTCACGTGGAGTTGAAGTACACCACTTCGCATGGCGCGCAGCTCATTGAGGCACGCTACAATTATATATGGTTTATAATGGAAATAGGGGTATATGATGGTTTATATGGTTTATATGGTTTATATGTATGGTTTATATGTATGGTTTATATGTATGGTTTATATGTATGGTTTATATGTATGGTTTATATGTATGGTTTACATGTATGGTTTATATGTATATAAATGTTATATATGATGGTTTCCTGAACTAGGGGTACCTCAACAGCTGGATGGTTTATCATGGCAATTCCTATGAAAGTGGATGATTTAGGTGTACCCCTATTTTGGGAAACATATATATATATATAATATGTATATACAACATGAATTTAGCTCTATAAAAGATGGGGTACATATGGAGGTGTCCTAAAATGCGGGATCCCAATTATGGTTGGTTTACAATGGAAAATCCATCTATAAATGGATGATATATATATACATATACAGTATATATATATATATGGTGAAAATAGAAAGGTAAGTGTATCTATTATACATATGTATATGTGATTTTTTTGTATATGTAAAACTCTGTATTGCACGTATAGATAGATAGATAGATGGATGGATGGATGGATGGATAGATAGATAGATAGATAGCTTTACAAAACTATGGCACACCGTTGTTGTCAGGAAATTGAATGTAAAACAAGGTGTATTCAACCAAGAAAAGTAGGGGTATAATCATACAACCATCACTGCAAACATATTGGAATATATCATCTATTAACTTTACATAGATACGAGGGAAATGATTTCCCAAAGGAACATGATCTACAATTCCGCTTGAAATGACTGTCTTCTGCGAGAAGGGCCCCCCCAGTTGTAAGTTGATTTATCACCCCATCCAACCATAAATCTACGGTATCAACCACAAATCCTAGTCATATAGCAAAGTTACTGATTTTTAAAGAAGACTTGGGGGTATCATTCGTATATCCAACAAAAGTGATTGTGTGTTTGGAGTATTACTGGAATATGTGGAATACATTTGGGATGGACAAAGATGTGATGCAACAGCCAGGTTTTTCGAAATTTACCTAGAGATACCATGCTGGTTACCATCCTGGATGGATTACAGAATGATACAGATCTAGATTCTTAGTGAATAGGTGGATTTTACATGGGTTTTACCATATTTTGCCAGATATTTGACAATTTTCATTGGTTTTTACCATATTTTGCCATATTTTGACACCAAAACTTCGGCAAATTTCAGCAGAGGATGGCTCCACTTATGACTCCACGGTTCCACGGTTTCGCAGGTCAACGCCCGGATGGGTGACTTGGACGACTTGGACGAAGCGAACGGATCAGGGGGGGAATTCTATCCCAAATGGATGTTAGAAAGCCATAGATTGATAGATTGATAGATGGATTAGATGGATAGATAGATGGATAGATGGATGGATAGATAGATAGATGGTCACATCCAAATATGGTGTTAGATTCTGGTCTTGAGATCTACCCCAAACAAATTCGAACACCATCCCAGCCATGGGTCGGGAAGATGCCCGGATGCTTCACCAGGTACTGATTTTGGTTTCAAACCTTGGTAGCAGAAGCTGAAAGTTTCTGCCAGTTTGTATCGAATCCAAATAGCCTCTGGTAATTCAACATAGAAAATCATCGTGTTTAATAATCTCTAGGTAAGATTAAGATCAATAGATCATCTATAATTCGGCCAGTTGTTTGCATCTTCCATAGCTATGTTAGATAACCAGAGGGTACTTCAACAATCTTTCACCGATCCATGACTATCCACCGTTCTTTTACGCCATCACTATAAAGAAGTGTGAGGTAAATCTTGCAGTAATAGATAGTAGCAGTAAATAGTCAATGATGGTTATAACTAGAAAGAGTCTTTCTTTATTAACCACAAGTCATTGCAGTAATCCATATGGTGGATGGCATCATGATTTTTTGAACTATAGTAGCTATTAGTAAACTAAGCCATACCTTGCAACTCTCAGAAATCTCCGGAAAAAAGAACAAACAAACTACTTAACTGGTTTCATAACCCTGGTGATTGTCCCCCATTCAGTGGTTATGAATCGCTGAGGTGGAGGTCCAGTGTATGCCACCAACCTGAGAACCTGGGGCGTGGCTTGGCAGCGGGGCTGTGCAATGGATTTATATATTGATTTTTTTAAAAAAAAACATAGTAATAGTATGCAATAGTAATGATTTTGTTATAAATATCATATGATATTATCATACATTTTATTGACTGAGGGATAGGACTACTCTTTTCGCAATTGTGTTTAATTGTGTTTTTCACAAAATAAATGTACAATAATATAATGATATATGTATATATATATATAATTATTTGGCAGTAGCAGTAGCAGTAGAAGTAGAACTAGTAGTAAAATTGTATCATATATTATAGTAGCGATTTCTGTAATCATTTAAATATCCATTTGTGATATTCACGTGTGAATCATATATAAATCATTGCTAGTGAATCATTAATAAATCATTATATATCATATATTACTTGTAATTTTCATTAGTGAATTATATAACCACTAATGATCATAGAACTTATCATTAGCGATTATATACCACCAATGCCATTTGTTAATTGAGTTAACAACCATTGTTTTTGGTTTACCAGCCATAAGTTTCATCGACAATCAACAAAGCAGTTGGTTCATTCTGATACAGACAGATTATTCGGTGATTGCTCACACGAATCATGGGAAACACAGAAGATAGGGAGGAATTCTTGTATCATGAAAGAATGATTGTGGTTCATTATGATACATACAGATTATGTTCAAGAAGAAAGTGGACAACCAGTAAAACCACACGAATCATCGGTGTGTAGAAGCCACATGAATCATGGGGGGTGAACCGATCCTGATGGCTATGGGGTGGCAACCTGTGGGACAATTGCCAGGAGTCGGAGAGATGTTGACAATCGTGTTGGTTCATTGGATGATTTCACTATTTGGATTCACTATATAGTTATCAACAATGAATGGATAATATATGTGTGTATATAATTGTATATATATATGATTATATATAATATATATATATATATGATTATATATATAATATATATATATATACATATATATATATACATATATATATATACACATGTATCACCAACAACAATAGTTCATTTCTCAGATTTCTGGTGGGTTAAAACACCCTGGATTTGGTCGTCAGGTCGATTTGGTCGAAGAGCCGCCCTGGCTGGTTTCAGCTGGGTGACTCTTGGGTGATGACGGGACGTGGATCCGGGATCCGTTAAACCGTCCCCAAAATCACCATTTTTTAATGGATAAACATGGATAAACCATCCACAAATCCTAGGTTTATGATTGGGTTTCCCACATTTCATTGAATACATGTTACATGTTTTTAAAGAATTATTGTACTTATTTGCACATCGTTTTGAACTGATCCATACATGCGCCGATGTTTCACCGATAATCAGGAGAACTGGTCTCCCGTGATTTGCCAAACTGGTCTTTTCCGTGTGGTCTCTTTGTAAAACTCTGAGACCAAGGACAGGAATTTGCAAATATATTATATTATATTATATTATATTATACAATAAAATTCTGGTAGCAAACAAGGGTCTATTTCAGTAATGACTTTGAGTGTAAGTCCCCCTCCTTGCCATTCCTGTTAGACATTGTTAGACCCACAGAAACATGTCTTCATTGACCAATTTCCTCATCGCAGTGAACTTGTCCCCGCAATCCCCATGGTTTTTGTTGACAAATCCTCATTTCCAAGCTGAAGGAAACGAGTCCGGTCATTTTGTCGATCTAAAAATCCATCTAAATCCCGAAAAAAATTGGGGTTGATATGGGTTGATGAAATCCCATTTTTTTGGGGTTGATCCACACCCAGCAATAGTAGTTCCATGATTTTCCCAGCGAACGAAAGCTCCATTTAGTTCGGGGATTGTCCAGCCAGCCATGTTTGATTACCGAAGGGTAAATCCATTGTCCCAGAAAAATATCCCATGATTGTCCTTATCAAATGGGCCATAGTTACCATAGTTACTATGGCTACATAACCATAGTTGTAGGAACTATTCGCTAGTTGTGGGAATGATGAATGATCACCCAACAAAAATGGAGGTTTTTTTTTGCTTGAAATTCTATAGTTATAGCCATATTCTATATAGTTATGGATGTTGAAAATGTTGAAATTCCATAGTGATTCCATAGTTATAGCCAAATTCCAACCATGTACCCTCTGGTAAACTAACATAACTATGGAAAATCACCATTTTAAATGGGAAATTCCACTATAAATGGCCATTTTCAATAGCTATGTTAGTTTACCAGATGGTATTTGCCCCGGTCTTTTTTGGCCAGGGCTCTCTTTTGTGCTGCCGGCATTCCCTCACGACCCATGGTGCCGAGGCATGCTGGGAGGATTAGACCCTTGGCGTCCTGGGCTAACCCTTCATTATCTATAAATCACCAGTGATCTATAGACATCTAACCATAGTTTTCCCCATTTATAGATCATTTATATTCATTTATTCATTTCATGTTCTAAAATTTCCCAGAATTATCCAAAAAATCACTTTGGGTTTATGG